>WOXC01004678.1:1200000-1662593 GCA_011680675.1 Gymnobelideus leadbeateri | reverse complement strand
GAAATGATGTAAACTAAAAATAAACATAAAATTTAATACAAAAAAAAATAAAAGTGACATTCCCACTTCAAGAAACTTTCAATTCAGTGAAATTCTGCCCTGCACTGTGACCTTGAATAGTTCTTTTAACCTGAATGAGTCTTCCTGTACTGATAAAATGAGGGGATTGGACTAGAGGATTTTAAGGTAACTTCTAGCTCCATGATTCTAAAGAGCTATAAATAAACTTTCATTTCAGAAAGAATTCTGCAATGGCGGCTTTATTTTGTGAGAGTAGGTTCATATGGTTTTTGAAACTAATTTTTCAGTGTTTCCCCTGATATCATAATGTTGTTTATGGGTATCATTTCAGATTTCCTTTCTTCTGTGCAGTCCTCTGAAAACATCTTTTAAAACACAAAAACAGAGTATATTAAGATGGAGTTTTTAAAGCTTCAAAAATGAGAGAAGAGTTTTAAATTCAAACATAGAGTTATAAATTTGCACATTAATGTGATACTAGAAAATGTTCAAGAATGGCCTGTGGGCTCACAACTTTGTAATGAGATAGATGGAGTTGAAGCAAAAAATATACTCAGTTCACCAGATGCCTATTTATTGGATATTTCTTTCCAGATTAGTTTCTTTCCAATATAAAAGAAGCATGTTTATTCAATAAGCAATGTTATATTTATCATAGATGTGGCACAGAGGGCACACATCTCTCACATATATGACACCAAGAAAAGCTTCCTCAGGTTTGGAGTACTGTGGGGGTCACATGCACTGATAGCTTAGTAGCCTTCATCAGAACTCTACCAGTCTCAAACAGAAAACACAATTAGTTGAATAAAAAGTCATTTAATATATTGAATAGTAAGGAAAGCCAACACCTCCCCCCACCCCCAAAAAAATACTGAGATGACTAATCAGAAGGGGGAGACATGGATATAAACATGGATCATACATGGCAGCATGCATATAGAGAAAATGTGTGGGATGCTCAAATTTGGAAAATTAATACTTATATGAATGTATTATTATCTGAAACCTTTTAATCCTTTAATTATGCCCTTTTATAAAATAAAAAACTTTTAATAGAGCTCTAAGAGAATCTAATCTTTTCATCATTCCATATCCTATATTCTGTATAGGTTTTTCATGTTTTTAGCAAAAATTTAATCATAGTAATACACACCACCATCCATACCTACCTTTCCAGCTCTCTACAATTATTTTGATTCCAGTTAAAATTTTACTCACTTATTGAATATTTCTACCTAAATATTGTGATGCCTGAAAAAATATGCAAAAAAATGAGTTCAGTGTTTTCTCATTTGACTGACTTACCCTCTAATTACCCATTTTCCAAGTCCCTCATTTCACTGGTATTAGCATTCTTTTTGTCTCAGTTTCTTCATCTATAAAATAGACAACTTCCCCCAGTTTGAGTATCAAAGAAGAGGACATATTTAATCTTTGAAAATAATTTAAAACTTTCCTCTGTAATAGAGTACCATTATCAAGAAATGTCAAGTTCTTCTTCAACTTTCCCCACAATATTTTATTCTTCTTGAGAGAAGACCTGTTATTATTCATGTTATGGATATATTAGTAATTTCCTTTGTGGAGACTGAGGCTTAGATAGGTTTGTGGTGGGATCAGATGTGGGGGCAAGAGAAAGAGGAATTCAAGGGTAACTTCTCTATTTTATATACACCACTTTTTGTAGCTTAAGGAAAGAGGCAAAGGTAATGAGGAGGAGTTGTTTTTGTTGTTGTTGTTGTTGTTAATTTGTTTCTTTACTTTTAGTTTACAAGATTCAATTCCATAATTCCTTGAGCTTCAAATTTTCTTTCCCTCCCACTCCTCCCCCCCACCATGGCGGCATACAATCAAGCATAGGATCTGAAAATACTTTCACATTAGACATTAGTCAGGTTACAAAGGAGGATTGTATCAGATGGAATGAAAAATGTTAAAGACAAAATAAAAGCAAACAAGAAAAAGTCACGTAGTTTGCTTCAATCAGGATTCAAACTCAGTTCTTTCTAGTTCTTTCTCTGGATGTAGACATCTCTCTCCATCACGAGTATTTTAGGATTGACTTATATCACTGCATTGCTAAGAAGAATGCAGTCTATCATAGTTGGTCATCACGTATATGCTATGTCTGTGATAGTGAACAAATTTCTCCTGGTTCTATTCTTCTCCTCTAGGAATCTGGATGCTATACCCCTTGGTGCATATATGTTAAGTAATGATATTGCTTTATTCTCCATGGTGCCTTTTAGCAGAATATAGTTTCCTTCCTTATCTCTTTTAATTAGATCTATTTTTGCTTTTCCTTTATCTGAGATAAGGATTGCTACCCCTGCTTTTTTTTTACTTTAGCTAAGGCATAATATATTTTACTCCAGCCTTTTACCTTTACTCTGTGGGTATCCCTTTATTTCAAATGTGTTTCTTGTAGACAGCATACTGTAGGATTTTAATCCATTCTGCTATCCACCTCCATTTTATGGGAGAGTTCATCCCTTTCATATTCACAGTAATGATGACTATCTGTCTCTTCCCCTCCATCCTATTCCCTCCTCTGCTTATGTTTTGTTTCTTTCTTCTCCCCCTCTTTGAGGGTTTCCCTTTTGACCACCACCTCCCTCAGTGTTCCCAGCTGGTGACCTCCCCTTCTTTACCTACCCTCTCCCCTTAACACTCTTTCTCTTCCCTCTAATATGCCTTTTTATCCCCCCCTTGCCCTACTACTGCCTATAAAACACAATACATTTTTATGTTTATCAGAGTATGTTATTCCCCTGTCAACTCAAAACCAATGAGAGTAAATTTCAATTTCTGTGCTCCTCTCCCTCCCTCCTTTCACTCTATTTAATGAATTTTCATGTTTATTCATGTTAGAATCTTAAACTTAACTGATTATGTTGATTCCTCTTTGAAACAGAACCAGTGAGAATAATGTTCAAATGATGTTCCTCTCCCTCTTTCTTTCCCCTCTACTATAGTGTCTTATTATGCCTCTTCAAATGGCATGATTTACCTTTTTCTCTCTCATACTTTTATCCCATTACAGTCCCTTTGACCCTCTTAATAAGGTTTTTTTTAATCTTCAGATTAGTTCATTTATAACCACACCCTCTTTCTATGTATAACCATTTTAAAGGTCATGATAATCATATAAATTTTTATATTGACAGTTATCAGCTTCTCATATAGGGAGGTGAACATTTTGCTCTTATTGCATCCCAATTTATGTGCATGTGTACATGAGTGTGTGTTTTCCTTGTTTACCTTTTAGGTCTTTCTTGAGTCTTGTAATTGGAGATCAAATTTTCCATTGAGCTCTAGCTTTTTCATAAGGAAAGTCTGGCAGTCCCTTATTTCGTTAAACAACCATCTCCTTGCCTGAAAGATTGTGTTCAGTTTTGCCAGGTAGTTAATTCTTGGTTGTAATCCTAGCTCTTTTACCCTAAGAAATATCAAATTCCAAACAAATGAAAGATTAGAAAGCAATGTGAAATATCTCATGGGAAAAACCACTGACTTATCAAAGTTGAACTATTTACATTCCTATATGGAAAAGCAATAACTGTGACTGATGACATCTTTCTCACTATGAAAATAATGGAAGAAGGGTGTGTGGTCATATGAATACATATGTGAATGTATGTGTAGATGGTTACAGTTATATATGGATAGAGGGCATAGGTTGAATTTGTTGGGAAGGGAGAATACTCAAGGGATGAAATTATGAGGTGAGAGAGGAAAGTGGCAAGAGAAGATGGGGAGAGACAGGGTAGGGTAAACTATCTCATGTAGAAGAAGCAAGGGGAAGTGGTTGCAAGGGAGGGGGAGAATAGGAAGGCAAAAAAGGCAAAACCACATTCTCATTGAATTTGGTTCAGGGAGAGAATGACATACATACTAAATGGGATATCTCAACCTGCAGCAGAATAGGGGGAAGGGGGATGAGAGGAGGGAAGATGGATGGGAGGGCATCCTTGGGGGGAGGGGTGGTTGGAAGTACCCACTATAGAAGAGGGACAGGATCATGTAGGGAATGGACCAGGTGGGGGGTGGGAGGAGTGGGAGGGAATTATAAGCAGCCTTGTACAATATATCTACTATGATAATGTTTTGCATAGCTAGACATGTACAACATATACTGAATTACTTATCTCCCCAGAGGGAATGGGTGACAAGGGAGGAAGGAAATGGATCTGAAATTCGAGGTCTTAACATTAAATGTTTCAAATATATATAAATACTATTATCAATACTCTTTTGCTTATAATTGGGAGATAAGATGTGCAGGCATTGGGACACAAAGATTCACCTTCCTCTAATGGAAAAGTCGAAGGGGATATGGGAGAAGGTATGGGAGAGAGCAGATTGGAGGAAGTGATATCTTGTGGGACTGCTATTCTGGGAGGTTGGGTAGGGGAATAACAGGGGGAAAATGATTGTAACTCAAAATCTTGCGGAAATGAATGATGTAAAACAGAAGTTAATAAAGCATTTGTTTAATTAAAAAAAAGAAATATTAAATTCCAATCAAGGGGGAGCTGTTGTAAGAGCAAAAGTATGAGAGGAAGATGATTTAAAGGGAGTCCCCATAACATCCTTTTCTGAGATCTTAAATAAGGAAGATTATAAAAATATACCTTACTGTACCTATTGAAGAACAGGTATTTTCACCTCTCAGTCATAATACTACCAACTTGAATCTTAGATTTAATTGCAAATTAATTTAATTCCACTCAGAAGAGTTTCTTCTCCTTAACTCCTATCTCAAACTCTCTATTAATAATGTACTTGCTTTTCTCTTACTTTCTGGGTCACATATGTATACACTATTTGACATTTTCTTCATTCTCTTAAATAGAATTTTGTAAACGTATTCTCATATATCATCATATTGTACATATTAATTAAACAAGTTATATAGGGGGTGGCTAGGTGGTGCAGTGAGTAGAGCGCCAGCCCTGGAGTCAGAAGGACCTGAGTTCGGATCCAGCCTCAGACACTTAACACACATACAAACAAACAAAAATCGAGCCATGTGACCTTGGACCCCAACTGCCCTCCAAAAAGGAAAAAAAAAGAAGTTATATAGTATTCACTGGAGACACATGTAACTGGAAATGAAGAGCTGGTCATATAGTAAGCATAAGGAAGCATAAATAGAAATTGGGAAGCTAAATGGTGTAGTGGATAGAATGATTGGCCAGGAGTCAGGAAGGTCAGAGGTCAAATGCAGTCTGTGTGACCTTAGACAACTTATTTAACCTTTTCCTACTTCAGTTTCTTTATATATAAAATAGGGTTAATAATGGTATATGCCTCCTCTTGTTGTTGTGAAAGCCAAATGAGATAGTTGTAAACTGTAAACAGTTTCTGGCATGTAGTAAACACTGTAAATGTTAGTTATTATCATTGGGTTTTACCACTCCTTTTTCATTTTCACAATCACATAAATAAACCAAATTTCTAAAAAGTTAATCCCAGAATATAGAAACAACAATTATTTTCCTTTTCTAAAAATAATTTTGGTCAACATAATAGGTATGAGATAGAACATCAGAACTGTCTTAACATGAATTTCTATTATTTTGTAGATGAAAAAAAAGCATTTTTCAAATACTAGCTCATATATTGTATTTATTTCTTTGATAACAGCCTGATCATATACTTTGAACATTCATTATTTTATGGTTCTTTTTATTGTATATCTGAATGAGTTCCTCATATATCTTGGATATTAGATCATTATCATAGGAACTTGCTACATTTATTATCCCTAGCAGCATTTTCTTTCTTTTCCTTTCTTTTTTTTCAAATTCTTTATTAACTTTTGGATTACATCATTCATCTCTGCCACATTTTGAGTTACAATTTTTTCCCCATTTTTCCTCTACCCACCACCCCAGAATAGCAGTCCCACAGGATATCCCCTCCTCCAATATGCTCTCTCTCCCATATCTTTTCCCATATCCCCTTCAACTTTTTCAGTAGGGCAAGGTGAATCTCTGTGCCCAAATGCCTGTATATCATATTTCCCAATTATATGTAAAATAGTATTAATAATAGTATTTATATATTTTTAAACATTTGATTTTAAAACTTTGAATTCCAGATTCATTTCCTTCCTCCTTGTCTCCCACCCTTACTGAGAAAATAAGCAGTTCAGTATATGTTGTACATGTGTATCTATGCAAAACATTACCATAGTAGATATATTGTAAAAGACTAACTATATTTCCCTCCCTCCTATTCTACCTCCCACTTGGTCCATTCCCTTCTTTGATCCTGTCCCTTTGCAAAAGTGGGTGCTTCCAACTTCCCTCCCCTCAGGCTGTCCTCCCTTCCATCATCCCCCCCTGTCATCCCCTTCCCTCATACTCTCCTGTAGGGTAAGATATCCTACTTAGTATGTATGTCATTATCATCCTGAACCAAATTCAATGAGATTAAGGTTTTGCCTTTTTGCCTTCCCCTTCTTCCCCTCCCTTGTAACCATTTTCCCTTGTCTCTTCTTTATGAGATAGTTTACCCCATTCTGTCTCTTCCCATCTCCTCTCATTATATTCCTCTATCACCTCTTAATTTCACCTTTTAAGTATCACCCCTTCCTATTAAATAAAACTTGTGCCCTCTATCTAAGTATACCTGTAAATATATATATTCACATATGTATTCATATGCCCATATACCCTTCTTCAACTATTTTCATACTGAGAAAAGTTTCATCAGTTACAATTATCATTTTTCCATGTAGGAATGTAAATAGTTCAACTTTGATAAGTTCCTTATGATTTCTTTTCCCTGATTACCTTCTCAAGCATCTCTAGCTTCTTGTATCTGAATGTAAAATTTTCTATTCAACTCTAGTATTTTTCCTCAAAAATGCTTGAAAGTCCTCTATTCCACTGAATGACCAAATTTTCCCCTGAAACATGATACTTTGTTTTTCTGGGTAGGTGATTCTTGGTTTTAATCCCAGCTCCTTCAAACCTCTGGAGTTTCATATTCCAGGCCCTTCAGTCCCTCAATGTAGAAGCTGCCAAATCCTGTGTTATCCTGATTCCATTTCCACAGTATTCAAATTGTTTCTTCTTGGCTGCTTGTAAAATTTTCTCCTTGATCTGGGAATTCTGGAACCTGGCTATAATATTCCTAGGAGATTTCTTTTTGTGATTTTTTCAGGAGTCAATTAGTGGATTCTTTCAACCTCATTTTGCCTTCCAGTTCTAAAACATCAGGGCAATTTTCCTTGAGAATTTCTTGGAGGATGATTCTGGGTTCTTTCTTTGATCATGGTTTTCAGGTAGTCCAATAGTTTTTAAGTTATCTGTCCTGGATTTATTTCCAAGGTCAGTGGTTTTTCCCATGAAATATTTCTCATTGCCTTTTATTCTTTCATTCATTTGGATCTGTTTAACAGCATCTTGATTTCTCATAAAATCACTAGCTTCCATTTGCTCTAGTCTAATTCTGAAGGAATGATTCTCCTCAGTGAGCTTTTGAGATTCTTTTTCCATCTAGCAAATTTGGCTTTTTAAAGCATTCTCCTCATTACCTTTTTTTTTTTTTCTTTTTGGAGGGTGATTGGTGTTAAGTAACTTACCCAAGGTCACACCGATAGATTTTGTTTGTGTGTGCATTAAGTGTCTGAGGACGGATCTGAACTCAGGTCCTTCTGACTCCAGGGCCAATGCTCTAATCACTGCACCACCTAGCCGCCCCTCCTCATTGCCTTTTTGAGCTTCTTTGGCCACTTGAGTTAGTCTATTTTTTAAGGTTTTATTTTCCTCAGTCAAGCTGTTGACTCTTATGTCATACTTTTCTTACATCTTTCTCATTTCTCTTCCCAATTTTTTCTCCACTTCTATTATCTGCTTCTTAAGGTCCTCTATGGCCTGTAGCCAGCTCATATTTTTATTTGGGGTTTTTGGTGCAGGATTTCTGACCTCACAGTCCTCCTCCTGCTCCATGCTTCAGTCCTCTTTGCCCCCAGAATAGGAGTCTAATGTTGAATTTGTCTGTTTATTTTTGTTTCCTTTGCCTAAGCATGTTGCCACTCAATTACCTGACTTTTGTGCTTGTGGTCAGAGTAGGATTCTACCACGAGACAGGGGAGCTTCCTTCCCAAATGTTGGTGTTTTCTCAGCTGCCTGAGGTATTAGTTGGGTGCGCTCTCTGAAGCCTCCACATGCTCTGGCAAGCTGCTCACACACCCCAAGATCTCCACCCCAGACCACAATCTAGATGCAGGAAGATTAAAGCAAGAGCAATTACTGGTCCCCCTACAATCCACAGGCCAGGAGCTGAAGCTGCAACATGGCAGGCTGCACTGCAGCTACTCAGTGGCTTCTGGTGCCCAGGGGAAGAGGCCAACCTCCCCAATAGTCCCAAAATCCATACTGCATTGACCTCTCACTTTTTCCTTGGCATCTATGTGTTGATAATTCTGGAAATGCCACAGCTGCTGGTATTCTGGAGTTGCTTTAGCCAGTTGCTAGTCCAGCTGCCCTGGGGCTAAAACCTCTGGTTCACACAGGGTTGGGGTTGGCTCCCAGAGTGTTGCACTGGCCAGTTCCTGATGGACTGCTGGGTTGTCTTCATGGGAGGTTAGCTTCTCTGTGTCATTTTGTGGGTTCTGTACCTCCAGAGTTTGTTCAGAGTCTCCTATTATATAAATTGGAAGTGGTGGGAGCTGGAGCTGTGTGGAAATGCTGTTTCTACTCTGCCATCTTGACTCTGCCCCCTGTGTTTTCTTTCTCATTTTAAATGCAATGATTTTGTTTGCACAAAAAAAAATCCATTTTATCTAATACCAATTTCCCATCTCATATAATGTGATTTTTTTTTATCTATCCCATCATTGGTTATATTTTTAACTTATTGATACTTAATACTTATCCATATCATTGCACTTCTAATTTGTTAATAATGTTATCTTTTATAGATAAGTCACTTAATTATTTGGAATTTACTTTGATGTATGAGTTTGTCTAAATCTAATTCCTGTCATACTGAATTCCAGTTTGCCCAGGAATCATTTGCCAAAGAATGTGCCCCAGTAGTTGGGGTCTTTAGGTTCATCAAAAATTATTCTATCATTTTTGTGTCTGTGCATTAGATAACAAACATCTCCCACTGATCTATTTCTTTTTTTAATTTTCTACCTAGGATTGAACACTTTTTATGATTTTTCCTTTATAATGTTTGAGATCTGGTATTTCTAAGTCCCCCCATTTTTCATCTTTCTTTATCATTTGAAATACTAGGTCTGTTGTTCATTTATGTCAATTTTGTTATTATTTCTTCAAGTACTGTAATGTAATTTTTAATGGCTTAATTGGTATGGTACTGAATAAAAAAACTGGGCAAAGTAGCCTTGTAATTTTTATCACCTGCTCATCAAACAGCCTTAATACTTCTCCAATTATGAAGGTCTCTCTTTTTCTTTATTAAGATTGTCATGGGGTGGCTAGGCGGTACAGTGAATAGATTACCAGCCCTGGAGTCAAGATGATCTGAGTTCAAATCCAGCCTCAGACACTTAACACTTATTAGCCATGTGACCTTGGGCAAGTCACTTAACCCCAACTGACCTGCCTTCTCTCCTCCAAAAAGAAAAGAGAAAAGATTGTGTTATTTGTGTGTGCATGTGTGTTCTTGTAGTCTCACAAATTTCTTATATATTTTTTTCATTGTTAGTAGAATTTCTTAACCTCTTCTTTTAAAGTTTTGTTATTGACATAAATAAAGGCAAATGATTTGGGTGGCTTTTTTATGACATTGAGGTGCATTGGTGATGCTATTCATTTTAGTTGACACTAAGATTCTCTAAATAGAATATCATTTGCCATACTTCCATTTCCTCTTGAGTGGCATATCATCTGTCATTATGAAATCATCTGTGATACTTAATCTCCTCTTCACCTATGCTTACTTATTAACTTTATTTTTCTTGTGTTATTTCTACACCTAGTTCTTATAGGTCTATAATAGTATGGATTATGCATACCATTGCTTTAAACCTTTATAATATTGGAAATGCTTCTCATTTATCTTCAGTGTAAATAATGATTTTTTTTTGTTTTAGAAAGATAACATTTGTCATACTGAAGAAACATACAAATACCCATATGCTTTTTAACATTAATGAAAATTATTTTTTAAATTTTGCTGTGGACTTTTGTATCTACTGAAACTATCATATTATTTTAATTCTTTTTCTCATTAAAATGGTCTGATAGGTTTATATTTCATTTAATATTTAATCACTTTGCATTCCTAATACAAATCCAACTGAAAGTGCATATCATTTTAAAATACAGTTCTAGAGCCTCTTTGTTAATGTTTCATTTTAAAATTTTTGCATTAGTTGTCATTAGGGACATTGATCTATAATTATTTTATCTTATTTTTCCTTAATTTAAGTAGGAGGACTTAATTTGTATCATAGAATAATTTATTAGAATGGCACATTTGCATTTTTTGCATTTCATGTAATATCAGAATTGTTCTTTGAATACTTGAGATAATTTGCTTTTCAAAAATAATAGGTCATTAAAGAAAAACTTTGAGAATTCATTTAGCATTTATTTTTTTCTGCGTTTCCTTACCTTCTGAAATTACTTAATTTCTCTAATTTTATTTTATTAGCCTGTATTTTTTTTATTCACTAATTTCATTGATTATCTGTTTTAGTGCCATAAAATGGATAAAAGAATTTCTAATAGTATTGCCTAGTTCTTCTTCATTTGTTGTGATTTCTTTTTTTATTTTTCATGCTGGTGATTTCATTTTCTAATTTATTTTATTTATTTATTTTTAATTTTCAAAATCCATTTCCAAAAGATTTTGAGTTATAATTTTTTCTCTCCCCGCATTTCTTCTACCCCCCACCCCAAAATAGCAAGCCTACTGAATACCCCTTCCCCCAATCTGTTCTCTCTTATATCTGCCCTTATCACTCCCCCTGACTTTCTAGGATGGGTTTCTATACCCCAGTACCTGTATATCTTATTTCCCAGCTGCATGTAAAAAACAAATTTTTAAACATTTGTTTTTAAAACATTGAGTTCCAGATTTTTTTTCCTTTTTTTCTCTTCAAGCAGCCCCACTAGGAAGATTAGCAATTCAATATAGTTTGTACATGTGTAGTTGCCCAAATCATTTCCATATTGAAAGACTATATTTCCCTCCATCCTATCTTGCCCCCCACTTGTTCTATTTTCTTCTTAGATGCTATCCCTTTTCAAAAATGTTTGCTTCTAACTACCCTCTCCCCCAATCTGCCCTCCCTTCTATCATCCCTTCTCTTATCCCCTATCCCACTATTTTCCTGTAGGGTAAGATACTCAGTTGAGTATGTATGTTATTCCCTCCTTAAGCCAAATTCAATGAGAATTAGGTTGTCTCATTCCCTTTCACCTTCCTTCTCTTCCCCTCCATGGTAAAATTTTTTCTCTTGCCTCTTTTATATGAGATAATTTACCCTAATCTATCTCTCCCTTCCTCCTTCTCCCAATAAATTCCTCTTTCACCTCTCTTTTAGATATCATCCCTTCATATTTAACTCATCCTGTGCCCTCTGTCTATGTATACATATGCCAATACTCACATACATATTTATATACACATATACCCTCCTATACATACATATATATGTGTATATACATATATATTCCCTTCAACAATCCTCATACTAAGTCTATGAGTTACAATTATCATTTCCCATGTAGAAATATAAATAGTTCAACTTTAATAAGTTCCTCATGTTTTATTTTTCCTGTTTACCTTCTCATTCTGCTCTTGCTTCTATTTCAAAGTCAAATTTTCTATTCAACTCAGGTTTTTTCATCAAGAATGCTTGAAAATCTTCATTGAATGACCATGTTTTCCCTGTAGCACTATACTCAGTTTTGCTGGATAGGTGATTCTTGGTTTTAATCCCAGCTCCATTGACCTCCGGAATATAATATTCCAGGCCATTTGATCCCTCAATGTAGAAGCTGCTAGATCTTGTCTTATCCTGATTGTGTTTCAAAAACTCAAATTGTTTTGATGTTTCCTCCCACTCCATCCAAAACTCAATCCAAAATTCAAATTGTTTCTTCCTGACTGCTTGCAGTATTTCTCCTTGATCTGGGAAATTTGGAATTTGCCTATAATATTTTTGGAGTTTTCTTTTGGAGATCTTTTTCAACAGCTGATCAGGGAATACTTTCAATTTCTATTTTGCCCTCTTGTTGTAGAATATCAGGGCAATTTTGCTTGATAATTTCTTGAAAGAAGATGTCTAGGCTCTTTTTTTCCAAATGCTTTATTAACTTCTGGTTTACATGATTCATTTCAGATTTTGAGTTACAATGTTTTTCTCCATTTTCCCCTAGCCACAAACCCAGAATAACAGTCATACAGGATATCCCCTCAACCAATCTGCTCTCTCCCATCTCTTCTCCCATACCCCCTTTGACTTTTCCAGTAGGGTGAGGTGAATTCCCACACCCCACTGCCTGCACATCTATCTCCCAATTATATGCAAAATAGTATTAATCATAGTATTTATATATTTTTTTTAAAATTGATTTTAAAAGGAAGAAAAGCAACTCAGTATATACTGTACATGTGTAGCTATCCAAAACATTACATTAGTAGATATATTGTAAAAAACTGACTATATTTCCCTCCCTCCCATCCCACCTTCCACCTGGTCCACTCCCCACCTTGATCCTGTCTTTTCAAAAGTGGGTGCTTCCAATTTCCCTCTCCCCACAGCCCATGCTCCCCTCCACCACCTTCCTCCTTCACCCCCCCACACTCCTGTAGGGTGGGACACCCTATTTAGTATGGGTCATTCTCTCCCTGGTCCAGATTCAATGAGAATAAGATTTTGCCTTTTTGCCTTCCTATTCCTTCCCTCCCCTGCAACCACCTTCCCCTGCCTCCTCTACACGAGACAGTTCGACCCATTGTCTCTCCCCATTCCCCCTCACCACATTACTCTCTCAGTTCTTAACCTCACCTTTTAAGTATTATCCCTTCCTATTAAATTTGACCTGTGCATTCTATCTATGTATGCCTGAAAACATATATACACACATTCACATATGTATTCATAGTCCTATATACCCTTCTTCAACTATTTTCATAGTGAGAAAAGTTTCATCAATTACAGTTATTGTTTTTCCCCTTAGGAATATAAATAGTTTAACTTTGATAAGCTCATAGTGATTTCTTTTCCCTGTTTACTTTCTAAAGCATCTCTTGCTTTTTGTATCTTGATCTGGGAATTCTGGAACCTGGCTATAATATTCCTAGGAGTTTTCTTTTTGGGATCTTTTTCAGGAAGTCATCTGTGGATTCTTTCAATCTCTATTTTGCCCTCTGGTTCTAAAATATCAGGGCAATTTTCTTTGAGAATTTCTTGAAGGATGGTTTCTAGATTCTTTCTTTGATCATGGTTTTCAGGTAGTCCAATAATTTTTATATTGTCTCTCCTGGATCTATTTTCCAGGTCAGTGGTTTTTTCCCATGAGGTATTTCACATTGCCTTCTATTCTTTCATTTGTTTGGATCTGTTTAACAGCATCTTGATTTCTCATAAAGTCACTAGCTTCCATTTGCTCCAGTCAAATTCCGAAGGAATGATTCTCCTCAGTGAGCTATTGAGATTCTTTTTCCATCTGGCAAATTAGGCTTTTTAATGCATTCTTCTCCTCATTGCCTTTTTGAGCCTCTTTTGCCATTTGATTTAGTCTATTTTTTAAGGTGCTGTTTTCCTCCATCAGGCTGTTGGAACTTTGTATCAATAACAGCTTTAGAGAGAGTGGCAGGTGCTTGCTTGGTCCAAATCTGCTTTCTGATGTTCTATCTTTGCTTCTGTTAGGTATTGAGCATAATGTTCTTTAAGCACCTCTAGGGCTCTATCCAATGAATTAAAAGTATTCTGTTCCCTAAGGTGCCTGATTCATAGTACAGTAAAATAATTACCTTTCTAGTATGAACTTTGCAATCCCTTGATCCTGATCTAAAAGACTCAGCTGCAGGCTAGCCTTTGGTTGACTGGAGATCCAGTAGATTATTTTTTATCTTAGTAACTATAAGTACATTCAAAAGATCCTTAAGGTAAGAACTACTTGCCCTGCCCTCCCTTCCATGGAGCTACAAGTCTCAAACCAACTTCACATGCTGGATAACTCCAAAAATATTTTCTGTGCTTAAAGCAACATAGTAACAGGTGTTCCCTTGCACTGTGCTTCCTGCCCTGATATAGAACTGTAGATCAAAGACCAAGTGTGTGAAACTAGAATCTTTCTCTTTGGACCCCTTCTCTAGTACACAGATCTTTTGCTATCTCTTTGTGACTACCTAGTCTGGAAAAATAAAAACAACAAAAACAAAAACCTGGCACCTCATGCAGAATTTTTATTCTATTATTTCCTCATAACTGTTCTATCTGGCTTTCTTTCATCTTTGCTGGAGTAGTTTTGCAAGCTAACTGGACAGTATAGCTTTCACTAACTTCACCACCTTTGCTAACTATTCCTCACAGAATTTCACAAGTAGGGAGGGAGAAGAAGAGCCAAGATGGTCAAGAAAAGTCAGGGAATTGCCTGAGTTCTCCCAAATTCCCTTTCAAACAACTTTAAATAATGCCTAAAAATAAATTCTGGAATGGCAGAACTCAAAAAAGGAAAGGGTAAAATATTTTTCCAGCCCAAGACGATTTTTGAAGGTTAGTAGGAAAGATCTATCATAGCAGCATGAGAGTGGAGTACAGGCTGCACCAGCAAAGGCTATACCCTCCAAACCAAAAGCAGCCCTTGGAAGTGACTGAATCAATTGTGGCAGTGGCTGCTTCCAGTACTCAGCCCACAGATGGTAAAGGGGAAGTTACAGGAGTCCCTTTGCAAGCACTGGTCACAAACTCTATTGCATTACCCATATTTGGATCTAGTTCCCAATCCAAATCACAGTTCTACAGTGATGAGGAGCACTAGCACACTTGAGATTGTAACCCTGGTGGAGCATGGGGGTGGGACCATCATCACTGTTCCAGGGAAGAAAACAGTGTGTGCCATCATTCACAAACCAGAAGAATAGAAAACAAACCATTTAGGTCACACCACCTTGAAAAGAACTGAAAGATTATGGGCACCAAGAATTAGCTGCCCCCTCCACTACAGGAGTAGAGCCCAACATTAATATAAAGTTAAAAATCAATAAATAGGAAGGGATATCAGCCAACAACAAGAAAATATTGTGACCATGCAATGTTACTATGGTGACAGGGAAGATCTAAAAACAAATTCAGAAGAAGACAACAAAGTCAAAATTGCTATATCCAAAGCCTTAAAGAAAAAAATTAAATTGGTCTCATACCCAAAAAGAATTCCTGAAATAATGCAAAACATATTTTAAAATCAAATTTTAGAAAGGCACAAAAATCCAAAGAAGAGAAGAAAGCCTTAAAAGCAGAACTGGCCAATTGGAAAAAGATATAAAAATGTTCAATGAAGAAAAGAAATCCTTAAAAAGTAGAATTGGCCAAATGGAAAAGAACATACAAAAGCTCACTGAAGAAATTAATTTTGTAAAAATTAGGATTGAACAAGTGGAAGCTAATGACTCCATGAGACATCAAGAGCAAACAAAATAAAACTAAAAGAATTTAAAGAATAGAAAAAAATATGAACTATCTCATTGGAAAAAACAATTGACCTGGAAAATAGGTCCAAGAGAGATAATTTTTAAAATCATGGACCACCTGAAAGCAGCAATAAAATAAAAGATCTTGGACATCATCTTTCAAGAAATTATCAAGGAAAACTTCCCTAGAACTAGAGGGTAAAATAAAAATTGAAAGAATCCACCAACCACCTCCTGAAAGAGATTCCCAAAATGAAAACTCCCAGCAATATAAAAGTCAAATTACAGAGGTTCCAGGTCAAGGAGAATATATCATGAGCACCCAAAAAGAAACAATTCAAATATCTTGGAGTGACAGTAAAACACAAGATTTAGTAGTTTTTATTTTAAAGAATCAAATGATTTAAAATATGATATTTAAAAGGGTAAATGAGCTAGGATTAAAACAAAGAATCACCTACCCAGCTAAACTGAGTATAACTCTTCAGGGGAGAAATAGATATTTAATGAAATATAAGACTTTCAAGCATTCCTGATGAAAAGAACAGAGCTGAAAAGAAAATTTAGCTCTCAAATGTAAGAATCAAGAGAAGCATAAAAAGGTAAACCAGAAAGAGAAATCATAAGGAATTTGATAAGGTTAAAATGTTTATATTCCTACATAGAAAAATGATACTTTTAACTCCTAAGAAATTACTCATTCTAAGGGCAATTAGGAGTATACATAGACAGAGGACATGTTTGTGAATTGAATATGATGAGATGATTATCTTAAAAAATAAAACTAATGAATGAAAAAGAAGAATGCACTGGGAGAAGGAGAAAGAGAGAAGTAGAATCAGTTAGATAACCTCACATAAAAGAGGCACCAAACAGTTTTTACAGTGAAGGAGAATATGGGAGAGATGTGGTGGAAGCACTTGAACATTACTGTCATTAGAATTGGTTGAAGCGGGGGGCGGGGGGGGTGGCGCATAGACACTCATAGAAATCTATCTTACCTTACAGGGAAGTAGGAGAGGAATGAGATAAAAGAAGTACTGATTGGGAGAGTCAGTCATCAAAAGTAAAAACACTTTTGAGGTGGACAGTATATAGTAATTACAATTATTCATAGCAACATATCTTTTTACTTAATTTTTCTTACTTTTTTGTTCTGTGCATTCTTTTACAACATGACTAATATGAAGATTTGTTTTGCATGACTGCACATGTTTAATCTACATCAAAATTCTTGATTTTTCAATGTGGGAAAGGGGAGGGTGGGAGAGAATTTGGAACTCAATTTAAAATGTTTAAAATTGTTTTTACATATAATTAGGGGAAAATAAAATATTAACTTAAAAGGGAAAATAATTTCATAGCTGTAAGAGACTCTAGAAATTCTAATAATTTGATAAGTGAGAAAGTAAAATATATGTGTAATATATATGCATATGTATGTCTATGTATATATATACACATATATCTGTGGATTTGTGTGAGTTGATGTGTATATATACATGTTGTGTTATGCATTATATGAATATACATAAATTTCTATATAGAGATTTATCTATATTTGCATCTATATATACACACACAATGTGTGTATTGTATATGCATTTGTACATACATGTACACATGCACATACATGTGCGTGTACACATATACATACGCATACACATATACACAAGGTAGAAGAGTTCCTGGTCTGAAGTCAGGAGGACTCATCTTCTGAAGTTCAAATCCAGCCTCAGACATTTACTAGCTGTGTGACTTTGGGCAAGTCATATAATCCTGTTTGCCTCAGTTTTCTTATGAGTAAAATGAATTTAAACAGGAAAAGGCAAATCACTCCAGTATCTTTGCTAAGAAAACCCCAAATGGATCACAAAAAATCAGACATGATTGAAATAATTGGACAAAAGTTAATTGTACACACATAGGTAAGTGTGTATGTATATGTGTGTATACATATCTGTGTGTTTATTTATATGAACATATATGTACACACAGATAAACACGTGTATTTAAATGTGTATTTGTGTATTATGTAATGTTGTCAATACTTCTGTTCACCACATTTGGCTATGTCTATACGTGCAAAGTTATTTTTAAAATCCACAACACATAACATTTTTCATTTTCTTGGGAGTAATTTGATACCTGAGAGTTTGATCAGGCCTTCATTTCCTTATATCAGAATAACACCTAGAGGGGGCGAAGCCAAGATGGCAGAAAGGAAGCAGTAACCTCTCTGAGCTCCTTGGTCCCTAAGTCTCAAAGGGTGAATCTGAGCAGATTCCGGAGTGATGGAGCCCACTGGAAGATGGAGTATGGCAGAGACCAGCCCAGGAGGTTGCCCAGTGTGTCCAGACAGGTCAAGCACAGAGTGTGTGGGCTCTACACAGCTCAGACCTAAGAGCAGACAAGCAGACTACACCAGAGAGAGAAAAAGCCCCAGCCTGCAGACTTACCAAGGATGAATCGCAGTCATCTCATGGACGGGAAGCCAGGTAGGAGAGTCGGGCCCCCAGTGGAGAGAGCAGATTCTCCCGGCTGCATTCAGCCCCCAGCCTGGAAGCTTAGAAACTGCCTGCCTGTATAATACAGGGGCTGGAATGGCAAAGTAAATTCTAGCTGCTCTGATCCTCCCATCCCTCCTTCATGAAGCAGAAAACCCAAAGATAACTCTCCCACCCAGATTGAAATCCCAATTTAATGGAAATAGCCTCAGGTTTGAGAGTATCCAAGACAGGGTGTAACTGAGACAGCCAGGAGTCTGAAGAGAAGAGAGGGAGAGGTCCCAACAAGCCCCACCTCACCTCACCAACAAAAGCCTACTTATAGCCCAGGGGTATAGAGGCAGAAATCTGAAGTGATCAGACTCACCTGCACCTACACATCTACATTCCTCACTGATTTCCCTGACTTAGCCATAAACTAGCCACCCAGAGGTATTCAAAGTCAATGATCAGGCCCTAAACTCATAGCCTGAAAAACTAAGAAACAGGAAATCACAATGGGAAGGAAGGAAGCTGAGAAGGAGAAGGGGAAGGCAAGAAAGTCTATTTGAGCCTACTGTGCAGGGCAAGGACAACCAAATACACAGGGCAGTATAGACTCTCTTCCCACACCTGAGACTACAGAAGGAAACATGATCTGGTCTCAAGCCCTAATAGCATTCCTGGAGGAGCTTAAGTAAAATTTTAAAGACCAAATCAGGGAGGCAGTGACCAACTTCGAAAAAGAAAATACCTCCCTAAAAAAAGGAATTTCAAAAACTAGCTGAAGACCATAATTCGCTAAAAATTAGATAAAATCAAACTGAAACTCAGAACTCTATGATGCAGCAAGAGTCAATAAAAAAAAAAAAACAAGACCATCGAAAAATTGGAAGAAAACGTAAAATATCTCACTGGAAAAATAACTGACCTAGAGAACAGATCCAGGAGAGACAACTTAAGAAGTATTGGTTTACCAGAAAGCCATGATGAAAAAAGCAGTCTAGACAACGTCCTCTAAGAGATTGTCAAAGAAAACTGTTCTGAGGTCCTGGAATCAGAAGATAAAATAGCTATTGATAGAATTCACCGGACTCCTCCTGAAAGAGATCCCAAATGGAAAACTCCAAGAAATATAGTAGCCAAATTCCAGAATTATAAGATTAAAGAAAAAATTCTACAAGCAGCCAAAAAGAAACAATTCAAATATCGAGGAACTACAGTTAGGATCACACAGGACCTAGCAGCTTCTACATTAAAAGAGCGGAGGGACTGGAATTTGATATTTCATAGGGCAAGAGAGCTAGGACTACAACCAAGGATTAACTACCTGGCAAAACTGAGCATAATCTTTCAGGTAAAGAGATGGACGTTTAATGAAATAAGGGACTTCCAGACTTTCCTGATGAAAAAGCCAGAGCTCAATGGAAAATTTGATCTCCAATTACAAGACTCCAGAAAGACATAAAAAGGTAAACAAGGGAAACACAGATTCACACATGCATAAGTGCACACACCCAAACCCACAAACACACGTTCATTACTTGGGATACAACAAGAGCAAAATGTTCACATCCCTATATGTGGAGCTGATAACTGTCAATTTTCGAAATCTTTATGATTCTCATGACCTTCAAAAGGGTTATACTTAGATAGAGGGTATGGGTATGAATGCACTAACCTGAAGACTAAAAAAAAAAACTATTAAGGGGATCAAAGGGACTGTAATGGGAAAAAGGAAAGGATGAGATAGGAAAAGGTAAAATATGCCATCTGAAGAGCATCAAAACACACTATAGAAGAGGGGAAAGAAAGAGGGAGAAGAACATCACTTAAACACTATTCTCACTGGTTCTGGTCCAAAGAGGAATCAAATTAATCAGTGAAGTTTAAGATGCTAATGTTAATAGACACATAAATTCATTAAATAGAGGAAAAGGAGGGAGGGAGAGGAGCACTGTTTGAAATTTACTCTCATGGGTTTGGAATCAAACAGGGAGTAATTTACTCTGATAAGTATAAAAATTTATTGTGTCCTATAGATAGTGGAAGGGTAAGGGGGGTGAAAAGGAGGAGACTAAAGGGGGGATTAGAAGGGAGGGAAATAGTAGTAAGGAGAGAGAGTAGGTTAAGAAGGTGGTAGTCAAAAGGGAAAACTTCAAGGAGGGGAAGGGAGAAGGAAGATACAAAAACATAAACAGGGGAGGGAATAGGATGGAGGGAAAGAGACAGATAGTCATCATTACCGTGAATGTGAATGGGATGAACTCTCCCATAAAACAGAGGTGGATAGCAGAGTGGATTAAAAACCATAATCCTACAATATACTGTCTACAAGAAACACATTTGAAACAAAGGGATACCCACAGGGTAAAGGTAAAAGGTTGTAGTAAAATTTATTATGCCTCAGCTAAAGTAAAAAAAAACAGGGGTAGCAATACTTATCTCAGATAAAGCAAAAGCAAAAACAGATCTAATTAAAAGAGAAAAGGAAGGAAACTATATTGTACTAAAAGGCACCATAGAGAATAAAGCAATATCACTACTTAATATGTATGCACCAAGTGGTATAGCATCCAAATTCCTAGAGGAGAAGTTAAAGGAATTAGAGGAAGAAATAGATAGCAAAACTATACTAGTGGGGACCTTAATCTCCCCCTCTCTGAACTCGATAAATCTAACCTCAAAATAAACAAGAAAGAAGTTAAGGAGGTGAATAGAATCTTAGAGAGACTAGATATGATGGATCTCTGGAGAAAACTGAATGGGGATAAAAATGAATTTACTTTCTTCTCAGCAGTGGATGGTACATACTCAAAAACAGACCATGTACTAGGGCATAAAAACCTCACAATCCAGTGCAAAAAAGGCAGAAATATTAAATGCATCATTCTCAGATCATGAAGCAATAAAAATTATATGTAATAAAGGGCCAGAGAAAGATAGACTAAGAACTAATTGGAAATTAAACAATTTAATCCTAGGATGGGTCAAAGAAGAAATTATAGAAGCAATCAATAATTTCATTCAAGAGAATGATAATAATGAGACAACATACCAAAATTTGTGGGATGCACTAAAGGCAGTTCTCAGGGGAAGTTTTATATCCCTGAGTGCACACTTAATTAAAGCAGAGAGAAGGGAGGTCAATGAATTGGACATGCAATTGAAAAAGTTAGAAAAAGAACAAATTGAAAATGCCCAATTTAGTACTAAATTAGAAATATTGCAAACCAAAGGAGAGATTAATGAAATTGAAATTAAGAAAACTATTGAATTAATAAATAAAACTAGGAGCTGGTTTTATTAAAAAATCAACAAAATTGATAGACCCTTAGGCAATATGATAAAAAAAAGAAAGAAGAAAACCAAATTATGAGTATCAAAAATAAAAAGGGTGAATCTACCTCTAACGAAGAGGAAAAAAATAATGAGGAATTATTTTTCCCAATTGTATGCACATAAATATGACAATCTTAGTGAAATGGATGAATATTTACAAGATCACAAGTTGCCCAGATTAACTGAAGAGGAAGTGAATTACCTAAATAACCCCATCTCAGAAAAAGAAATCAAACAAGCCATCAATGAACTCCCTAGGAAAAAAATCTCCAGGGCCAGATGGGTTCATTAGTGAATTCTATCAAACATTTAAAGAGCAATTGATTCCAATACTCTACAAGCTATTGGGGAAAATTAGTGAAGAAGGAGTCCTACCAAACTCTTTCTGTGACACAAATATGGTACTGATTCCTAAATCAGGAAGAGATAAAACAGAGAAAGAAAATTATAGACCAATTTCCCTCATGAATTTAGATGCAAAAATTCGAAATAAAATATTAGCCAAAAGGCTCCAACAACTTATCACAAAAATAATACACTCTGATCAGGTAGGATTCATTCCAGGAATGAAAGGATGGTTTAATATTAGGAAAAATCAGTATAATTGAGCATATCAACAATAAAACTAGCAGAAACCACATGGTCATCTCAATAGATGCAGAAAAGGCTTTTGACAAAGTACAACATCCATTCCTATTAAAAACAGTAGAAAGTAAAGGAATAAATGGAGCCTTCCTTAAAATTGTTGATAGCATCTATTTAAAACCATCAGCAAGTACCATATGCAGTGGGGATAAACTAGAAGCCTTTCCAATAAGATCAGGAGTGAAACAAGGGTGTCCACTATCACCCCTCTTCTTCAATCTGGTACTAGAAACGCTAGCAGTAGCAATTAGAGAAGAAAAAGAAATCAAAGGAATCAAATTAGGCAAAGAAGTGACCAAGCTATCACTCTTTGCAGATGATATGATGATATACTTAGAGAATCCTAGGGAATCAAGTAAAAAACTACTTGAGACAATAAACAAATTTGGCAAAGTTGCAGGATATAAAATAAACCCACATAAATCCTCAGCATTCCTGTACATCTCTAATGAAACTCAACAGCAAGAGATAGAAAGAGAAATCCCATTTAAAGTCACTGTAGACATTATAAAATATTTGGGAATCTACTTGCCAAAACAAACCCAGAATCTATATGATCACAACTACAAAACACTTCTCACACAAATAAAATCAGAGCTAAATAGTTGGAAAAATATCAATTGCACGTGGCTGGGTTGAGCTAATATAATAAAAATGACAATTTTACACAAACTAAACTATATATTTAGTGCCATACCCATCAATTTACCAAAAAACTACTTTTTAGAGTTAGACAAAATAATAACAAAATTTATTTGGAAAAACAAACGGTCTAGAATATCAAGGGAATTAATGAAAAGAAATGCTAGGGAAGGTGGACTAGCTATGCCAGATCTTAATCTGTATTATACAGCAGCAGTCATCAAAACTGCTTGGTACTGGCAGAGGTGTAGAGCAGTGGATCAATGGAATAGATTAGGCACAGGAGACCCAGCAGTTAATGAATATAGTAATCTATTATTCGTTAAACACAAAGACCCCAGTTTTGGGGATAAGAATGCACTATTTGACAAAAACTGCTGGGAAAACTGGAATACTGTATGGCAGAAACTGGGCATAGATCACTATCTAACACCATGTACCAAAATCAAGTCTAAATGGGTGCATGATCTAGGTGTAAAGGAAGATACTGTAAGCAATTTGGGAAAGCAAGGAATAGTTTACCTGACAGATTTGTGGAGAGGGGAAGATTTTAGGACCAAACAAGAATTAGAGAGCATTATCAAATGCAAAATGGATAATTTTGATTATATTAAATTGAAAAGCTTCTGTACAAACAAAGCCAATGTAACCAAGATCGAGAGGGAGGTGGGAAATTGGGAAAGAATTTTTACAACTTGTGTCTCTGATAAAGGACTCATTTCTAAAATTTGTAGAGAATTGAGCCAAATCTATATGAATACAAATCATTCCCCAGTTGATAAATGGTCAAAGGATATAAACAGACAGTTTTCAGAGAAAGAAATTAGAGATATCCATAAGCATATGAAGAAATGCTCTAAATCACTATTGATTAGAGAAATGCAAATCAAAACAACTCTGAGATACCACATCTCTCCAGTCAGATTGGCTAAGATGACAAAACAAGAAAGTGACAAATGCTGCAGAGGATGTGGACAAATTGGAACACTAATACATTGCTGGTGGAGTTGTGAACTTATCCAACCATTCTGGAGAGCAATCTGGAATTATGCCCAAAGGAATATAAATAATTTCATACCCTTTGACCCAACAATACCACTTCTAGGGTTATATCCCAAAGAGATCATAGAAGTGGGAGGAAGACCCATTTGTACAAAAATATTTTTAGTAGCCCTTTTTGTGGTTGCAAAGAATTGGAAACTAAAGGGGTGCGCATCAATTGGGTAATGGCTAAACAAGTTGTGGTATATGAATGTAATGGAATATTATTGTGCTATAAGAAATGAGGAGGTGACGGATTTCATAATTACCTGGAGAGACTTCTACAAACTGATGCTGAGTGAGAAGAGTAGAATCAGAAGAAATTTGTATACAATCACAGACATACCATATCTGTGATGACCAACTATGACAGACTGGACTCTTTTCAGCAATGCAGTGATATAAGTCAATCCCGAAAGACTCAAGAAAGTGAGAAATGTGCCATCCAGAGATATAACTAGAAAGAACTGAGCTTGAATCCTGATGGAAGCAAACTAAATGATCTTTTTCTTTTCATTGTTTGATTTTATTTCTTCCTTACCATCTTTCATCCCACCTAGTAAAATATGCCTTTGTAATTGGAATAATGTCTAATATGAATGCATTTGCAGATCCTATACTGGACTATATGCTGTTGTGGGGGGAGGGGGAAGGGAAGTAAAGGAAATTTGAAAATCAAGGAACTATGGAATTGAATCTTGTTAACTGAAACTAAACTAATAAATTAATTTTAAAAAAAGAATAACACCTAGAGCAAGATGACTGGGACTTTTGGCCCCAAGCCTCCAAAATGTGTAAGGTGCTTACAGAATTTGTATTCCTTGAAGAGATAGAAACAACTAGTTCATAAGACTAATTAGTTACAGCAAGAATTGTGCCAAATATATATTATCTACAGGTAAGCTATTTCTTGGCACAGACCTATCATAGTTCCTACCCCAACAGTGGCCTCCCCAGCAACAGCCATACATTGTTTCAGAGACTCTTTCCCATGGAACATTATTTCTGAGCGCCCCCCAACAGAGTTTTGTGTATCAAGGTTCAAGTTCTCTCCCTAGCCCCAGTAGATAAATTTGCTTTAACATTCAAGGTCATGTTTTCAAAAACATGTTTCATGTGTTTCAATGATTCCTTGAGAGACCAGAATTACTTATATCCTTAGGCATACTGAGAGGACTACAGTGACCCTCTGGCTAGCATTGTTCAGTTTGAATTTCAGAGAACGGAAGTTTTACTTCAGTATCTTTCACTGGAAAGGCTTCTCACATTTGTTCTACCAAATTGCCTGTTTATCTCTTTAAGGTTATGATACAACAAGCTTTGTTTATTCTTCTTATTCACTCATTTTTTTCAGTTTTGTCCTACTCCTTATGACCCCATTTGAAATTTTCTTGGCAAAGATACTACAGTTGTTCATCATTTCCTTCTCCAGCCCATTTTACAGATAAGGAACTGAGGCAAAGTGACTTGCCCAGAATTACACAGCTAATATGTATCTGAGACTAGATTTGAACTCAGAAAAATGAGTCTTCCATAATCCAGTTCCAATACTCTATCCACTGTACCACCTAACAATCGTTGTTTATTCTTAATCCAGATTTTTAATATCCATTTCAATTTTCGAGGCTGGTATTATTCTGGAATTTGTGCTTACAATCAGGAACATTAAGGATAAAGATATGATAATTAGATATCCAAGCCTTTTCTCATGGAAATACTAACTACACAAATATGTTCAAATCCCCATTTGGATAAATATTTCAAAGTTCACACTAAGATAAACATTTGAGTATTTATACAACGAGAAACAATATAGCATTACTAATGAAGAGCTGGTGCTCGATAAGCATCAGGCAATGTGCCAAGTGCCTATTTGTAAGAAAATGTTCTGAGGAGGATAAATAGAAAGCTAAAGGGACTTTGAGTTATACCACATGAAGATCAATTAAAGTAGAGGTTTTTAAACCTATTCTGTGTCATGCCCCTGTGTCATCCTAATGAAGCTAACAGACCCCTCTCAAAATAATGTTTCTAAATGCTTAAAATAAAAAATACATTAGATTACAAAGGAAATTAATTATGTTGAAATATAGTTAATGATTTTTTAAGTTCATGGACCTTAGATTAAAGGAACTTGGGGGTGAATACTTTAGAAAAAGCAATTCAAATATAATACCTCTTTTTATGAACCAGATCTGTCAAATGGAAGTGGAATTATACTTGTTCACTAAGTATATGGAAGCAGAAGTAGGAGAAACAGGTAGAAATTCAGTGAAACAGATTTAGTCTTGAATCAGGGAAAAGTCTCCAAAAGTAGAAAGATGTTTTTTGGGAGATAACGGGTTCCCATTCCATAGATAACATCAGGAAGAAGCTGGAAGACCACTTCTCAGAAATGCAGTCTAGAGGATTCTTTTTCCATTATGGATTCTGCTAAGTAGTCCCCATGGACCCTTCCAACTCTGAGATTCTAGGACTGTTACATAGATGGATTTTGCTTGTCTTTTTTTTTTAATTTACTCTTTGTTTTTAATTTTTTCTTAAATGTCTAGTTCAAAATTCTCATCCTTTCTCTAGGCCCTCCTCTGCCCCTTGTGAAGACAAACAATTTTGTATCAGTTATACATGTGAAATCGTGCAAAACACATTTCAATATTAGCCATGTTGGAAAAAAAACAAGAAAAATATAATGAAAAAATTATACTTGAGAGTTCATCACTTCTCTCTTAAGAAGTACATTGCATTTTTCATCACAAGTCCTTTGGAATCGTCTTCAATATTGATCAGAGTAGCTAAGTATTTCACAGTTGATCATCATTACAATATTGCTATAGCTGTTTACAAAAATCTCTAGGTTGTGCTCACTTCACTTTATATCAGTTCATATCTTTCCAGCATTTTGTGAAAATATTCTTCTCATCATTTTAACAGTAGTGTTCTGTCATACTTATGCCATAGCTTGTTTAGTTATTCTTCAACTGATGGGCATTAGCTCATTTCCCAATTGTTTGCCACCACAAAAAGTGTTGCTATAAATGTTTTTGTATATATAAATTCTTTTTCTTTGATCTCTTTAGGAAATAGATCTAGAAGTGCCATTGCTGGGTCAAAGGGTATGGACAGTTTTATAGCACTTTGGGCATAATTCCAAAATTGTTCTCCAGAATTGTTGGACCAGTTCACAACTCTAACAACTGTGCATTAGTGTCCATGCTTTTCCATATCCCCTCCATCTTTTATCATTTTCCATTTTTGTTATGTTAGTCAGTCTAATAGGCTGAAGTGGAACCTCAGAGTTGTTTTAATTTGCATTTCAGTAATTTTCAGTAATTTTGGCTTTTGCTTTGTCTGAGATCATAATCACCACCCCTGTCTTTTTCTCCTTAGCTGAAGCATAACAGATTCTATTCCAACCTTTTATTTTAATTGTGTATGTCTTTCTGTTTCAAGTGTGTTTCTCATAAACAACATATTTTTGTATTTTGATTTCTAATCAATTCTGCTATCTGCTTCATTTTATGGGTAAATTCATTCCATTCATATCTCTCTCTCTCTCTCTCTCTCTCTCTCTCTCTCTCTCTCTCTCTCTCTCTCTCTCTCTCTCTCTCTCTTTCTCTCTCTCTCCTCTCTCTCCCAAAAGTTTAGTTTATTTTACTTCTGAACCAACTGCCTCCCTTAATTCACTCTTGCTTTTTTGATCCCCTATTTCACTTATGCCTTTCCCTCCTACTTTGATTTTAGGTAAGATTTCTATATCCAGCTGAGTGTATATGCTTATGCTACCCACTTTGAACAAATTACAATGGAGATTGTTTGTCTGCTACCACCACCTCATTTTCATTCCTCTTTTATATGAGGTAATTTTCTCTTTTGTTAATTCTTCTTTCCCCTTCACCCAGTGCATCCCTCTTTCTCACCTCTTCATTTTTTTTAAAGCAATTGGGGTTAAGTAACGTGCCCAAGGTTACACAGCCAGTTATTTTTGCATGGGTGTTAAGTATGAGGCTGAAACAGATCCCAGGTCCTCCCAACTCTGGGGCCAGCACTCTTACTCATTGTGTCACCTAGTCACCCCTCACCTCCTCATTTTTTAGATCTTTCCAATGTAACTGACTCACATGCATGCCCTTTGTCTATGTAGATTGCTTCTAACTGCCCTAATGATGATAGAGTTATTAAAAGTTGCATTATCATATTTCCATATAGAAATATAAACAGTTTATTAAGTGTTTATTAAGTCTCTTATGATTTCTCTTTCATCTTCTCTTCACATTTTGTTTTTACCCTTCTCTTAAGTCTTGTGTTTGAATGTTAACATTTTTATTAAGCTCTAATCTCTTCTTAGGTCTCCTATTTCACTAAATTATAATTTTTCCCTGATATATTATATTTTAGTTTTGCTAGGAAGATTGTTCTTGGTTATAATTCTAGCTATTTATTTTTTACTTCTGAAATATCATATAACAAATCCTCTGCTCCTTTAAGGTAGAATCTGCTAAATCTTGTATGATGCTGACTGTGATTCCATGATATTCAAATGATTTCTTCCTAACCAGTTATATGTTTTTCTTTGACCTGGGAGTTCTGCAATTTAGCTATAATATTCCTGAGAGTTTCCATTTTGGGACTTCAGGAAGTGATACACTTACTCTTTAAATTTCTACTTTACCCTCTGGTTCTAACACAACAAGGCAGTTTTCTGTATAATTTCTTGAAAGATGATATCTAGGTTCTTTCTTTGATCATGGCTTTCAGATACTCCAATAATTCTTTTTTTTTAATTATTTGTTTATTTTTAGTTTACAAGATTCAGCTCCATAGTTCTTTGAGTTTAAAATTTCAGTTCCCTCCCTACCCCCATCCCCACAACGGCATATAGTCCAGCATAGGATCTGCAAATACTTTCACATTAGACATTAGTCAAGTTACAAAGGTGTATTGTACTAGATGGGATGAAAAATGGTAAAGAAAAAATAAAACCAAACAATGAAAAGAAAAAGATCAAGTAGTTTGCTTCCATCAGGATTCAAGCTCAGTTCTTTCTAGTTATTTCTCTGGATATAGGCATCTCTCTCCTTCATGAGTCTTTCAAGATTGACTTATATCACTGAATTGCTGAGAAAAGTCCAGTCTGGCATGGTTGGTCATCACACATATGTTGTGTCTGTAATTGTATACAAATTTCTCCTGGTTCTACACTTCTCACTCAGCATCAGTTTGCATAACCCTCTCCAGGTAAATGTGAAAATTGTCTCCTCCTCATTTCTTATAGCACAATAGTATTCCATTACATGCATATACCACAACTTGTTTAGCCATTCCCCAATTGATGCGCACCCTTTTAATTTCCAATTCTTTGCAACCACAAAAAGAGTTGCTATAAATATTTTTGTACATATGGGTCTTCCTCCCACTTCTATGATCACTTTGGGATATAACACTAGAAGTGGTATTGCTGGGTCAAAGGGTATGAAATCATTTATAGCCCTTTGGGCATAATTCCAGATTGCTCTCCAGAATGGTTGGATAAGTTCACAACTCCACCAGCAATGAATTAGTGTTCCAATTTGCCCACATCCTCTCCAGCATTTGTCATTTTCCTGTTTTGTCATCTTAGCCAATCTGACTGGTGAGCTGTCATACCTCAGAGTTGTTTTGACTTACATTTCTCTAATCAATAGTTATTTGGGGCATTTCTTCATATGCTTATAGATATCTTTAATTTCTTCCTCTGAAAAATGCTTGTTCATATCCTTTGGCCATTTATCAATTGGGGAATGACTTGTATTCTTATAGATTTGACTCAGTTCTCTATAAATTTTAGAAATGAGTCCTTTATCAGAGACATAGGTTGTAAAAATTCTTTCCCAATTTCCCACCTCCCTCTTGATCTTGGTTACATTGGCTTTGTTTGTACAGAAGTTTTTCAATTTAATGTAATCAAAATTATCCATTTTGCATTTTACAATGTTCTCTAAATCTTGTTTGGTCCTAAAGTCTTTCCCTCTCCACAAATCTGTCAGGTAAACTATTCCTTGCTTTCCCAGATTGCTTACAGTATCATCCTTTATACCTAGATCATGCATCCATTTAGACTTTATTTTGGTATATGGTGTTAGATATTGGTCTATGCCCAGTTTCTGCCATACTATATTCCAGTTTTCCCAGCAGCTTTTGTCAAATAGTGCATTCTTATCCCAAAAACTGGGGTCTTTACTCCAATAATTCTTAAATTGTCTCTCTTTGATCTCTTTTCTAGATCAGTTGTTTTTCTAATAATCTATTTCAAATTGTGTTTTGTTCATTCTTTTTACTTTGTTTTATTGCTTCTTTGATGTCTCTCCTTAGCTTCCACTTGCTTAATTCTAATGTTTAAGAAATTATTTTCTACAGTGACCATTTGTATATTTTTCCATTTAGCTAGTTCTGCTTTTTAACTTTTTTCCTTCAGTGAATTTTTGTGTCTTTTTTAATATTTAGCTAATTTTGTGCCACTTTAACCAAGTTGTTAGCTTTCTTTTCATATTTTTCATCATTCATGTCTTTTCCAAATTTTTCCTCTCTCATTCTTATCTCTTTCTGTAGCTCTTCTAATGGGCTTGTTTACAATTTGTATTTTTTAAAGGCTTTCCATATAGTTATTTTCACAGTGTTGTTTTATTCTGAATTGATGTCTTTAACTTCCCTGTCTCCATAGTAACTTTTTATGACTTTTTTTTTCTTTGTTTACTCATTTTTCCAACCTATTTCTTGAATTTTAACTTTGTGGTAACATTGAGCTCTATTCTCCAGTAGGTGGGGAGATTCTGTCCAAAGCTTCAGGTTTTTTGTGCAGTTATTTTCAAAGCTAGTCCTGAATGTTTTCAGTGTGTCCAATTGGTATGATGCAGGGAAAGGTATGCTCACTGCTGTCCTGGTGTGTACTGTGATCTTTACCTAGAAAAGCCTTTTTGCTTCCTTGCACCAACGAGTGCTAGCAATTCTTTCTGCCCTAGAATTCTGACCAGGGACCCTACTCCCATGTGAAAGCATTCCTTTCTACCCTAGTACTGTGACACAAAACTGTCTGCAGACAATGAAATTGTCAAACAGTCCTGGGTCCTACAGTCAGTGCCAGCAAGAGGACCCTGTAATCTCTTTCTGACCACTTCCTGACCCCCTTATTTTCTCTGAGCTGAGAACTTCAGATGCCACTGTCTGCCTCTAAGGCCCACCACTTGTCACCAGACACACTCCCAATTTATCCCCATCCTGGTGTTACAGACCTCTTCTACCAACCTCCTAAGTTGTCATTGGCTGGAAAAAAATGTCATACCTCAACTTTTTGATAGTTACATTACCCCAGAATTTGGTTTCATTCATTTTTTTAAAGTTGTTGGGAGGGGACTGTGACGATGGTTCAGTGAGATTGCTGCAACCATCTTGACTCCACCCTGCTTTTTTCTTTTCTAATTACAATCTCTACTATTATCCTGTCTCCTTCAGTGATCAAAGGCATTTATTTGAGAAAGCATATGTTGGAGTAAAGAGATGTGTTCTGTGATGATGGAATAGAACAAATATACTTAAGCTGTATCAGAATTGGAAATATAACTTCAAAAAGATAGCATGGGGGGTTGGAGCCAAGATGGCAGAAAGGAAGCAATAACTTATCTAAGCTCCTCCGTGAATCCTGTCACTAAACCTTAAAAAGTGAATTTGAATGGATTCTGGAGTGACAGAACCCACTGGGAGACAGAGCATGGCAGAATTCAGGCCAGGAAAGTGCCCAGTGGATCCAGACAGGGGGTGGGTGGAGCACGTGGGGTCTGTACAGCTCGGACTTGAGAGCAGAGAAGCAGACTACACCAGAGAGAGAAGGAGCCCCATCCCAAGAACTAACTCACCCATCCCAAGAACAAATCACTAACTCACCCATCCCAAGAAAAAATCCCAGCTGTCTCATCAGCATCTCACCAAGGGAAAGGAGGAATCATTGGAGCCAGGTAAGAGAGGGCTCCCAGCCCCCAACAGAGACAGCAGCTTCTCCTGGGGCTATCAGCCCCCAGCCTGAAAGTTTAGAAATCACCTGCCTGTTTTGCCAGAATGAAAAAGTAAACTCTGGCAGCTCTGATTCCTCCTTCATGAAGTAGATAACCCGAAGATAAGTTCCCACCCAGAGTGAAATTCTAAGATAGTGGAAATAGCTTCAGGCTTGGGAGTCATCAGGAAGGGGTGAAACTGAGGCAGCAAGGAGTCTGAAGAGAAGAGGGGGAGGGGTCCCAGAAAGACCCACCTCAACTGACCAGCAAAAGCCTGCCTCAGCTGTAGCCCAGGGGTATAAAGACAGAAATCTGAAGTGGCCAGACTACAATACCTACACAGATTACTCTGTGTGCCTCAGAATACCTCCTGAGAACCCTGCCTTAGCCTCAAACTAGACACCCAGAGGCTACAACATTCAAAGTCAAAGACCAGGCCCTTAGCTCACAGCCTGAGAAATTAGGAAATAGGAAATTACAATGGGAAGGAAGGAAACTAAGAAGGAGAAGGGGAAGGCAAGAAAATCAATCCAAGCTTATTATGTTGGTCAAGAACAACCAAATACAGAGGACAACGTGGACTCTTTACTCACACCTGAGACCACAGAAGGAAACATGAATTGATCTCAAGCCCAAATAGCATTCTTGGAGAAGCTTAAGAAACATATAAAAGACCAAAACAGGGAGGCAGTGACCAAATTGGAAAAAAAGTTTCACTGAAGAAAACAAATCCTTAAAAACTAAAATTAGTGAAGTAATTGGAGAAAATGCCTCCCTAAAAAAGGACTTTCAAAAACTAACTGAAAACTATAATGTGCTAAAAATTAGAATCAATCAAGTTGAAACTCAGAACTTTATGATGCACCAAGAGTCAATCAAATAAAACATGAAGTTTGAAAAATTGGAAGAAAGTGTAAAATATCTCACTGGAAAAACAACTGACCTAGATAACAGATCCAGGAGAGATAACTTAAGAATTATTGGTGTACCAGAAAGACATGATGAAAAAAGCAGCCTGGACCACATCCTCCAAGAGATTGTCAAAGAAAACTGTCCTGAAGTCCTGGAATCAGAACATAAAATAGTTATAGAAAGAATTCACTGGACTCCTCCTGAAAGAGATCCCAAACTGAAAACTCAAAAGAATATAGTAGCCAAATTCCAGAATTACAAGATTAAGGTAAAAATATGGCAAGCAGCCAAAAAGAAACAAATATTGTGGAACTACAGTCAGGATCACACAGGACCTAGCAGCTTCTACATTAAAAGATTGGAGGGAATGGAATCTGATATTTCATAGGGCAAGAGAGCTAGGACTACAACCAAGGATTAACTACCTGGCAAAACTGAGCGTAATCTTTCAGGCAAGGAGATGGTCGTTTAATGAAATAAGGAACTTCCAGACTTTCCTGATGAAAAAGCCAGAGCTCAATGGAAAATTTGATCTCCAATTACAAGATGTAAGAAAGACATAAAAAGGTAAACAAGTGTAACCTTGGGCAAGTTTCTTAACCCCAATTGCCCTAAAGGAGCGGCTAGGTGGAGCAGTGAGTAAGAGCGCCAGCCTCGGAGTTGGGATGACCCGAGATCAGATCTGGCCTCAGAAAATGAGCACCCACACATAAATAATGACTACCCATGTAACCTTGAGCAAGTTACTTAACTCCAATTGCTTTAAAAAAAAAAAAAGGTAAACAAGGAAAACACAGGCTCACACATACATAAATGTACACATGCACACTTATACACACATGCACATAACTTGGGATGCAACAAGAGCAAAATGTTCACATCCCTATATGAAGAGCTGATATCTGTCAATATTAAAATTTATATGATTATCATGACCTTTAAAAGGGTTATACATGGATAGAGGGTGTGGGTATGAATGAACTAACCAGAAGTTAAAAACAAAACAACAACAACAACAACAACAACAAAAAACTTATTAAGGGGATCAAAGGGACTGTAATGGGATAAAAGGAAAGGATGCAATAGAAAAAGGTAAAGTATACCATTCAAAGAGGCATAAAAACACACTATAGTAGAGGGGAAATAAAGAGGGAGAGGAACATCATTTAAACACTATTCTCACAGGTTCTTGTTCAAAGAGGGATCAAAATAATCAGTTAAGTTTAAGATTCTAATGTGAATAGAAACATAAATTCATTAAATAGAGGAAAAGAATGGAGGGAGAAGAGCACTGTTTGAAATTTACTCTCATTGGTTTGGTGTCAAAAAGGGAGTAAAATATTCTTATAAGTATAGAAATTTATCATGCACTATAGACAGTAAGAGGGTAAGGGGGGGATAAAAAGGAGGACAATAAAGGGGGTATTAGTGGGGAGGGAAATAGTAGGAAGGGGTGAGGGTAAGTAAAGAAGGGGGGTCACTGGGTGTGAACACTGAGGGAGGTGGGAGTCAAAAGGGAAAACCTCAAGGAGGGGAAGGGAGAAGGAAGAAACAAAAACATAAGCAGGGGAGGGAATATGATAGAGGAGAAGAGACAGATAGTCATCATCACTGGGAATGTGAATGGGATGAACTCTTCTATAAAACAGAGTCAGATAGCAGAATGGATTAAAAACCATAATTCTACAATATGCTGTCTACAAGAAACGCATTTGGAACAAAGGTATACCCACAAGGTAAAGGTAAAAGGCTGGAGTAGAACTTATTATGCCTCAGCTAAAGTAAAAAAAAAAGCAGGGGTAGAAATCCTTATCTCATATAAAGCAAAAGCAAAAATAGATCTAATTAAAAGAGTTAAGGAAGGAAACTAAATACTGCTAAAAGGCACCATCGAGAATGAAGCAATATCATTACTTAACATATATGCACCAAGTGGTACAGCATACAAATTCCTAGAGGAGAAGTAAAAGGAATTAGAGGAAGAAACAGATAGCAAAACTATACTAGTGGGGGACCTTAATCTCCCCCTCTCTGAACTTGATAAATCTAACCTCAAAATAAACAAGAAAGAAGTTAAGGAGGAGAATAGAATTTTAGAGAGACTAGATATGATAGATCTCTGGAAAAAACTGAATGGGGATAAAAAGGAATTTACTTTCTTCTCAGCGGTGCATGATACATACTCAAAAATAGATCATGTACTAGGGCATAAAAACCTCAAAATTCAGTGCAGAAAGGCAGAAGTATTAAATGTATCACTCTCAGATCATGATGCAATAAATACTATATGCAATAAAGGGCCATGGAAAGATAGACTAAAAACTAATTGGAAATTAAACAATTTAATCCTAAAGAATGAGTGGGTTAAACAAGAAATTATAGAAACAATCAGTAATTTCATTCAAGAGAATGATAATAATGAGATAACATACCAAAATTTGTGGGATGCATTAAAGGCAGTTCTCAGGGGAAGTTTTATATTCCTGAGTCCATACATGAATAAATTAGAGCAAAAGGAGGTCAATGAATTGGGCATACAATTGAAAAATCTAGAAAAAGAACAAATTGAAAACCCCCAATTTAGTACTAAATTAGAAATATTGCAAAACAAAGGAGAGATTAATGAAATTGAAATTAAGAAAACTATTGAATTAATAAATAAAACTAAGAGCTGGTTTTATGAAAAAACCAATAAAATTGATAGACCCTTAGTCAATATGATAAAAAAAAGAAAGAAGAAAACCAAATTATGAGTATCAAAAATGAAAAGGGTGAATCTACCTCGAATGAAGACGAAATTAAAACAATAAACAGGAATTATTTTTCCCAATTGTATGCACATACATTTGATAATCTTAGTGAAATGGACGAATATTTACAAAAACACAAGTTGCCCATATTAACTGAAGAGGAAGTGAATTACTTAAATAACCCCATCTCAGAAAAAGAAATCAAACAAGCTATCAGTGAACTCCCTAGGAAAAAATCCCCAGGTCCAGATGGGTTTACTATTGAATTTTCTCAAACATTTAAAGAAAAATTGATTCCCACACTCTACAGACTATGTGGGAAAATTAGTGAAGGAGTCCTACCAAATTCTTTCTATGACACAAATATGGTACTGATTCCTAAATCAGGAAGAGATAAAACAGAGAAAGAAAATTATAGACCAATTTCCCTCATGAATTTAGATGCAAAATTTTTAAATAAAATATTAGCTAAAAGACAACAACAACTTATCACAAGAATAATACACTTTGATCAGGTAGGATTTATTCCAGGAATGCAAGGATGGTTTAATATTAGGAAAACCATCAGTATAATTGAGCATATCAACAATAAAACTAGCAGAAACCACATGATCATCTCAATAGATGCAGAAAAGGCTTTTGACAAAGTACAACATCCATTCCTATTAAAAACACTAGAAAGTATAGGAATAAATGGAGCCTTCCTTAAAATTGTTGATAGCATCTATTTAAAACCATCAGCAAGTATCATATGCAATGGGGATAAACTAGAAGCCTTTCCAATAAGATCAGGAGTGAAACAAGGGTGTCCACTATCACCCCTCTTATTCAATCTGGTACTAGAAACGCTAGCAGTAGCAATTAGAGAAGAAAAAGAAATCAAAGGAATCAAATTAGGCAAAGAAGTGACCAAGCTATCACTCTTTGCAGATGATATGATGATATACTTAGAGAATCCCAGAGAATCAAGGAAAAAACTACTTGAGACAATAAATAAATTTGGCAAAGTTGCAGGATATAAAATAAACCCACATAAATCCTCAGCGTTCCTGTATATCTCTAAAGAAATTCAGCAGAAAGAGATAGAAAGAGAAATCCCATTTAAATTACTGTAGACATTATAAAATATTTGGGAATCTACTTACCAAAACAAACCCAGGACCTATATGATCACAACTACAAAACACTACTCTCACAAATAAAGTCTGATCTAACTAATTGGAAAAATATCAATTGCTCATGGCTGGGTTGAGCTAATATAATAAAAATGAAAATTTTACCCAAACTAAATTATATATTTAGTGCCATACCAATCAATTTACCAAAAAACTACTTTATAGAGTTAGACAGAATAGTTACAAAATTTATTTGGAAGAACAAACAGTCTAGAATATCAAGGGAATTAATGAAAAGAAATGTTAGGGAAGGTGGACTAGCTGAACCAGATTTTAATCTATATTATACAGCAGCAGTCATCAAAACTGCTTGGTACTGGCTGAGGAATAGAGTGGTGCATCATTTTTACATAATAGATTAGCTGCGCAAGATCCAGCAGTTAATGAGTATAGTAATCTATTGTTTGATAAACCCAAAGACCCCAGTTTTTTGAATAAGAATGCATTATTTGACAAAAACTCCTGGGAAAACTGGAATATAATATGGCAGAAAGTGGGCATAGACCAATATCTAACACCATATACCAAAATAAAGTCTAAATGGGTGCACGATCTAGGTATAAAGGATGATACTGTAAGCAATCTGGGAAAGCAAGGAATAGTTAACCTGTCAGATTTGCAGAGAGGGAAAGACTTTATGACCAAACAAGAATTAGAGAGCATTATAAAATGCAAAATGGATAATTTTGATTACATTAAATTGAAAAGATTCTGTACAAACAAAGCCAATGTAACCAAGATCGAGAGGGAGGTGGGAAATTGGGAAAGAATTTTTACAACCTATGTCTCTGATAAAGGACTCATTTCTAAAATATACAGAGAATTGAGTCAAATCTATAAGAATACAAGTCATTTCCCAATTGATAAATGGTCAAAGATATGAACAGGCATTTTTCAGAAAAAGAAATTAAAGATATCTATAAGCATATGAAGAAATGCTCTAAATCACTATTAATTAGAGAAATGCAAATCAAAACAACTCTGAGGTACCACTTCTCACCAGTCAGATTGGCTAAGATGACAAAACAGGAAAATGACAAATGCTGGAGAGGATGTGGGCAAATTGGAACACTAATGCATTGCTGGTGGAGCTGTGAACTTATCCAACCATTCTGGAGAGCAATCTGGAATTATGCCCAAAGGGCTATAAATGATTTCATACCCTTTGACCCAGCAATACCACTTCTAGTGTTATATCCCAAAGTGATCATAGAAGTGGGAGGAAGACCCATAATGTACAAAAATATTTATAGCAACTCTTTTTGTGGTTCCAAAGAATTGGAAATTAAAAGGGTGCACATCAATTGGGGAATGGCTAAACAAGTTGTGGTATATGCATGTAATGGAATACTATTGTGCTATAAGAAATGAGGAGGAGACAATTTTCATATTTACCTGGAGAGGGTAATGCAAATTGATGCTGAGTGAGAAGTGTAGAAGCAGGAGAAATTTGTATACAATCACAGACACAACATATGTGTGATGACCAACTATTACAGACTGGACTGTTCTCAGCAATGCAGTGATATAAGTCAATCCCAAAAGACTCATGATGGAGAGAAATGCCTACATCCAGAGAAATAACTAGAAAGAACTGAGTTTGAATCCTGATGGAAGCAAACTACTTGATCTTTTTCTTTTCATTGTTTGGTTTTATTTCCTCTTTACAATTTTTCATTCCATCTAGTACAATACGCCTTTGTAACCTGACTAACGTCTAATGTGAAAGTATTTGCAAATCCTATACTGTACTATATGCCGTCTTGGGGATGGGAGGAGGGAGAGAAGGGAAATATGAAACTCAAGTAACTATGGAATTGAATCTTATAAACTAAAAATAAACAAACAAATTAATTTTGAAAAAATTTTAAAAGATAGCATGGCATAATGATATGAGCAGAGTATCTTGAAGTTAAAAACCCAGGGGTGGCTAGGTGGCGCAGTGAGTAGAGCACTGGCCCTGGAGTCAGAAGGACCTGAGTTCAGATCCGGCCTCAGACACTTAACACACAGAAACAAAAAACCTAGCCATGTGACCTTGGGCAAGTTACTTAACCCCAATTGCCCTCCAAAAAAAAAAGCAAAAAAAAAAAAGGAAAGAAGTTAAAAACCCAAATTCAGTTTTGACTCCTATTTACTATCAATGTGACTTGGCTCATGTCTAAATTTTTGTATTTTATCCATTATCTATCTGTCTATCTTTATTTCTATCCATCCATCTATTTATTTTTGAATCAGATTTTTTATTTCATTGGTTCAGGAAATTCCTGATGATTATTTTTTTCCACCAATGAGGTTAATTTTTTAAAAATATTCTATATCTTCTATATTCCATTCCATTCTAATTATTCTATACACACTAGGAATGTGACTTAGGGTCACATATTAAGTATGAGAGGTAGGATTTGAAAGTATGTCTACCTGACTTTAAGTCCAGAAACCCATGTGTCACTTTTTTGATGTCTTTCACATACCAACTTCTATATGAGTATGTCTTGTTTGAATGAATAATTAAATATGAATACAAAAACACTGACAACTTGCACTATAGTCAGTTCAAAGTCACCAAAAATATCAGTTCATTTATATAATTCAAGCTTAAATATGTGGTCATAAAGTTTTAATAGCATCCTATAAAGAAGCTATAATCAAACAGTCCAAAGATGATTTTACATTTCTTAAATACTGTAAAGGTTGAATTTGCCAAGGGCACATTGGATTTTTCTCTTACTGATCAGAATAAGTAATTAACATTTTGTGAAAATCTTCATAAGAATGAGAACATTAACCAGCATAAAGTCATGATTATGTTAATGGCTATTAATAAAACTGATGGTTATATTTTAATTAGTCATTAAATGTTTATTTAAATAGCAATTGATAGCTGGCATTAGTGGTAGATGCCAAAGATGACTTTTATGGGAAAAATGCACAATATACTATTTAATATTTATGTATCATTTTTCCCATAAGTTCAAGTTATTTTCATGTGATGAAAACTAATTTGATAGTACATGAGTAATACTTATTTATCAGCTAAACATTCAACAATATTTCTTGAAAATGAAAAACACAGGGGCGGCTAGGTGGTGCAGTGAGTAGAGCATCGGCCCTGGAGTCAGAAGGACCTGAGTTCGGATCTGACCTCAGACACTTAATGCACACACATACAAAAACCTAGCCGTGTGACCTTGGGCAAGTTACTTAACCCCAATTGCCCTCCAAAAAGCAAAAAAAAAAAAAAAAATGAAAATGAAAAACACTATGTGAGGGGGTGTCATAAAAAGTATATAAAAGCTGGTTATCATTGAAAAGAGGGCAACGGGGTGGCTAGGTGGTGCATTGAATAGAGCACCGGTCCTGGAGTCAAGAGGAAATGATTTCAAATCCGGCCTCAGATGCTTAACACAAAAACTAGCTGTGTGACCTTGGGCAAGTCACTTTACCCCAATTTCCCTCAAAAAAAAGCAAAGAAAAGAGGGCAACAAAACTCAAACAATAATTGAAGAAACTTAACAGAAATCAATATATAAGCAAATTGAAGTTGTGTGTGTATGTGTGTAAAATCAGAAGGTATGCAGTGTAAATTAGTGAAAGGAATAATTGATTGATTGATTGGTTGATTGATTAGGGACAGTAGTGAAAACAACAGACCAGAACTAAGATCACAGGGTAGAAGGAAGAAACACAGCAAGCTCCCCTAAAACTCTGCCAAATAGATCTAGAAAATGCACCAGACAAAGTTAGCAATCCTAGAACAAAGAGAAGACTTGAGTTCTGTCACACTGAACTATGAGAGTTTCTCAGCTGGCTGATACAGGCTTAGTCAAGCACCAATCTACAATTGCTCAGACAAAAGCCAAAGTCAAGAATTTGCTGAGTTTAAACAAGGAAAATAATAGTCAGACTTTCTCCAGGATTAGATCACTTTGGAAATTGAAAGCTTTAAGGTCTCCAGCCTGAGCTAACCCAATGACTGTAAGAAACCATAGCACTAATTTGTTTTACATGGGTAGATGTTTAAAATCTGTTCAATTAAATATCACTGAATTTTGACCAGTGTTCTTTCCAACCTAAATATGAATTGGATATGGAAATTCAGTGCTAAGAAGTTGTTTGTTTACATGAAGTCTGACCATTCATTCAGCACATCAAGGTATTATCCTTGCACTCTGAAGGTTAAAAAGTATTAAGTGGCTCTGCTGCACATTTAGTTGCAGTGAAGTTCATATGTACATAGCTCTTTTTCAGTCATTCAGTTATGTCTGACTGTTTGTGACCTTATGTACCATACTGTCCATGGGGAGTGGTTTGCCGTTTCCTTCTCCAGCAGATTAAGGCAAATAGAGGTTAAACAATTTGTCCAGAGTCACACAGTTAATAAGGATCTGAGGCCAACTCTGAACTAGGGTCTTCCTGATTTCAGGCCCATCACTCTATCCACTGAGCCATCTGGCTACCTACATAGTTCTAGTCTGATTTACCTGCACCTCCAAGAAGCTAGAGCATGTGCAGTGGCCACACCCTGGTAAAGCTGTATCAGCAGATAGCCTAAACCAGTTTGAGGGTAACTGACAAGCCTCAAATCTGTTGATGAGGTAAGAGGATGTCTACCCCAAGTATGGAAAGACTTCCCCTGGTAAAATGAATGGATGAGATTAATTTGTTCCAATAGCTATGAAGTCGGCTAAAATAGGAGCTGTGGAGAACTTAGAGCTTAGACACCAGGCCATTGTCAGTTATAATGACTTTTGTCCTGCCACTGGACTTCAATGACTCTGAAGGAGAGAGTGAGTCAACAATAACAACTTTGATGTTATAGGTAAATTCTATATCTCATGATATTAATGGGAGGATCTGTTTTCTATAGATTTAAAGTGAATTTTTTCAACAAAAATAAGGAAAATTATAGGGGAAAATTCTATTGGGTCATTAAACCTTTTTCAAATGGTTACAAAAATTTCATTTCACTTTAAGCCAAGATATAGTCCTTGGCAAAGTTAAAACCTCTAAAAGCAATGTACCTAGGCCACATTATCTCAGCTTCATACAGAAATAGCTTTGCTGAAATAAGATTTAATGTTATGCCTTCAGCTTTTATAGGGGGATCAATACATATAATGTCCATTTGAGGAACATCTCTGTGACTTTTGCAAAATCATAGTTGTGCATTGTTATCCCATGCCCCTTATAGAAGGACACAAGTAATAAATTCATCCTTGAATTCAATGCCAGGAGTGTATGTTTTGGCAAGTGAATTTCTCCTCTATCTTTTAGCAAGAAAAGCTATTTAACCCTTGTTGTTTTCCTTTTTATCTTAGTTCCAATAAAATTATTGTAAGCCCTCTGCTATATTAATGAATGAATCCCAGATTCCTGGCAACTTTTATTCCTTTCCTTTTCAATTGTGTTTGCTTTTTGTCATCTTCTTTTACATTATTATTCATTTGAAAGAGACCAGAACATTTTATGAATTTGGCAGAATACAAATCCTAAATCAATAAATGAATTTAAACCAATAGTTAAATTGTATCCCATTTATGTCTATATTTATATTTGTCTCTATGTATGTTTATAACTTATTTATCCACCTAAAACCAGATCTATTACAACTATCCATTCTATAGACATAACCATAGGAGCTATAAGACTTTGTGCCTCAAAAAACAAAGGAACCCCAATACATCAATTCAAAAGTCCTAGAATCTATCATAGCAAGACTTTCACCAAATCAAATTCTCAACTAATCCAGAGGATATTATATAGAGTTAGAAGAGACCTTTTAAAAATCACAAAACCAGGGATTAATCAATCAAATATTTATTAAGTTAGCTACAATGTGCAAAGCTATATTCTAGCTGCTGGAAAAAAATGTTAAGATTAAGGTCTGTTTATAAAATTAGTGAGTTATCCCTCCAAGTCAGGTGGTAGTAAAAATGAAACAGCAGATTGGTTCTCAAACCAGCAGAGAAATCAGTTAACCAATTTGTTTAACTCTCCTAACATCCCATGGGTTGTTAGTTCCTCATTAACTAAAACATTATTGCTAGGGATTGCTTTGTTTCTGTCCTTGTGTCCATGATGATCTCAGTGCATCACACATAATGGGTACATTATAAATATGCTGTGTTAAATTGAATCATTTGTTGAAAAACTGTAAATATACACATTGCCTGAGAGAAATCCTTAGCTTCAATAACCAAGGATTCTAATGATTCAATCTTAAAGTTTCTACATTAAATAACAAAATATTCAAGAGTCCAGAAAAAATATCTTTTAACCAGGAAAATATATTTCAATAGTCCTGGACTTCCAAGAAAACAAATGGAATATGTTATAGAAAACAGAAGGGAGCAGATTGAACATTAGAATAGCATAACCTTACAAGCTAGGTCTATTCATCAATAAAAATAAATGAAATTTCAATAAGAAGGGATATTTGAATCATTCTTGCAAAAAAGTGATCTCCTCTAAATTATCCTGTACATACCTGACAAACTAAAGCAAAATGTAAGCATGGTACTCCCATGTTCAAGATATTCTAGGGGCCCTTTATTGATTCTAACATAAAATACACACTTGAATTTGATATTTAAAGTCCTTCAAAACTTGGTTCCAGTCTGTTTTTCTAGAATTAGTCAACATATTTCCTTACAGAGTCCTACACTCCAACCAAAACTGGCCTACCTACTTTTTCTTGTATATTCTATTCCATTTTCTGTCTCTGTGCTTCTGTATAGTTTCCCTCCTCCCCATACCTAGAATACACTCCCTTCTCACCTCCACCTCCATAGAATTCCTTTTGTCAAATTCGGCTTAATCACCATCTTTCATATGCATTCTTCCCTGATTACTTAGTTTCTGGAACCCCCTCCTTCCCCTCCCCCACAAACCATTTCATATTCATTTTGTGAATATATACACACATGGACACACACACACATACATACATATATACATGCATGCATACATACTTATATATGAAAATATTGGTAACCCAAGTGTAAGTTTTGTAAAGGCAAAGACTCAAATATCTTTCTCTGTATAAGCAATGTTTAACAGAGTACTCAGCACATAGTGGTACTAAATGTTTGTTAAATAAATGAATGAAAGTCAAGAAAGCTTTTAATATGCAGATTATTCAGGTGTGAGAAAAAGAAGTGTAAATAAGCATAGTAAACAAGAAAATTATAGGACAATAAATCAACAGTTTAAAGCTTGAGCTTTAATGGCTTAAAAACCACTGCACTAAGACTTTAGGGACATGCCATGTAACAAAATATCAATAGCAGCATTTTTTGTGGTAACAGAAAACTAGACATAAAATGGGGGACTATTAATTGGCAAATAGCTAAACAAAACATGTATGTAGATATTATTATGCCAAAGGAATTAACATGAAGATTTTTAAAAGAACATTGAGGCTCTTATATGAAGTAATTCAGTAAAGAAAACAAAATCAAGACAATTTTTTTTAGAGAAGGCCCACTGGAACTAACTTTTCTTATACTATCAGATCATGCCCTTAAAAATACTGCTGCTACTTCAAGTTTCTAAGGGAGGTCTTTGAATTCTTTAAAATTTACAAGCCCCCACAAATTTAAAAAGTCAATCAGCAGACACAATTTGCAGCTAGGTAGTACAGTGGATAGAGTACTAGGCCAGGAGTCAAGAAGATTCATCTTCCTGAGTTCAAATGTGACCTCAGACACTAACTAGCTGTGTTACCCTGAGCAAATCACTTAACCTCAGTCTCTCATCTATAAAATAAGCTGAAGAAGAAAATGGCAAACCATTCCAGTAACTTTGCCAAGAAAACCCCAAAAGGGGTCACAGAGAATCAAATATGACTAAAAAATTACAATAAACACAATAGATACAATGGGCTTCAAACAAAGGTATAGGAAATGGCATAAGAAAAACAATAGATAAATAGCTTCTCTCTTCCCTTTCCCTTATCAATAATCCAAGAGTGAACCCTCCCACTAAATAAGCATAGTGCCCATGGGAAGATCAGGCACAAACTTAAAGTACAATGGTAATGAGATATACATGTAGGGAACATATGTGGCCAAGGCTATTCATTTCCCCAGTACTATTGGGTCTCAAAGTCCTTGATTTTGTTGTACAGTGCACACAAAACTCAACTTTCAGTTTCAGTGGTTAGCAGCTATCTGTTTAGTCCATAATGCCAGGAGGTCAGGTTCCTTAAAATGCTTCTAGCCTTGACTACTATCCTTTTACCCTGTTTGTCTGGTGTGTGCATCTTTGCTCAAAAACTGGCCCCTGCCTGGACTCTTGGAAACCAGTGAATTCTCAAACTAATGGATGGAATGCTTCCTTCTGGATAAATAATTCTTTTACTACATGCCATTATTCATGGAAAGAGGAAGAGAAAATTCCCTTCTTCTACCAAAGAGGTAGTGTTGGGTTCTTTTTCCAGTGCTGGTTCTCTGTCTCTCCCTCTCTGTCTCTGTCTTTCTGTCTTTGTCTCTGTCTTTCCGTCTTTGTCTCTCTCCCTCTTTCTCTCTTACTTTGTCTCTCTGTCTCTCTCTGTCTCTCTCTCTGTCTCTCTCTGTCTCTCTCTCTGTCTCTCTCTGTCTCTCTGTCTCTCTCTCTGTCTCTCTGTCTCTCTCTGTCTCTCTGTCTCTCTCTCTCTCTCTCTTTCTCTCTCTCTCTGTCTCTCTCTGTCTCTGTCTCTCTCTCATTAAAACTACATTTATCTCATCATAATCTGTTATCATTCTATCTTTCTGTATGGTTTGTGACTATTTTATAAGCATCATTCCAGGCTACTGATTTGTACAGGTTGTCCTCCAACCCCCAATACCTGGAATAAAATTCCTCCTCACCTCCACCCCATAGAATTCCTAAAACAAGAGGTATTTTGGACTTAAACTTCCCTTGTTGACCCTGCTTACAATTCTCTTAGTTGTTTCCAATTAAGCCACATAGTTCTTCAATTTTTCCTTAAATAAGCCAAATAAGAAAGTCTGATCTTTCAAGAAGAGACAGCATTGTACAATGAATAGACTTCTTAGAAGGGGAGGAGAACCTGCAGCCTAGAGGCTACAAGTGGCCCTCTAGGTCCTCAAGTGAGGCCCTCTGACTGAATCCAAACTTCAGAGAACAAATCCCCTCAGTAAAAGGATTTGTTCCATAAAACTTGGACTCAGTCAAAAGGCCATACCCAAGAACCTAGAAGGCCACATATGGCCTCAAGTCAGATTCCCCACCACTCGCAGGGTAAGGGAGCCCTATTTTCAAGTCCTTCCTCAAACCTATACTGACTTTGTGATACCAGGTAAGTCTTTTAACTTCTCAGTGCCCCCAGGAAAATCTAAGATTATAAATAGCAAAACAGTCACTAATCTCCAAAGGTAAGGCAAAGTTTTCTCATCCAGAGTTCTCAAAACCAATGAAATCACAGGTCTAATAAAAAAAGAAAAATACTATTACTGAAACTTTTATTTGATATCTCACCAATAGTGTATTGTCCTTTCTTTTCCCTGAGAATTATACCTATTGACAGTGAAGTTTATGACTTGCTTAAGAGTTAAATCTGCTCTGATTTTACTATATTTGTGTATGAAAAATTGACAGATGTCTTAATAAAGAATGCCCAGCTGGTTTATAGAAAGAACAGCACCATCAATTTGGAATACAGTTTAAAACTACATAAAACATCTGTACCCTACTAATGGGTTTTAATGGTTTTTCATCTTGTGCATAATACCATTCAAAATATCTATAATTAAATGTGCATTTTGTTAATGAATCTTCTCACTGAATCACTTTTTAAAAATCTTTTTTTATTGCCAAAAGACTTTTCCAGTCATGTCGTCTAATCTGTTGTTTTAGTTATCTCAACTTTCAAAATATAATTATTCTACATCGATTTGCTTGACATACAAAACAACTTTTTTTCAGTGCTGTCACTATCTAGATGCTTTTATTTCTTTCCTACTGTTATGCTGTCGTAGGTTCTAAAGAAAGTAATAAACATTTGAGTCACGAGACTGTGAAGAAATTCCAGTACAAAAGTATACTCAAGCCCTACAAAAAGGCTAAAATACATGGAGCAATTATTATTTTAAATTGTCTCTGTGCTTATTTGGAACTTTTTATAGAGGACTAAAAATAACTTGATATTGATTGATTTCAAATAATATGTACCCTTTCTGTGTAGAGCAATCAAATGCTTATAGTTTTCAACCACTCTTAGAGGAGACAGAATTGAGTGCTTTTCCACATGCTAATTTTTATATCTTCACATTAAATGTACAGTTGTATTCAAGGAATGTTGAAATAATATCCATGAGAGGGGTCCTCTACTAATAATCAGTCAAACAATCAATCAACAGAGGATTTGTTGAGTGCTTGCTATATTTCAAGCATGGTGCTAGGTTCAGAAGATACAAAGACTATGGTTAAGCATTCCCTGACTTCAAGGAACTAGTAATTCAACTGGGTGATAATATATGTGTATGTATGAGTATACATATCTATATAATATGTTTATATTTTTATATAACATATATTGTATTATGTATATATCACATATATGCAAACATTAATAAAATCAGAAGAAATTTAACTCTAAAGCAAGGCACAAACTTCATTGTCAGTTATATAAATGTGTGTAAAATATACATATATTAAATTGTATAGGTAGATATAGCAGATAGGTGGTACAATTGGATAGAATACCAGGCCCGGAGGCAGAAAAACGAGAGTTCATATCGGACCTAAGATACTAGTCCAATTAACTGGGCAGCTCAATTAACACCAGCCTGCATAAAACTGAAGAAAGAAATGGCAAACCACTCCAGTACTATAGACAATTGGTCCATGGGGTCATGAAGAGTCAGACACTACTAAATAAGAAATTTATATGTTCATACACACAAACACACACACACACACACACACACACACACACACACACACACACAAACTACTAATACCTTAAAACTATGTTAAGATTTTTGGAACACAGGTAAAGGGAGAGAGAGTTAGATTTCTATAGATAGATAGATTTCTATAGAGATCTAGAAGATACAGATAAGGAGAGGAAGAGAGGGAGACAGAGAAAGAGACAAAGAGAAACAGAGAGATATCTGTATTTTTATATGTGTGTGTATATAGACATAAACATATTCACATATATACAAGGTAATTTTAGATGGAAGTTACAAATAGGTATGGCCATCAGAAATAAGGTCACGCTCTATCTTCATAAAAACTTGGAAAAAACTTACATGGAGAGAGGATTTTTGGAAAATGTTGGAGTAGGTCAGAAAATTCCAAGTTCTCAAGATTTCCCCCCACAAAAGAGTTAAAATAGCACCTTAGGGAGAATAAAGTGTGGGTGGAGATAAATAAGAATAGGGGCATACCCAGGGTGTTCCTGGGACAATTTGAGATGATCTGAAGAAAAATCCCAAGTTGTGGTTTGGTCCCTGTGAAGAATAAACACTAGGCTAAGTTCTGTTTTAACAAGAGGCAAGTCGTGGGGTTAGTTGGTTTGAGAGGCTGCCTCAGCCCCAGCCATAGGAAATTTTACCCCCAAAATAATAAGAGTATTTGGGTGTTTAAACCCAAGAAGATTGAGAGAACCTCTACTGATAAGGAAAGCTAGGCCCAGCTGTGCTGCAAAGAGCAGTATGGTTAAGAAGGAACCAGCACACCACCTGTGAGTGCAGAAGCAGTGGGGCAGAAAGCCCCTGGCAGTGGGCATTTACAGGAGGTTGGAGGTTTGGCTTTGTTTTCAGGCTAGAGAGAAGAACTGAAGATCTTGTTAGAAACTTAGTATGGGAATAGAGAGACAACTAGGGTTCGTCTTCAGAGGAGGATATTGAAGTAAAGAAACCTCCAAAGAGAAATGTAAAATGAACACCTGCCCTAAAAGAATTCATACTTTAAAAATTAAATAACAAAGATGGAGGAAAAACTAGAAAGGAAGGAAGGAAGGAAAGAAGGAGGGAAGGAGGGAAAGAGGAAAGGAGGGAAGGAAGGAAAGAAGGAAAGAAGAGAGAATCCAAGAAAAACAAGGAAGATATAAAAGGAAAGTCAATCAATTAGAAAAGGAGATCCAGAAGCTTAAGGAAGAAAATAACACCTTAAAAATTATAGTTGGTCAAAGTGAAGCCAGTGAAATTATAAGAGATTGAGAAATGATTAAACAAAATATGAAAAATGAAAAAATAGAAGAGAAAGTGAAACATCTTTCAGAGATGTTCAAACAAAAAAAAAACAGATTTGGAGAAAAGATCAAGAAGAGAAAATAAAAAAAAATAATAATTGGACTAACAGAAAGTAACAAAAAAAAAGAATCCTGATACAATAATAAAAAAATAATTAAAGAAAATTGTCCTGAAGCATTAGAACAAGGTGGAAAGTAGAAATAGAAAAAAATCTCTCCATTAAAAGAAATCCTATGAAGAAAACTCATAAGAATATCATAGTCAGGGGTGGCTAGGTGGCTCAGTGAGTAGAGCGCCAGCCCTGGAGTCAGGAGGACCTGAGTTCAAATCCAGCCTCAGACACTTAACACAAAAACTAGCCTGTGACCTTGGGCAAGTCACTTATCCCCAACTGCCCTCCAAAAAGGAAAAAAAAAAACAAATAGCATGGTCAAATCCCAAAACTCCCAGCTCAAGGAAAAATTATTAAAAGCATCAAGATTAAAACAATTTCAATATAATGGTGCCACAATGAGAATTACACAAGACCTATCAGCAGAGACATTAAAGGACTGCAGGTCTTAGAATACAACATATTGAAGAACAAAAGAACTGTGACTCTGGCCAAAAATATCAGGCCCTGCAAAGTTAAGTATTCCCCTGAATGAAAAAAAAAATGAACATCTGATAAACTTGCAGATTTTCAAGACTTTGTTAAAAAAAATTCTGAACTTAATTTAAGATTTGACTTATAAGAACTAAGAGAAATATAAGGCAAATAACAAAGACTAATTATAAGGGATCCATAAGGACAGACTGTTTACTTTTTATATACGTAAAATGTATGTCTAAGATTCTTATCAATAATTGGGTAGCTCATAAGAAAGATTGGGATACACCTGAGTATGATATGAATTTAAAAGATAAAACTCATTTAGGAACATTTTAAAAGAGTAATTATTTTATACAAATGAGGTACAAGAGGAAGAATTGATGGAGAGGAATTAGATGGGAGAGGAGGGCTGGTAGTTCTGGTATCCTACTTTAATCAGGAATGGCTTTAAGAAGGAACAATACAAATATATTTAGAAAAGTATAAAGTCTTCTAAATTCAGAAGAAATAAAATGGTAGGACCATGGGATGGGGAGGACTCGGGAGGGTTCTTTAGAGGGGAGGGTGAGGGAATAGATAAAATAGGTGTATAGAAGGGTGTTTAGATTTATGGGAATGGGAGCATAGGGGAGGGATCCTTGGAGGGGAGTGGGCACATTATAGGAGGGCAAGGCAGTGGGTAGAAGTAAAGTAGAGAAGGCAGGAAGGATATGAAACAAGAACTATGCACATACATAAAAACAAAGATCAGGAGTAGAATAGGTTTGGTAAGGTGATATGTCCATAAATGTATGTATATATGTATATGTGTATGTATATAGCTATAGAGAAACATATCTAAACTTTATTGTGGCCTTCTAGTGGGGGGGCCTTTGGAGGAGGGGAAAAAAGAGCAAAGTTTAAAAAAGTGCAGGGGGCAGAGCCAAGATGGCGGAGTAGAAACAGCTCCTCCAAGCTACTCTGCCCCCAGATTCCCCCCAAACTATGTAAAAGGGGACTCTGAACAACTTCTGGAGCCCCAGCACCCACAGAATGACACAGAGAAGCTAACCTCCCACTGAGGACAGCCCAGCAGCCCTGCAGGAAGGACCAGCGCAGAGGTCTGGGACCTGGCAGCGCACAGTGTGCAGAGCCCAAGAGCCAAGCCGAGCCCAGGTCCATGTGAGCTGAGGTTTTAGCCCCAGGGCGGCAGGGCCGCGCCGGCTGGAGGAACCCCAGAACACCAGGAGCTGTGGCGACTCCAGAATTATCAACATAGACATGCCTAGGACAAAGTAAGAGGTTAGTGTCCTATGGACTTTGGGACCAGTATTTAGGGAATGCGTCAGCTCCCTCCCCTGGGGGCTAGAAGCCACTGAGGAGACACGCCATTTTGTAGTTTTCAGAGGCAGCTCCAGCTCCTGGCCTGCTAATCGTAGGGAGATCCAGCGATCAGTCTTGGGGGGTAATTGCTCTTGCTTTAACCTCCCTGGATCTGGATTGTGATCTAGGGTGGAAGTCGTGGGTGGGTTTACAGCTTGCCAGAAATGGAAGTTGCCCCCCACATGTTCGGGACGAAAATTCCTCTATCTGGCCTAAAAGCCATAGTGTGGCAACAAGTCCAAAAGTCAGGTAATTAAGTGGCAACATGCCAAGGCAAAGGAAAAAGAAAAATGCAACCCTAGACTCCTATTTTGGGGGCATAGAGCTGGAAAAGGACTGTGAGGTCAGAAGTCCTGCTCCAAAAGCCCCAGGGGAAAACATGAGCGGGTTGCAGGCCATAGAGGACCTTAAGAAGGACTTTAAAAATCAAATAAGAGAAGTGGAGGAAAAATTGGAAAGAGAAACGAGAAGGATGCAGGAAAAGTATGAAATGAGGGTCAACAGCCTGACTGAGGAAAACAACACCTTAAAAAATAGACTAACTCAATGGCAAAGGAGGCCCAAAAGGGCAATGAGGAGAAGAATGCCTTAAAAAGTCGAATTTGCCAGATGGAAAAAGAATCTCAAAAGTTCACTGAGGAGATTCATTCCTTCAGAGTTAGACTGGAGCAAATGGAAGCTAATGACTTTATGAGAAATCAAGATGCTGTTAAGCAGATCCAAACAAATGAAAGATTAGAAGGCAATGTGAAATATCTCATGGGAAAAACCACTGACCTGGAAAATAGATCCAGGAGAGACAATTTAAAAATTATTGGACTACCTGAAAGCCATGATCAAGGAAAGAACCTAGAAATCACCCTTCAAGAAATTCTCAAGGAAAACTGCCCTGCTGTTTTAGATCCAGAGGGCAAAATAGAGGTTGAAAGAATCCACAGATCACCTCCTGAAAAAGATCCCAAAAGGAAAACTCCCAGGAATATTATAGCCAGGTTCCAGAATCCCCAGATCAAGGAGAAAATACTACAAGCAGCCAGGAAGAAACAATTTCAATATTGTGGAAACACAATCAGAATAGCCCAGGACCTGGCAGCTTCTACACTGAGGGATTGAAGGGCATGGAATATGATATTCCAGAGGGCAAAAGAACTGGGAATGAACCCAAGGGTCACCTACCCAGCAAAACTGAGTATTTTGTTTCAGGGGTAAATATGGTCATTCAGTGGAATAGAGGACTTTCAAGCATTCTTGAGGAAAAACCAGAATTGAATAGAAAATTTGACATCCAGACACAAGAAGCAAGAGATGCCTGAGAAGGTAATCAGGGAAAAGAAATCAAAAGGAACTTATCAAAGTTGAACTATTTACATTCTTATATGGAAAAACAATAACTGTGACTGATGATATCTTTCTCACTATGAAAATAATGGAAGAAGGGGGTGTGTTCATATGAATAAATATGTGAATGTGTGTATATATGGTTACAGTTATATATGGATAGAGGGCATAGGTTAAATTTGTTGGGAAGGGAGAATACTCAAGGGATGAAATTATGAGGTGAGAGAGGAAAGTGGCAAGAGGAGTTGGGGAGAAACAGGGTAGGGTAAACTATCCCATGTAGAAGAAGCAAGGGGAAGTGGTTGCAAAGGAGGGGGAGAATAAGGAAGGCTAAAAAGGCAAAACCACATTCACATTGAATTTGGTTCAGGGAGAAAAATGACATACATACTAAATGGGATATCTCAACCTGCAGCAGGATAGGGGGAAGGGGGATGAGAGGAGAGATGATGGATGGGAGGGCATCCTTGGGGTGAGGGGAGGTTGGAAGTACCCACTATAGAAGAGGGACAGGATCATGTAGGGAATGGACCAGGTGGGGGGTGGGAGGAGTGGGAGGGAATTATAAGCAGCCTTGTACAATATATCTACTATGATAATGTTTTGCATAGCTAGACATGTTCAACATATACTGAATTACTTATCTCCCAAGAGGGAATGGGTGACAAGGGAGGAAGGAAATGGATCTGAATTTCGAGGTCGTAACATTAAATGTTTCAAATATATATAAATACTATTATTAATACTCTTTTGCTTGTAATAGGGAGATAAGATGTGCAGGCATTTGGACACAAAGACTCACCTTCCTCTAATGGAAAAGTCGATGGGGGTATGGGAGAAGGTATGCGAGAGAGCAGATTGGAGGTAGTGATATCTTGTGGGACTACTATTCTGGGAGGTTGGGTAGGGGAATAATGGGGGGAAAATGATTGTAACTCAAAATCTGGCAGAAATGAATGATGTAAAACAGAAGTTAATAAAGCTTTTGTTTAAAAAAATAAATAAAATAAAATAAAATATCATATAGGCTTTCTTAAAATGAAAATTTATTGTTACATATTTTGAATCCTTTCTTATGTTCTGCTATGCACATGACATGCTTTTTTTCTTGCTAACTTTGTGTTTAAGTTCCAGTATTTAAGTTTATGATATATTTTTGTTTCTTTTCTCTATTCTGTATTTGTGCTCTGGGATTTGAATTTAAAATAAAATTTTAAGAAAAAAAAAGATTTACATGAACTGATGCTGAGTAAAGTGAGCAGAACCAAAAGAACATTGTACACAGTATCAGTAACATTGTACAATGACTAACTTTGATAGACTTAGCTCTTCTCAGCAATGTAAAGATCGAAGACAACTCCAAAAGACTTTATGATGGAAAATACATCGAGAAAAAAAAGAAAGAAAGATCTATGGAGTCTGAATGTAGATCAAAGGATACTATTTGCTTTCTTTTTTATTCTTGTTTCTTCTTTCTCATGGTTCCTCCCATTGGTTCTAATTCTTTACAACATGACTAATGTGAAAATATGTTTAATATGAATGTACATGTAAAGCTTATATCAGATTACACACTGTCTTTGGGGAGGGGGCAGAAACAGGAAGGGGGGAAAATTTAGAACTCAAAATTTTATGGAAGTTAATGTTGAAAACTTAAAATTAATTAAAAGAAGAAAAATAAAGTCATGCTCTAAACATAAATCCCAAAGTAATTTGGGGACTTTGCACAAATCATTCTAAATGCATAAAACTAATTTTTAGAGAAAAGATCACAAATTTGATGATTTAATCAAGTCTAAGCCACAACATCAGAATACCTAGAAAATCAATTAACTGACAAGAATTTATTAATATGTTTACCCCAATATGTACCAGGAACTGTATTGGACAAGGATAAGGGATATATAATAAATTATATAAAAATTTACATTAAATATATAAGTTTTTATATTTATTAATATATGACTTAATATATTAATATATATCTAAATATAATATATTAATATAATTTGTTAATAAATATATTATATTTATGTAAAATATAAAAATAAATAATTTACATTAAATATAATAAATTACAATAATAAACTAGAAAGTAAAGAGTTTAGGAAGCATATAATTCATCTATACCTTAAACCTCCTTTGCCTTTCCAGATGACACTTCCTACAGGATCTCATAATCTTGGAGGAGGAAGGGAACTCAGATGCCCAACATCCACTCTATATCTAAATTGTAATTGCCTTTCTAGAATTCTTAAAGACTATTGAGAGAAACTCTACTATCACTAAGGAAGTCCACATCCTTCCCTTACTACAAATGTTAACAGTTATTATCAAGATATCTTTATATGTATTTTTCGAGTGATAATGAAAATATTGTCTTGAACTATGAAGTCTTTTAAGATATTACCTTCTAGATCTCTCTCATTGAATTTTCATGCTCTAATTTGACTTTTCCTATGTATGTATAGGCTAAATCATTTTATGTGTATATACACACATAAAATCACATACATATACACATATATACTATAGGTATATACATACCAGATACATATAATATATATACATACACTAATATATATGTGTGTGTATGTATGTATGTATGTATGTATTTGTCCTCTACACCCAAACTTGCATATACAAAGTTGTGTCTTAAGCCACAATTTCAAGTTCCTTCTTCTAGCCTAGTCCAATTCCTTGGACATAGAGGCACTTTAAAGATGTTTGTTCATTTCATTAACTCAAAATTGGAACTTTTAAAAATAATTTTTAAAGTCTATGTGTATCTTTAAAACCAACCAGTCAGTTAACAAAGTGCAAAGTACTGTGCTAAGCCCTGGAGATATAAACAAAAAGTAAAAACAGTCCCTGTCTAAAAAGACTTAAATTTTAAGTGGAGAAATAAAATAGAAACATACCATATCTGCAATGACATATCCAACTCATATATTATTTACAATGTCAAAAAAGCTAATTGACCAATTTATGGCATTTTTATGCTAGAAGGATCAGGTATAACAATTATAACATTTTTTTAAGAATTTGATTATAATTTAATATTTCTCCCACCTGTACGAATTCACTTCAAGTATAATTAATTACAAGGAGATATCATAATTTTACTTTGCAATTTTTTCATCCTATTATGTTTATTTTCTTTGCCTTATGATAAAAATAAAGTCCTGCATTGATTGATGTGCCTTGGTTCTTCAAGGTATTCCTAAGTTCCAGTCCTTCAATATGTATGGTACATTTGGAGAAAAAATGAAAGTGGGGGAAATTTTCATCGAACAATGATTTTTCACGTGGATATGAGAAAATAGGAACTGGTTTTATTTTTTCCATGTTTAATACATGCTTAAGAGTGGCTAAAATAACCTTTTAATATATGACATATTTTATTCCTCAAAGATTGCGGGCATTGATCAATACTTTAATTTGTCAGTGGTCTGCTGTTCTTGGTTATATTTTCCATCAGAAGGGATATCCTATTAGTCACTATGTACTATATCTTTCTAGGGCACCTCAGTTTTCTGATATGAATTTGTATATACAACAAAGTATATTTATATTTAAATAGAGATGTATTATTGTAATTAGTGAAAATCAACCTTCATGGGCAAATTTTTATATTCTTTCATATTCTTCTGTTAGGCTATATCACTGAAGTGTTTTTAAAAATTTACTGATTTTATATAGAAAACTATTTGCAACTCTAATACTATAAGAGGTATGGCTATCCCTTAAATGATTTTTCCCTTCTGTAGGCCTATATCCTTACTGAGAAAACCTGGGACAATGAAGGCCAAATACCCTGAAGCCCCATTACTCTCCTTTGTGTACCTTCCCTCCTTTTCCAAGGATGATAGCATGGTGCAGTAGAATGTTTACCGTCATATAACCTGGTCAAATAACCTGAGTTTAAATCCTGGGTTTTCCACTTGATTGCATGTGTAACCTTAGAAATTCCTTCTCTGTACTTCAGTTTTCTGAACCAGCCTTTTTGGTCCTTCCTAGTTTTAATTCTATGATCCAATCATCCTTGTTACTAGTTCAACAAATCACTACACATAACCATTGGAGAGCACACATGATTTCCTCCAACTATTCAAAGAAGGGTTGGGAAGAAACAAGTATCTCAGAACTTGATAACACGTAAATTACTTATGGGTGAACACTTCAACACCATGGGTGGCAGGCTTATTGTCTCAGGTCTTAAAAACAGCAGTGGGCATTCCTGATATGTCAGTTATAGATTTTGTTTGTTTGTTAACAGAGTTTTATATAAAAAGAGACTTTGACAGTTTTCTCAAAATGAAAATCCATTTTCCATGAAATTTAAAGTAATTTTATAAATTAGAACAACATGATTTTCATCTCAAAATTGCTCGGCTTCTATTTCTTTTATTTCCTTGAATTCTTTAAATTTTTTTTTGAATATTGAAAAACAAAGACAAACATATTAAATGCAGTAATGCCCAAAGAAATCTATTCCTGGAGAAATGCCATTTTTTTTTATGTTTTACTTTTCTTAAAAAAATCAAGAGGCTATACAGCCCCAATTTTAAATTATAAACATTTGGCTCCCAATAACAACCAAAAAGAAAGCTGAAATTGTACGTGTTAATATTTAAATACCCCTCCCAGGAATACCTGATCTAGTAAGACGGGCTTCTATAGAAACAGCTTCTACCTTCAACTATTTTTAAAAAACAGTTTTGTTGAAATGGAGCTGTCTCTTTACTGAAAAAATTAACATGGTTTGATTATAACAATTGGCTTCAATTGTTCCCCTCTGGGTAAGGGGCTTGCATTAACTTAAAAGGGACCGACATCTGTTGGAAGGAAGATATGCTCATAGAAAACTGAGTCTATTATGATCTACTGCTTCCTGGTGACTGCATTTCACAAAAGCAAATTCTCATGGCAACAGAAGCTCCCCCAAACCTTGGCTCAGTATGATACTGGAATAACAAGAACGTGTAGGCCTCAATGGTTTTATTATGAAAGAGTGCAGTCAGCTTCATGCCAAGCAAATATAAAGGAACAGTCAGGAAATACCTTTAGCCACTGAAAGTCAGAGAAGCTTCTCTTCTAATGATTCAGTGTATCATCATTAACCATTTGAGGTTTCAGAATTGAGCAGACTATGTTCAGTACAAGGGAGATTGATTAATGAAAAATCTCAAAGTAAGGCTTTTTATCTTATTCTTTGAGAAGACTATATGCTATCTTTTGTTTTCAGGTATTACTAGGCAGAATCAAGAAAACTACAAAAATGAATGATGGTGGTACTGATTGCATAGTAAATGAGTAATAAAATACAATTTCATATCATAATGAGATTGCTTCAGATGATCATCTGCTCAAATGCTTCTAACCTCATCCAAACCCAATTAAGAATATTTAGGATCTATAATTATACAGAAGTTTATATTTCCAAGAAGTAAATTTTGTGGGAAAGTATTGGTCAGTTTCTGTATCCAAGCTTAACTGACCAAGGAAAGTCCATTAATTAAGAGTTTAAATTCACGTAATTGTTAATGTAGTTAGGAGGAGGGAAAAGTTTGGCAAAGCTCTTATTTTATGAAAAAAAGGCCTCTAATAACCTTCATTTAAATTACCAAATAGTTCAATAAAAGACCTAAAAAAGCAATAAGAGAAAAGGAAAGTTATATCATCATGGGATGCATATTATAAATAGTAAAACTTATTGCATTTGATTTTATTATTCCTAGATAAAGGAATTTTAAATAATATCATAAGCAATTTCATGCAAGAGTCTTTCAGATAATGAAAAAGAATTTGAGTGGTAGGTGTTGTATTTAGCATTCTATAATATAGGTTTGAATCCCACCCCACCCCCCATCTCCCTGCCATTTATTACCAGTATATCTTTGGGCTAGTCCTCATTTGTAAAAATAAGTAATAACAGATGAAATAGTATTTTATTGCCTACTTCATATAATTGTAATAAAGGAAGCATTTATGTATAATAAAGCATTAGATGTATATATTCATAGTTGTTATTATAATTTAACACATATTTATTGAGTGCCTACTATAAGCAAGGCACTATTAGGTGCTGGAGATATGAAGACAAATAGGTGATAATATTCCCTGACCTCAGTTTGCCAACATTCTATCTTGGGGTGGGATGGTAGTCATACCATAAACCCAAATTAGTAAATTTTAGAGGAAGAGTCAAGGTTGAGTATAAGGCAATGAACTTGGGTCACTGAAAAAAGAACATTTCCCCCCATGTCTGTCATGGGTAGAGGATTTAATCTCAGATAAAATCCCAAAATGACCCTTCAGCACTGAAAAGAACTGAGAGTCATGAAATCTGGTATATGGTCTCAACTAATATTTGAATTAGCTAAGGAATTTTGAACATTAATCACACTGATCCTCAATTTTCTCATCTCTAAAATGAAAGGGTTGCAAAAGAATATCTTTAATGCCCTTTCTAGTTCTAACATTCAGTGATTCTCTGTAGTGACTTGCTGTCATAAACTTCTGTCAGCAACATGTTAGCCCCACTCTTCCCCCCCAAAAAAAAGCTTATATGCTTTTAGGGTCTTAGAAAGTTTGTGCTATCTTACCCTACTAAATAGGTGTTACAGGAGATGACAATACAGTAAAGTAAATACTATGTTGGATATGCTGGCTCACCGTATAGGTCACAATACCATTGGCCCTACCTGTTCCCTTCAGTGACACCCAGAACAGCCTCAGGTATACCTACAGGTAAAGTCTTCTAGGAAGAAAGAAAAGGTAAATGACACTTCTAGTTATGGGAATCAGAATGTTTTCTGTAAAAAGTGAGATCTGATCTAGATCTTAGAAGGTGGGAGGCATTGCTGTCAGACCATTGTTATCAATATACCGCCAAAGGCTCTGTGATTATATTGACATTGCTACCGCCTCCAACATTACATATTACAACTGATCTCTGCCTATCTATCCTGTGTTAATCATTTCTATGTTCTCTCATAAATTCACCACAAAGGTGAAGATCCTGCCCACCCACTGGGAATCTTTATTGCCTTCATATCAATAGAGTAGATAGACTATCCATCAGATATCCCTTAGAATGTGATTGACCTATCCTTGCTTGAGGAGTGAGAAATTTGGATAATACATTTCTTCAATGATGCCTTTTATACAGCTTCTCCTGAATATAGCCTTATTTGTTGTGCTACATCCTGTCTCCAGTGTATACTGTTCCATTGTCCTTTGGGTAAGCCTTAAGGCTAGAATATCACATTGCTTATAGTCACATAACAGTGTTGGAAGAACATTGATCCTGAAATCCCATCTGATATTTGAAAGCATAAATATATAGAAGAACAATTGATAAAATTGTGCAAATTCCTATAGTAGTTTTTATCAGTCAAGAATTTGAAGGAGAGAAAGAAGAAACATGAATTCTCTAAAGAGAAACTGCCAGGGTAAGTAAGTAAAAGGCTAAGAAGTCAAAGAGGGATTCAGGAATACTAGAGTAGATAGTTTTATAAGTAGCTAAAAAAGTTGAGTTTGGCCAGTGAAACAGAAGCATTCAATGGACTGAGAAAATAAAGAACTAGAATACATAATGTGAGCAAAAACAAGATTCAATAGGAATAGAACAGTAGGAAAGGTAGGAAAACATATGGTTAGATAGGGAAATATAAGTCAGTCCATTATAACTGATCAGTGCCTTTTTTAAAAGGTTCAGATGTACTTGAGGTGGCTAAAGTAGAATGGAGATAAAGGTAATAGAAGTATATGATGCCATTGCCCTACCTGATTACCAAGGGTATTCTGGTCTGTATCTGATATAGGTCAATCCTTAGATTAGATTCAGTACTGGAGCAAAATGAGACACTTTGAGATTAGTCAACAGTTAATAAAGGGAGACTTGGGGGCAGAGCCAAGATGGCGGAGTAGAAACAGCTCTTCCAAGCCTCTCTGCCCCCAGATTCCCCACAAATATGTAAAAAAAGACTGTGAACAACTTCTGGAGCCCCAGCACCCACAGAATGACACAGAGAAGCTAATCTCCCACTGAGGACAGCCCAGAAGTCCTGCAGGAAGGACCAGCGCAGCGGTCTGGGAGCCGGCAGCGCACAGAGCGCAGAGTGAAGGAGCCGAGCCGAGCCGAGCCCAGGTCCGCGTGAGCCGAGGTTTTAGCCCCAGGGCGGCAGGGCCAGCAGCCGGCTGGAGGAACCCCAGAACACCAGAAGCTGTGGCGACTCCAGAATTATAAACATAGACATGCCTAGGACAAAGTAAGAGGTTAGTGTCCTATGGACTTTGGGACCTGTATTTGGGGATTGCGTCAGCTCCCTCCACTGGGGGCTAGAAGCCGCTGAGGAGACATGCCATTTTGTAGTTTTCAGAGGCAGCTCTGGCTCCCAGCCTACAAATCGTGGGGAGATCCAGCGACCAGTCTTGGGGGGTAATCGCTCTTGCTTTAACCTCCCTGGATCTGGATTGTGATCTAGGGTGAAAGTTGTGGGTAGGTTTACAGCTTGCCAGAAACGGAAGTTGCCCCCCCACACGTTCAGGACAAAATTCCTCTAGCTGGCCTTAAAGCCATAGTGTGGCAACAAGCCCAAAAGTCAAGTAATTAAGTGGCAACATGCCAAGGCAAAGGAAACAGAAAAATGCAACCCTAGGCTCCTATTTTGGGGGCATAGAGCGGGAAAAGGACTGTGAGGTCAGAAGTCCTGCTCCAAAAGCCCCAGGGGAAAACATGAGCGGGTTGCAGGCCATAGAGGACCTTAAGAAGGACTTTAAAAATCAAATAAGAGAAGTGGAGGAAAAATTGGAAAGAGAAATGAGAAGGATGCAGGAAAAGTATGAAATGAGTGTCAACAGCCTGACTGAGGAAAACAACACCTTAAAAAATAGACTAACTCAAATGGCAAAGGAGGCCCAAAAGGGCAATGAGGAGAAGAATGCCTTAAAAAGTCGAATTTGCCAGATGGAAAAAGAATCTCAAAAGTTCACTGAGGAGATTCATTCCTTCAGAGTTAGACTGGAGCAAATGGAAGCTAGTGACTTTATGAGAAATCAAGATGCTGTTAAGCAGATCCAAACAAATGAAAGATTAGAAGGCAATGTGAAATATCTCATGGGAAAAACCACTGACCTGGAAAATAGATCCAGGAGAGACAATTTAAAAATTATTGGACTACCTGAAAGCCATGATAAAGGAAAGAACCTAGAAATCACCCTTCAAGAAATTCTCAAGGAAAACTGCCCTGATGTTTTAGATTCAGAGGGCAAAATAGAGGTTGAAAGAATCCACCGATCACCTCCTGAAAAAGATCCCAAAAAGAAAACTCCCAGAAATATTATAGCCAGGTTCCAGAATCCCCAGATCAAGGAGAATATACTACAAGCAGCCAGGAAGAAACAACTTCTATATTGTGGAAACACAATCAGAATAGCCCAGGACCTGGCAGCTTCTACACTGAGGGATCGAAGGGCATGGAATATGATATTCCAGAGGGCAAAAGAACTGGGAATGAACCCAAGGGTCACCTACCCAGAAAAACTGAGTATTTTGTTTCAGGGGAAAATATGGTCATTCAGTGGAATAGAGGACTTTCAAGCATTCTTGAGGAAAAAACCAGAGTTGAATAGAAAATTTGACATCCAGACACAAGAAGGAAGAGATGCCTGAGAAGGTAATCAGGGAAAAGAAATCAAAAGGAACTTATCAAAGTTGAACTATTTACATTCATATATGGAAAAGCAATAACTGTGACTGGTGATATCTTTCTCACTATGAAAATAATGGAAGAAGGGGGTGTGGTCATATGAATACATATGTGAATGTGTGTGTATATGGTTACAGTTATATGGATAGAGGGCATAGGTTGAAGTTGTTGGGAAGGGAGAATACTCAAGGAATGAAATTATGAGGTGAGAGAGGAAAGTGGCAAGAGGAGATGGGGAGAGACAGGGTAGGGTAAACTATCCCATGTAGAAGAAGCAAGGGGAAGTGGTTGCAAAGGAGGGGGAGAATAAGGAAGGCTAAAAAGGCAAAACCACATTCACATTGAATTTGGTTCAGGGAGAAAATGACATACATACTAAATGGGATATCTCAACCTGCAGCAGGATAGGGGGAAGGGGGATGAGAGGAGGGATGATGGATGGGAGGGCATCCTTGGGGTGAGGGGAGGTTGGAAGTACCCACTATAGAAGAGGGACAGGATCATGTAGGGAATGGACCAGGTGGGGGGTGGGATGAGTGGGAGGGAATTATAAGCAGCCTTGTACAATATATCTACTATGATAATGTTTTGCATAGCTAGACATGTACAACATATACTGAATTACTTATCTCCCAAGAAGGAATGGGTGACAAGGGAGGAAGGAAATGGATCTGAAATTCGAGGTCGTAACATTAAATGTTTCAAATATATATAAATACTATTAGTAATACTCTTTCACTTGTAATAGGGAGATAAGATGTGCAGGCATTGGGACACAAAGATTCACCTTCCTCTAATGGAAAAGTCGATGGGGGTATGGGAGAAGGTATGGGAGAGAGCAGATTGGAGGAAGTGATATCTTGTGGGACTACTATTCTGGGAGGTTGGGTAGGGGAATAATGGGGGGAAAATGATTGTAACTCAAAATCTGGCAGAAATGAATGATGTAAAACAGAAGTTAATAAAGCATTTGTTTAAAAAAAAATAAAGGGAGACTTAATTAGCCATCACAAGATAAAGGCATTTAACAGTGATAGGGACTGAGGACACCTTAAGATGATTTAGCTTAGCTAAAATCCTGTGCCTGAGCTACTCATCATGATCCACCAACAAAGCATCAGAGAACTCATCGACTTCCTTGCAGCTGTTTTACAATCAGTAGACCAGAAAATGATGTCAACAGATTGAGCCATTAGTCCCTGAGCCACACAAGATTCTAAGATTGTCATGATAACTTTAAAGGAAAAATTGCTTAACTGTTATGGGGAGGTGGGTTAAGTTATAGCTTGTACCACAATGAGAATATATTGAAAATCGATCCAATAAATATTTATTAATCACCCACTATGTGCCAGACAGCATATTAATCACTGGGGATATTTAGAAACAGTCCACTTCCTCAAAGAGGTTACAATCTAATGAGAAGAGACAAGACACAAAAGGAGGCAAGAAATGGGGTGGGGGGTAGAGAGGGGAGACTAGAGCCATAGAGGCATCTTGTATTTTAGAGTTAGAAAGTTTTATAAAAAAAGGCATTTGGGGGGGCAGAGCTAAGATGACAGCATAGAAGAAGGAAAACTCCATACATTCCCTCCATAACCACCTCAAATGCCTATAAAAATTTGTTCTGGGGGCAGAGCCAAGATGGAAGAGTTAAAACAGCACTTCTGCAGCACTCTGGACCACCCCACTTCCAATCTATATAAAAGGACACTCTGAACAAACTCTGGAGTTACAGAACCCACAAAATGACACAGAGATGCTAACCTCCTGCTGAGGACAGCCTGGCACGAAGCAGCCAGCTTAGCACTCTGGGAGCCAAGTCCAGGCCTGAGTGAGTTGAAGGTTTTAGCCCCAGGGTGGCTGGACCAGTAACAGACTGGAGGGACTCTAGAACACCAGCAGCTGTGGCATTTCCAGAACTACCAACACATAGATGCCAAGAACAAAGTGAGAGGTTAGTGCAATATGGACTTTGGGACCAGTATTTGGGAGCAAGTTGACCACTTGGCCTGAGGGAGAAAAGCGAATGAGTAGCCTGGTGCAGCCCACCACATTGCAGCTTCAGTTACTGGCCTGTGGACTGTAGGGGAATCCAACAATCAGTCTGGTGTGACACGGCGGGGGGGGAGGGGGGGAGGATTGCTCTTGCTTTAACCTTCTTGGATCTGGACTGTGGTCTGGGGTGGAGGTCTTGGGGTGTGTGACTAGCTTTTCAGAGAGTGTGGAGGCTTAAGAGAAGCCTAATACTTCTGGCAGCTGAGAAAACCCCAGCATTTGGGAAGGAAGCTCCCCTGTCTGGTGGCAGAGTCCTACTGTGGCAAAAGCCCGAAAGTCAAGGAATTGAGTGGCAACATGCCTAGGCAAAAGAAACAAAATAAACAGAAAAATTGAATGTTAGACTCCTATTTGGGGGCAAAGAGAATCTAAACATGGGACAGGAGAAGGGCTGGAGGTCAGAACTCCTGTACCATAAGCCCCAAATGAAAACACAAGCTGGTTACAGGCCATAGAGGACCTTAAGAAGCAGATTAGAAAAGTAGAGTAAAAATTGGGAAGAGAAAAGAGAAAGATGCAAGAAAAGTATGAAATGAGAGTCAATAGCCTGAGTGAGGAAAATAAAACCTAAAAAAATAGACTAACTCAAATGGCAAACGAGGCTCAAAAAGCCAATGAGGAAAACAATGCCTTAAAAAGCCAACTTTGCCAGATGGAAAAAGAATCTCAAAAGCTCACTGAGGATATTCATTCCTTCAGAGTTAGACTGGAGCAAATGGAAGCTAGTGACTTTATGAGAAATCAAGATGCTGTTAAGCAGATCCAAACAAATGAAAGAATAGAAGGCAATGTGAAATATCTCATGGGAAAAACCACTGACCTGGAAAATGGATCCAGGAGAGATAATCTAAAAATTATTGGACTACCTGAAAACCATGATCAAAGAAAGACCCTAGAAAAAATCCTTCAAGAAATTTTCAAGGAAAATTGCGCTTATGTTTTAGAACCAGAGGGCAAAATATAGGTTGAAAAAATCCACTGATCACCTCCTGAAGGAATATTATAGCCAGGTTCCATAATTCCCAGATCAAGGAGAAAATACTACAAGCAGCCAGGAAGAAACAATTTCAATATTGTGGAAACACAATCAGGATAGCACAGGACCTGGCAGCTTCTACATTAAGGGCATGGAATATGATATTCCAGAGGGCAAAAGAGCTGGGATTGAAGCCAAGAGTCACCTACCTAGCAAAACTGAGTATTTTGTTTCGGGGGAAAATATGGTCATTCAGTGGAATACAGGACTTTCAAGCATTCTTGAGGAAAAAACCAGAGTTGAATAGAAAATTTGACATTCAGACACAAGAAGCAAGAGATGCTTGAGAAGGTAATCAGGGAAAAGAAATCAAAAGGAACTTATCAAAGTTGAACTATTTACATTCCTACAGGGAAAAACAATAACAGTGACTGATGAAACCTTTCTCAGTATGAAAATAATGGAAGAAGAGTATATGGGCATATGAATACGTATGTGAATGTGTGTATATATGTTTACACATATACATGGATAGAGGGCACAGGTTGAATTTGGTAGTAAGGGATGATAGTTAAGGGGTGAGGTTATGAGGTGAAAGAGGAGAGTGGCAAGAAGAGATGGGGAGAGACAGGGTAGGGTAAACTATCTCATGTAGAAGAAGCAAGGGGAAGTGGTTGCAAGGGAGGGGGAGAATAGGAAGGCAAAAAAGGCAAAACCATATTCTCACTGAATCTGGCTCAGAGAGAAAATGACATACATACTAAATGGGATATCTCACCCTGCTGGAGAGTAGGGGGAAGGGTAATGAGAGGGGGGGTGATGGAGGGGAGGGCATTCTGGGGGGAGTGGAGGTTGGAGATACCCACTATTGAAGAGGGACAAGATCAAAGTAGGGAATGGACCAGGTGGGGTGTGGGATGGGTGGGAGGGAATTATAAGCAGCCTTTCACAATATATATACTATGGTAATGTTTTGCATACTGAACAACTGAACAACACATACTGAATTGCTTATCTTCCCAGTGGGAGTGGGTGACAAGGGAGGAAGGGAATGGATCTGAAATTCGAGGTTTTAAAATTAAATGTCTAAAAAAAAAAATATATATATATATATATATATATATATATATATATATATTATTAATACTATTTTGCATGTAATTGGGAGATAAAATGTTCAGGCATTGGGGCACAGAGACTCACCTCACCCTAATGGTAAAGTTGAAGGAGGTAAGGGAGAAGATATGGGAGAGAGCAGACTGGATGAGGGGATATCTTTTGGGACTGCTACTCTGGGGTAGTGTGTAGGGAAAAAAATGGGGAAAAAATTGTAACTCAAAATCTCACGGAAATGAATGATGCAAACCAGAGATTAATAAAGCATTTGTTTAAAAAAAAAAAGAAAAAAAGCATTTGGAAAAAAATTACTCTAAAACTTTAGGGCTTCAGAACCCACAAAGTGACAGAGAGAAACAAACCACCCCCTGAAAGCAACCCAGCAGGAGGACAGGAAAGGTCCATTGCAGAATGCTAAGAGCAGATCCCAGCCCCATGTAAGCCTGTGGTTTTTGCCTCAGGGCACCCCAACCAGCCATGGCTAGAGCAGAAATCAGGAGAGTGGATCACCAGCAGCTGTGGTGGTTTCCAGAGTTATCAACCCATAAATGCTAAAGACAAAGTGAGAGGTTAGTGTGGATTTTGGGAATGGGGGGCAGGGCGGCCTGTGGGCCCACCCAGAGGGAGGAGTGGCCAAGGGGTGGCAGCCATAGCGACGTGGTTGCTTCAGAGCTCCTGGCAAGCAAATTGTAGGGGAACCAAGTGACCAGTCTGAGGCATAATTGCTCTTGCTTTAACCTGCTTGGATCTGGATTGCTGTCTAGGGGGGAGTTCCTGGGGTGCATGACCAGGTGCCAGAACATGTGGAAGCTTCTGAGAGGGCACACAACTAATAGCTCCAGCAGCTGCAAAAGCCCCAGAGATTTGGGACAAAGCTCTCCTCTCTGGAAGCAGAGTTCTACTGTGGCAAAGAGCTCAAAAGTCAAGTAAATGAGTGGCAACATAAGCAAGCAAAGGAAGCAAAGCAAGCACAGTAATCTGACTTTGGATTCTTTTTGGGTGGACCAAAAGGATCAAAGCATGGAATAGGAGAAAAACAACAAAGTCAGAACTCCTACACCAAAAGCTTCCAAGAAAAATATGAACTAGTTACAGGCCATAGAGGAGTGTAACAAGGATTTTAGAAACCAAATAAGAGAAGTGGAAGAAATATTGGGAAGAGAAATGAGAATGATACAAGAAAATAATGAAAAGAGAGTCAACAACATGACTGGAGAAAATAACATCTTAAAAATAGACTAACTCAAATGGCAAAAGAGGCTCAAAAAGGCAATGAGGAAAACAATGCCTTAAAAAGCCAAATTTGCCAGATGCAAAAAGAATCTCAAAAGTTCTCTGAAGAGAATCATTCCTTCAGAATTAGACTGCAGCAAATGGAAGCTAATGACTTTATGAGAAATCAAGATACTATTCAACACATCCAAACAAATGTAAAAACCAAGGCAATGTGAAATATTTCATTGGAAAAACCACTGACCTGGAAAATAGATCAAGGAGAGAGAATTTAAAAATTATTTGAATGCCTGAAAGCCATGATCAAAAAAAGAACCTAGAAATCATCCTTCAAGAAATTCTCAAGGAAAATTGACTTGATGTTTTAGAACCAAAGGGAAAAATAGAGGTCGAAAGAATCCACCAATCACCTCTTGAAAAAGATCCCAAAAAGAAAACTCCTAGGAATATTATAGCCAGGTTCCAGAGTTGCCAGATCAAGGAGGAAATATTACAAGCAGCCAAAAGAAACAATTTCAATATTGTGGAACACAATCAGGATAACACAGGATCTGGGAGCTTCTACACTGAGGGATCAAAGAGTGTGAAATATGATATTCAGGAGGTTTGATGGAGCTGGGATTAAAACAAAGAATCACCTAACCAGCAAAACTGAGTATCATGTTTCAGGGGAAAATATGGTCATTCAATGAAATAGAAGACTTTCAAGTATTCTTGATGAAAAAAAAACAGAGTTGAATAGAAAATTTGACATTCATATACAAGAAGCAAGAGAAGCCTGAGAATATAAACAGGGAAAAGAAATCATAAGGAACTTATCAACGTGGAATTATTTACATTCCTACAAGAAAAAACAATAATTGTAACTTATGAAACTTTTCTCAGTATGAGAATAGTTGAAGGGAATAGAAATGTGTGTGTGTGTATACACACACACACACACACACACACACACACACACATATATATACATATACATATATATGTCTATATGGGAGGGTATATGGGTGTATGAATACATATGTGAGTGTGTGTATATATGTGTATAGGTATACATAGAGAGAGAGTACAGGACTAATCAAATAGAAAGGGATGATACTTAAAAGGTGAAATTGAGAGGTGAGAGAGGAATTTAATGGGAGGTGATGGGGAGAGACAGAATGGGGTAAATTATCTCACATAGAAGAGGCAAGGGAAAACTGTTACAATGGAGTGGAAGAACAGGATGGCAAAAGGGAATGAGTCAACCTTACTCTCATTGAATTTGGCTTAGTTATGGAATGACATACACACTAAATAGGGTATCTCACCCTACAGAAGAATAGGGGGGAAGGGGATCAGAGGGGGGATGATGGAGTGGAGAGCAGGTTGGGGGGGGGGGAGTTGGAAGCAAACATTTTGAAAAGGGACAGGGTCAAAGTAGAGAATGGAACAAGTGTGGGACAGGATAGGATGGAGGGAAATATAGTCAGTCTTTCACAAGATATCCACTATGGAAGTGTTTTCTGTAGCTATACATGTACAACCTATATTGAATTGCTTATCTTCCCAGTAACTGTGGGTGATGAGGAAGGAAGCGAAAGAATCTGGAATTCAAAGTGTTAAAAATCAAATGTTTATATATATATATTTTACATGCAGCTGGGAAATAAGTTATACAGGCATTTGCGGTATAGAGATCCATCTTGCCCTACTGGAAAGTAACAGCGGGGATATGAGAGGATATAAGAGAGAGCAAATTGGGGGAGGGTGTTTACAATGGCATTGCTGTTTTGGGTTGGTGGGTAGGGGAGAAAATTTGTAACTCAAAATCTTGTGGAAATGAATGATGTAAACTAAAAAATAAACATAAAATTTAATTTTAAAAAGCACAAATAAATAAATAATAAATAAAGGAAGGCATTTGGAAGGAGCTTGGTACTACACCCTCCAGCAGTCAGAGAGCAGGGGAGTTTGAGATAGATGGCATCAATTATCAACATTAGTGAGTTTAAAGGTGATATGCCTATCCTGGAAGGGGCAACTTGTTATGTGGAATTGAAACCAGATGGAGCAATAGATGCAGAGTCAAATTCCATTTATATCCATAGAAACCATTTAAATAATGCAATATCAGGTAAAGAAGTTAAACACACCATAAATTAACTCCCAAAAGGAAATAAAGACTCAATGATTGCATGAATTTATAAGTGTATTCTATCAAACATTCAAGCAAAACATAATTCTAATACTACATGAAAAGGTTGGAATAGTGAAAAAAAAAAGAAAGCACTCTTCCAGTGGCTCTTAATCTTGATATATAAACCAAGGAGAGAGACAAAGAAGAGAAAGAAAAGTATATATCCATATCCCTAATGAGCATTAATGCAAAAATTGCAAATAAAATATTAGGATGTAGGATATAACAATTCATTAGAAAGATTGTACACGATGACCAAGTTGGGCTAAATACTTGGAATACTGGGTTGGTTCAAAAGGAGGAAAATTAAAAGTATAATAAACTATGTCATTAATATAGACAATAAAAAACTATGTGATTATATCAATAGATTTTAAAATTTTTTTCAGCAAAATACACTTTATAAATCATAGGAATGAATGGAACCTTTCCTTAATATAGCAAATAGTATTTATCTAAATCCAAGGGAAAACATCATATATAGTAGAAAAAAGTTAGAAGCTTCTTGAATAAAATCTGGGGTCAATCAGTTATATCCAGTTATTACTGCTATGATTTAAGATAATATTCAAAATGCTAGTTATAGCAAGTAGACAAGACAAAGAAGTTGAGTGAAAAGACAGATGCAAAGAGAAAACAAGGTTGTTATTGTTTGCAAATGGTATGAAGGTGTGCTTATAAAAATCTTGAGAGTCAACTAAAAATTAATTGAGATAATGACCATCAAACTTGCATGATATAAAGTAAATCCAAATAAGTCACCAGCACTCCTATATATAATCAGCAAAAATCAAAAAAGAGAATTTATATTCAAAACAACTATAGAAGCTATAAAATTCCTGGGGGTATATGTTTTTAAGATTCACCTAGAGACTATAAAAATCTAGTTATGAAACACTCAGAAAAATAGACCTAAATAATTGGAAAAACATTAATTCCTCACGGGCAGTTTGGGGCAATAAACAGAGAACAATATTACCTAAATTAATTTACTTCTTCAGTACTATACCAATCAAACTACCAAAAAATATTTTATAGAGAAAAACAATAATGAAATTTATAAAGGGGAATAAAAGGTCAAGAATCTCAAAGGTAATTCTGGGAAAAAAAATGGTAAGGAAAACGATTTATCAGTACCAGATCTCAAACTGTCCCACAAAACTATAATCATTAAAGTGATTGTGTGTGTGTGTGTGTGTGTGTGTGTGTGTGTGTGTATGTGTGTGTGTGTGAAAGAGAGAAAGAGACAGCGACAGAGAGAGACAGAGAGAGACGGAGGTCTGGGGGGGAGCAATTAGTGGGAAAGAATAGGTATACAATATAAAGAAACAAGTCAATGCTATAGCACAGTTTTCGACAAACCCAAACTCTAAAGAATCCTTGGGGGAGGACTCATTATTTGACAGAAAATTCTGGGAAAATGGGGCACCTGCTTAGCATTAATTGTATTTTGACCAACACCTCAAAAGATATACAGAAATAGGTTCCAAATGGAAATATGAACTAGTTATAAAAGGTCACATCATGGACAAATTAGAGGGGTAAGCAGTAAATACCTTTGAATCCATGAATAGGGGAAATTTTCATAACAAAACTAGTGATAGATCATTTAAGATAAAGTGAACAATTTTGATTATTTAAAATTATAAAAGTTTTTCCACTAATCTAAAATAGTAAAAACTTAGAAGGGAAATTGGTAACTGAGAAATATCTTTGCAGTAAACTTTTCCCTTAAATCTCATTTCTAAAATATGTTATGAGCTAATTCAAATTTACAAGACTAAGAGTCATTCCTCAAGAGATAAATGGTCAAGGGAAATGAACCAGTAGTTTTTAAAGGCAGAAATCCAAGCTATCAAAAACCACATAAAAATGTTCTAAAACACTAATTAGAGAAATGAAAATCAAAGCAACTTTGAGGTTTTGCCTCAAATTCATCAGATTGGCAAAGATGGCAAAAAAGAAAAATGACAAATGCTGTAGAGACTGCAGCAAAATAGTTATATTAATGCACTGTTGGGTGGAGTTATGAAATGGTCCAGCCGTTCTGCAAAATAATTTGAAATTATGCCCCAAAATTTCCTAAACTGTGCATGCCAGTACTACGTATATGCTATTAAACAAATGCAATAAAGAGGAAATGCACCTATGTGTGAAAAAATATTTTTAAAATTCTTTTTTGTGATAGTCAAAAACTGGAAAATGGAGAGCTTTCCTCCTTTTGGGAAGTGGCTAAACAAATTATGGTATCTGAATGTTAATGGAGTATCATTGTGCCACAAGAAATGATACAATGGACAGATTCAGAGGAAACTGAGAAGACTAGAATGGGCAGAAATAATAGAATAATTTATACTATGATAATATTTTAGAGAAAAACTACTTTTTAGTAGTATCAACATAATGATAAACCATATATCTAAAAAATGAAGATAAAAATTCCACTAACTTTCTCACAAAGTAATTAATTTTAAAATTTAGAAAGAGGCTGTATAATATAAATTATTTTACTGCTTCTGTTCACTTTATTCTGTATCAATTCATACGAATCTTTCCACATATCAGACATGATCAATATGGGAATTTGTTTTGACACCCTATGTGTCTATATATGAAGGACTTTATATTTCTCTTAGTTTTATTTATTCTATAGTAGATGATGAAGGGTTAGTAGAACAAAAAAATAAGTTTGCTAAATTTCATCTTTTGCAAAATCACATCACTGAAACTTACTTCTGAGAGAACACACATCAGGAGGGGAAAATGACTTTACAATTATAGCCTTAAAAAAACTGATTTTTCAGAAACCATAATTATCCATTTGTTCTTGAATAGGCCCAGCTGTCCCTATAGCTGTAGACATAATTAGAAGTGCATATATGTTTGTGTGATTATGGGGAAGTTACCTAAACTTCCTAAGCCTTAGTTTTCCTCATTCATAAAGTGAAGATAATAGCTATAGCATTGACTTCATAGGGTTATGATGGGGATCAAATGAAATAACCTATTAAAAGGACTTTATAATTCACAAAGTGCCACTAAATGTCATTTACTATTACCATTGTAATTGCTATGATGACAATAACAATTACCATTACTGCTGTTATTCTTATTACTATTACATCATGGGTAAGCACAAAGCAGGCAACAAGAACAATAAGCCTCCAAATTGCACCCAAAGCCAGTTCTTTTTAATCTGATGCTTCTTTTTCTCCTGTGCAAGTGCTTAGTCCAGTGCCTGGCACAGATTAGGATGTTTATTAATTGATTGTTATAATTCTTCATCTTGCTCTATCAGTCACTCTATCTAACTTCTTGGTAACAATGCTGCTCCAAACTTAACACTACCTTAGGGTTTCCTACAAACTTTACCCTAGCACCTGGCTAGTACCAGCTAGCTTTCCAGTCTCAATGTTATATACATAATGGTACTTGTTTGGACCATGCCCAAATCACCTAACATGGAGGCAATCTGCTTTCCTGGGTTTCCCTATCACTAGATGGGAACATCTTTGACTACATAGCCAGAACAGGCTACATCTTTTTAAAACTCTTTGACTGCAACTGTGTAGCTGTCTTTGTTTGCACTCTCACATGCAGTATCTCTCACAGGGCAAAAATCATACATGGTTCAGTACCACTGCCATAAACTGAATGGGGGGAGGGGTGCAGGTATAATCCTCCCCTCTCCTTATTATACTCCATAGCTGCCAGAAATTGGTCTGAGTTATAAATTGTTTCTGTTTCATTTACCTTCTGAATTTCAGGTATATGAGGTAATCTCTATTGGCCCCAAGAATTTGAACCACAGTGACCTCAGAGCCATAATTTTAGGCAAGATGCTATAGCCAGCCAAACCAGAAGGGAAGCCCTGAGAAGCCCAGGTGCCTAGAACTCAGCCATCTGATATGTGTGCTCTATGGGAACTAGAGTAAACTATGAATCTAATCTCTTTCCCCTCTCCAGAGACTGAGCCAATGTAAGAAGGAATTAAGCTCCCATGTACATGGAGTTAAGATTGTGTTTTTCGGGGAGGAGCAAAGATGGAAGAGTAGAAACAGCACTTCCACTGCACTCCAGCCCACACCACTTCAGAATTATGGAAAAGGAGGACTCTGAACAACCTCTGGAGCTCCAGCACCCACAGAATGACACAGAGAAGCTAACCTTCCACTAAGGACAGCCCAGCAGCCCAGAAGGGAGCAGCCAGCGCAGCGCTCTGGGAGCCAAGTCCAGGACCACATGAGTTGTGGTTTTAGTCCCAGGGGGGCTGGACCAGCAGCTGGCTGTAGGGACCCAGAGCACCAGCTGCTGGGGCTTTTCCAGAATTACCAACACATAGATGCCTAGGACAAAGTGAGAAGTTAGTGCCCTATGGTCTTTGGGACCAGTGGTGCATCATCTTCTTCCCCTGGGAGTGAGAAGCTGCTGAGGAGCCGAGGCACAGCCACCATTTTGCAGCTTCACTTGCAGCTTCAACTCCTGGCCTGTGGACTGTAGGGGGATCCGGTGATCAGTCTTGGGGGGGTAATAGCTCCTGCTTTAACCTCCCTGGATCTGGATTGCGGTCTGGGGTGAAGGTCTTGGGGTGGGTATCTAGCTTGCCAGAGGGTGTGGAGGCTTTGTGGAGGCCAACCAACTAATACCTCTGGAAGTTGGGAAGACCCCAGTGTTTAGGACTCAGGCTCCCCTGTCTGGTGGTAGAGTCGTACTGTGGCAACAAGCCCAAAAGTCAAGTAATTAAGTGGCAACATGCCTAGGCAAAGGAAACAAAATAAACAGAAAAATTCAACATTAGACTCATATTTGGGGGGCAAAGAGGATCGAATCATAGAACAGGAGGAGGACTGTGAGGTCAGAAGCTCCAAAAGCCCCAAATGAAAATACGAGTGGGTTACAGGCCATAGAGGACCTTAAGAAGGATTGTAAAAACCATATAAGAGAAGTGAAGGAAAAATTGGGAAGAAAAATTATAAGGATGAAGGAAAAGTATGAAATGAGGGTCAACAACCTGACTGAGGAAAATAACACCTTAAAAAATAGGCTAACTCAAGTGGCAAAAGAGGCTCAAAAAGGCAATGAGGAGAAGAATGCCTTAAAAAGCCAACTTTGCCAGATGGAAACAGGATCTCAAAAGCTCACTGAGGAGATTCATTCCTTCAGAATAAGACTGGAGCAAATGGAAGCTAGTGACTTTATGAGAAATCAAGATGCTGTTAAACAGATCCAAGCAATTGAAAGAATAGAAGGCAATGTGAAATATCTCATGGGAAAAACCACTGACCTGGAAAATAGATACAGGACACATAATCTAAAAATTATTGGACTACCTGAAAACCATGATCAAAGAAAGAACCTAGAAATCATCCTTAAAGAAATTCTCAAGGAAAATTGCCCTGATGTTTTAGACCCAGAGGGCGAAATAGAGGTTGAAAAAATCCACAGATCACCTCCTGAAAAAGATCCCAAAAAGAAAACTCCTAGGAATATTATAGCCAGGCTCCAGAACTCCCAGATCAAGGAGAAAATACTACAGGCATACAGGAAGAAACAATTTCAATACTGTGGAAATACAATCAGAATAGCACAGGACCTGGCAGCTTCTATATTGAGGTATCAAAGGGAATGGAATATGATATTCCATAGGGCAAAGGACCTCTAATTAAAACCAAGAATTTTGAGTATGTTGTTTCAGGGGAAAACATGGTCATTCAATCAAATAGAAGACTTTCAAGCATTCTTAAAGAAAAAACCAGAGTTGAATAGAAAATTTGACATTCAGACACAAGAAGCAAGAGATACTTAAGAAGGTAAGCAGGGAAAAGAAATCAAAAGGAACTTATCAAAGTTGAACTATTTACATTCCTACATGGAAAAACAATAACTCTGACTGATGAAACCTTTCTCAGTATGAAAATAATTGAAGAAGGGTATATGGGCATATGAATACATATGTGAATGTGTGTATATATGTTTAGCAGTATACATGGAGAGAGGGCACAGGTCAAATTTGGTGGGAAGGGATGATACTTAAGGGGTGAAGTTAAGAGTTGAGAGAGGAATGTGGCAAGAGAAGATGGGGAGAGATGGGGGGGTGTAAACTATCTTATTTAGAAGAGGCAAGGGGAAGTAGTTGCAGGGGAGGGGCAGAACAGGAAGGCAAAAAGGCAAAACCATATTGTCATTGAATTTGGCTCAGGGAGAGAATGACATACATACTAAATGGGACATCTCACCCTGCAGAAGAGTAGGGGGGAGGGGGATGAGAGGGGGGAGCATGGAGGGGAGGGCATGCTAAGGGGAGGAGAGGTTGGAGGCACCCAGTTTTGAAGAGGGACAGGATTAAAGTAGGGAATGGACTAGGTGGGGGGCATAGAATGGGTGGGAGGGAAATATAGTCAGTCTTTTACAATATATCTACTATGGTAATGTTTTGCATAGCTATACATGTACAACATATACTGAATTGCTTATCTTCCCAGCGGGAGTGAGTTACAAGGGACAAAGGGAATGGATCTGGGATTCAAAGTTTTAAAATTAAATGTTTCAAATATATATAAATACTATTATTAATACTATTTTGTATGTAACTGGGAGAGAAGATGTCCAGGCACTGTGGCACAGAGATTCACCTTGCCCTAATGGCAAAGTCGAAGGAGGTATGGGAGAAGATATGGCAGAGAGCAGATTGGATGAGGGGATATCCTGTGGGACTGCTATTCTGGGGTGGCGGGTAGGGGAAATATGTGGAAAAAATTGTAACTCAAAATCTGGCGGAAATGAATGATGTAAACCAGAAGTTAATAAAGCATTTGGAAAAAAAAAAAGATTGTGTTTTTCATTATTCCTCTGAAGTATATATCTCTTTGTAAAAACTAATCTGACCATTAGTAATTAAATAGAACTGGGGCATAGCGGACCCCACCACCATAATTAAGGGAACACCATTAATGGGGGCTGGAATCATCACAGAAAGCCTACATACTCCCCAAACTCCCTTAAGTGCACTGGAGAACTCTAGAGAATGAGTGAAATGTAGCATACCTGAATTCCAAGCAGTGAGAGTTACAGTATTCAGTGTTACATGTAAAAAATTACAACCAAATAGTTTAATAAAGTATTAAGTTCATAATTCTTGGAATACTAACCACTAAAATGTTGGGATGTATATAAGCATATGTATGCATGAATGAAGGAATGAATAAACATTTATTCAGTACTTATGTACAAAACACTATTAATAACTAGGGATACAAATGGGAACATAGATGGCTCCTCTTTCCAGGAACTCACATTCTAACAGGGGGAAATAACATGTAAAAACTTTTAGCTTCAAGTTTGAAAGGTGTAATGATGAATAGAGTATAGTCCTGAAATCTATAGGTTATGTAGCTAACAAAGCAGATGACTATGTATCTTCTTTAGTGTCCCTTCCATAGACAAAACCACAGTTAATAATCCATTTAATAGTGTCAAAGAATTTGATGGGGAGAACTTTTTTGCTGGGTCTTCAATACCTGTGGATACTGAGGAGTAAGTGGTTATAAGGCCCCTGCAAAGGTATTTGCCAGCTTATATTGTGACAATGTTTGTTGCCCTACACTATGGTTATGAAGGCAGATATTTCTATCTTCAAAGTCATAGAACTTTTTACTTCTATTTACCTCTTTCTTGGTGATTTATTACTAATGATAATAATTTTGAGTCAACTACTAAAACTGAATAGAACATGTGTGGCTTAGTAGGACTCAATGTCATTTGAAATCTAATTCATCCAAGATTCAGTGAATGTCTAAGGGTCAACAAATATTTATTTTTGCTGAACGCTTCTTTATGCTTAACATCATGTTAGACATGGAAAAGAGAATTCAGAAAACAAGTCCCTGCTTTTGAAGAACTTGCAATCTAATTAGAATTTTACTAGATAAGCTTTAAAAATCCCAAAGTTTTCAATTAGACACTGATTCCTGGCAAATTTTTAATAATATATTAATAGAGTGCATATACTGAGCTCTCAACAAATTCACTCAATCACTAATTCAACAGTCATTCAGCAAAATATTATTAAGCACCTTGCATATATTTCAGACACTGTTCTCTCTAGATATAAAATCTTTAAAAAAAAAATAGACTTTGCTCTTAAGCAAATTTGATTGGGGAGACATAAAATGGGCACAGATATGTAAATACAAAATATATTCCAAATAAATGAAAGTAATTTTCAGGGGATAGGGAACTAGCATTTAGGACTGAGGTATGGATAGGTCTGATTTAAGAGGGAGAACTGTCATTCTAAGAGGTTGAAGTGAATAGTGAGAGCACTCTAGGTATAGGAGACAATACATACAAAGGCACATGTAGAAAGGAGATGAAAGTCACATGAGACATTACAGCAAGGCCAATTTTAATAGAATATAGAGTGTGTAAAGGAATTTTATGTGCAATAAACCTGAAAATATAGACTGGAGTCACATTGTGGCTTTAAATACCATACAGGATTGATATTTGTTCCTGGAGGCAAGAAGGAGCCACTGAGACGTTTGAGCAGGGTAGTAAAATTGTCAGATGTGGGCTTTAACAATATTAATTTGACGTGTGCAAAATGGACTTGAGAGAAGAGAGACTGGCAGCAGAGAGACCAATTAGGGCATTATTATAATAGTCTAGGTAGAGATAACAGGGATTGAAATAGGATGGTTGTCCTGTGAGTAAAGAGATGAGGGTAGATGTGAGGGATGCTTTGTAGTTAAAAAAAAAATCTCCTTCTGATTGGTAAATGCTACTCAAAAGAAATAGGGAAGTTGAAAAGAGGAGAGAGTGTATAAGTAAAAATGATCAATTCTGTTTTGGACATAGTGAATAGATAATGTTGGGAGGCTGAAGCCCAGGAGAAAGATTAGGGCCAAGTCAAGAAATAAAGGACTCACATTCAAAGAGAAGACTGGTACATCTATGGAAGCTGCTATCCCAGAGAGAAAGTCTAGACACTGAGATTTTTTCAAAAGCCAACTCTTTTTTTCAGAATTTGTTTATTTTTAGTTTTCAACATTCATTTCCACAAGATTTTGAATTCCAAATTTTCTCCCCATTTCTCCCCTACTGCCTACCCCAAGGTGGCATGCATACTGATTACCCTTTCCCCCAGTCTGCTCTCTCTTATATGCTCCCCACACCCCCACCGTTTCCCCCTTACTTTCTTGTAGGGCAAGATGGATTTCTATACCCCATTGCTTGTGTATTTTATTTCCTGATTGCATTTAACAACACTTTTTTTAACATTTGTTTTGAGCTCCAGTTTCTCTCACCAACTCTTGTAAAACACCTACATATAGGATGTGGGGAATGATAATGATTAAGCAAAAGAGACAAAAAAGGCCCAGAAAGTGTAGTAAAGATGGCAGTGTGAGAAGAAACTGTAAAGCCTAGTTCAGGGGTGGGGAACCAGTAGCCTTGAGGTCACATGTGGCCTTCTAGGTTCTTAGGTGTGGCCTTCTGACTGATTCAAGTTTTATGGAAGAAATCCTTTTATGAAGAGAATTTGTTCTGTGAAGTTTTAATTCAAATAAAAGGCCACACTTGAGGGCCTAGAGGGCTGCATGTGACCTCGAGGCCAGTTTCCCACCCCTGGTCTAGATTTATATTATTTCTTATACACAACAATCTAAAAAACATATACTAATGAATTCTAATCAGGAAAGACAAAAAGTCACATTGAGTCATTTTTCCACCACAGGTAGCTTAGGGAGGTAGAAATGATGGGGTGTTTAGGGGTGTCTATGTTTGTAACATCAGTTTGTAAAATCAATTTGTAAAACCAGTTTGTAAAGTCATACCCTCCCCACCCCAGCCTCAGAGCATTAACTCTGCCCCTTCACCCTGCCAGCACTCTGCCTAGCAAAAATTCATGAACTGTTTATCTCCCCTTAGTATAATCGCCAGCCACACCTATGAATCCTTCAATGCACTATCTGTAAGTTAACTCCTCAGCCAATTAGGCATATCCTGAATCCCTGTTAGCCTTGGTTCCCAACATCCATATTGTCAAACATGACAGTGATTGGTGGCAGACTAGGCATTTCTCAGTCAGCCCTAACCACTAGTTGATTTAGTGACATTTCAAGCCTAAAACCACACCTCCAGGTAGCCCTGCCTAGGACTATTTCCCAGTGAATTATGGGCAATATACTTGTAGTAGATAATAAAAGTGCATATTCCTTTAAGCACTGACCACTCCTTAACTCCTCCCTAACCCCACCCTTACTCACCTAGTTAGCATAATTGACATCTCATTTACTATTGTAACTCTTTATAAACTATACCTATGACTTCTTTAAGTTTGCAGGTTCCCTAAGAACCCTTGCCCACTGTAAAGCATAACAATAAACTTTTACCAACTTGACTCAGAATGCTTGAGTCCTATGAATTCATTCCAGACTGCCCACTCAGGGACTCTGGTCATTGGATCCCCTCTAACATCCATCACCCCCTCATCAGACAGATCTGTGGACAATATGGATGGAGGTTGGCCAATAGCATATGTGGTGTAAAACACTGTAGCACCCAGGGACTGAAATAGGGCTGAGATAAGGTACCAGGGCAGGAAACACCAGGTCAGAAAGAGTTCCCAGAGTACCCCTGAACTATCACTGGGTATAGAAACAGGTGTTGTTTGACTTCTCTGTCATCTACTACCCATTTTAAAATTATAGATCAAGGAGAGATCACAAGCATAAGCCCTAAATGTATATAAAGCAAAGAACAAGTTCCCAAAACATAGATGTGTGGCTCTGTTCCCATGATTCAGTTCTGTCTTTCTTAGCCCTCAATGTAAGTTTGCAGTGGAATAATCTAAGCAGGAGTCCTAGACCTAAAGGGAGGCAGTAGTTCAGTCATTCCGAACTCCTAGAACTTAACTGTAGAATAATAATAACTGTGTTCGATAGCAGTCTACTTAAACTGCCAAAGGACAATCCAACAGATTCAAATATAGGTCTGGAACTTGCAGAGTCTAGACCAGCAGGACAGGGTATAGTTCTTGCCCCTGATCATAATACTTTGGGATCACTGAAAGCTTGTAGGTCCTAGTCTGAGCTGTGAAAGCAGCAGAAGGACATAGAAAATAGGAGTGTGAGTCAGTTGGCACCTGAGGAGTAAAGTGGTCAGAAGAGGTGATACTTCTATGACTGCCTCAGGGGTAGGGCCTGAGGGCTAAGTGGGTATTGCCTCATGGGGAGAGGCCAAAGAGGGAGGCACTTTAGCCTGACCAGCGACTGGGACCTGAGCTGGGGTCCCTGAGAGGGAAGGGGCCATGCTGGGAGATGAAGGGTAGGAGATAAGGATGGTGTAGGAGACAGGAAATGAGGGGTGTTGGGCTAGAGGAAAAGAGAAAGGGAACCAAGGGGAAAAGGGTTGGGGTGCAGCAGAAGGGGCTGGGGGAACTGCCTCAATGACCTGAGCAGGAGTTGCTGAGGGGAGAGTGACTAGGGCTGAAGCCATAAGAAAGGGGTCTTTTAATTGGTCCCCATTGCCTCTCTGTGGAGGGGCTCTCACTTCAAGTATCTCAGTCTTTCTTGAGAACCTTGTTCTGAGAAAGTTCAACAAAAGCCATTAAGTCGTAGTATAGTGGTTAGGATTTGGTGCTCTCACCCCTGCAGCCAGTGTTCTGTTCCTGGTCAGGGAACCATAAAAATGAAGTGGTTACCCACTAAGAGGATTAGGGTTGCTCTGGAGACCCCAAAATACCAACACGCCGTCTCCTGCCAAATGAATCCGACTCAAGTCTTCTCAGCCAAAGAGAAGTAAAATTTATTAAAAGTTTGCTTGCATTAAACACAGAGTAAGTCTGTGCTAGGGCATTCTATGGTGCTCTCACTCTTCCATGGTGCTATCACACCACATGGTGTGAGATGGGGTCTTATATACAGAAGGCTGTGGGAGGAATCTAGGGCTGGTCTAGAGGAGGAGTTTGGGGAGGGTCTTCAGGAAGAGTTAATGAGGTCAATGAGTGATTAAGGGTGGGAGGTAGCTGGAGGCTACAGAAGATGGTGGGTTAGGCCAGTTCAAGGATGTATTGATATTTTGATAGGCTCAGGGGTGGGAAGTAGATGAACAATAGAGGGCTAGGCTAGTAGTTAGCAGTTAGTAACTAGGCTAGAGGTCTGGGCCCAGCCACACTGTAAGACTCATTGCCTCATGCAAATGCCTCATCAAATGAGACAATTTAATCAAGAGTCCAAAGGAGGTTCCCAGAGCCTGTACCTCAAGGACTCAAGGAGAGACTGAGGGGGCTCCCAGAGCCCATACTTCATTAAGTGGATAAATTGGCCATTTGAGGAAAAGATCTATGTCCTCCTTAGAGACTGGAAGAAAGGATAGAATCAGAATGAGGGATAAGGAGGATTAGGAGAAAGATGAAGAAAGGTTCTGAGGTATAAAGTAAAAGAAAAGAGGGGGTCAAAGATAAATAACCTCTTTTAATTAAGCTCATCTGCTAAGGGGGAGGTAGAAGGAATGGTGAGGGAGCTTTAAAGAAATCAAATGAGATAACATATATAAAGTGCTTTATAAACCTTGAAGGGTTATATCAATATTATTGCTGTTAATGAAGGAAAGATTTGAATCAAATGCTATGGATGCACTACTTAAGTTTTCTTGACTTTTCCACCATGACCCATGATAATCATTGCTGGGGAAACCTCATCACTTTGCAAGATTCCATCAGCCTTGAGACTCTTGCTTCATTACCATCCTGTGTCCTTATGTTTGCAGAGTAGAGCCATCAACTCCAAAACCCACATTTAAGGAGGAAGCTAAATTCAGGACATTTCCTCATTTCTTACTTGACTGCACTATTTTGAAACATCTCTGACTTTTCCACCACGTCCAAAGTTTAGTGACATTCCTTTAATGCTCTTTCCTCAACTCTCCCCTACTTTCTAGGCCCATTTGTGCATTGTCTTTCCCCCTTATTTGTAAGCTCCTAGATGGCAAAGACTGTATTCTTTTTCATGTGTTTGTATTGCCAGGGTTTAGGACAGTACCTGGCACATAGGAGACTAAATATTTGTTGGATTGGATTGGATGATGTTATGTAATTTCAGTTGGACCATCTAAATCAAGGCAAACCTTATACTCTTCCATAACTGACTATTGCCTTAGAATCAGTTAGTTAATAAACATTTATTAAGTGCCTACTATGTGCTAGGCACTTTTCTAAACCCTGGGGATATAATTAATAAAAAGATAGTTCCTTTCCTGGGAACTTGCAATCTAATCTGGGGAGACAACACACAAAAGGAGGCATGAAAGGAAAGGGAAACACAAGAGGGTAACCTGAACCAAGGCATTTTATTCTGTGGAATTGAAACAGGTCAACAGCTACAAAATGGAGTGAGCTGAAAGTCCAATTTAATCACTCTATAAAGGACAGCATTGGGAGGAGTTTGATAGTCTACTCTCCAACCCTGCAAATAGAGGGCAGAAGAGATTGAGGTAGTCAGTGTCAATTAAGGCTTGAGTTAGCAACATGACAATGAGATTAGAATTGATGAGTTTAAAATGGACCCAGTTATCCTAGTTTTAAGACCTCCTTAAGTATAGTTTAGCAACAAGAATGGAGAGAGCAGATAAAGTAACATAGACTCTTGTCTAGACAAATCATGATAGGTGATGGGTCTAGTGATAGTACCAGAGGGTAAAGGAGTCCAGAAGCAGGAAATGGCACAATAGAGAAGTGGACTTGGGGTTAGGAGACCTGAATTCAAATTCTGACTCTAAAACTTACTTAGTTGTATGACTCTAGGCAAGTCACTTAACCTCTTTCAGACTTAGCTTCTTCATCTGTAAAATGAGAATAGTAAATAGCATCTAACTTACAGGACTGTTGTGAGGATCAAATAGGATAACATCTATAAAGAATTTTGCAAAACTTCAAGCATTATAGAAATACTAACTATAAGTAGTAGTTGTGATGGTGGTGGTGGTAGTAGTAGAAGGAGGAGGAGGAGGAGGAGTTGTAGTAGTTTCAGTGGCAGTAGTAGTAGTTGTAGTACTACTAATAGGAAAGTACAGTGTATATTTGAATGGATTCACTATAAAGTTAAGATTCAAAGGGAGAAAAATAAAATCAGAGTAGAGCTGCTACCGTGGAAAAATAATAGACAAAAAAATACATTTATAGGAATGATGGAGAACTAGAAGGATAGGATCCTGTGGTTAGATGGAATTTTAATGTAAATAATGAAAATGGAGCAAAGACATGGTTATGATGATGTCCAGGCTATATCTATCCCTGTTTGTGGCTAAGGAGTAAATATGTTGATCAGAAGAGGTTGATCTCTTTTTTACCAGTTTTTGAGAGGATGTCAACATGTATGAGGATGTCTCCAAGATAAAAGTTAGGAGTATAGAAGACTATGAGCCAAGTACTGAACTATGGGAGAATGGAGGAACAACAACCAAGGTACCAGTGGGTAACTTCCACCAGGATCTGTATAAAATAACATATCTGGATGGACCAAACTAAAAGAAGAAAAGGTTACTGAGTGATGGCAAAAAGAGGGTCCAGAAGTGACAATGAAGGGCAAGGGTTATGCCTACTTCATTTTCTGGTCTAGATTTTTGGAAAGCATGAGAAAAGTGGAATCCAATAATGGAGAAGATAACCAAGGATGAAGTGGTTTTAGGGAAGGTAAGTTTACATAAGTGCCAGAATATGGAAGCCACACATGAAGAAAAGGTCTAGGATAAAAGGAAGCTTGTTTTAAAAAAAAGAAAGAAAGAAAAAGAAAAACAGAAGAGGTTCCAAGGGGACACAGTATAAAGGATTTATTGACTAAATTGAATGAAATGAAAAATTTATAGATGGATCTCAGAGCCCATGTACACTCTTTTGAGAGGCAATATAGTATAACTGAAAGTGGACTTGAGATAAGAATTTCCAGTCATCAACTACCATTTCTGACCTCAGTTTCCTCACTTATAAAACCAAGGTAATAAAATTTGTAGTATATTTATAAATATATATGGACGTATGTATGTGTATGAGTGTTTGTCTACACATACACATATACACATATGCATGTTACCTATATGTGTTATTTATATGTGTACATACATGGGTGTATGTATAAATACATATATAATGTTTTACAAACATCAGAGGACTATATTTGTCAATTATTTTTTATTTTATCCTGAGTCAAGGCAAACCCCTGCACTTTATGAGAAGATTGGATTAAATTGAATAGGATACAACCAAGATTGTTTGGGGCCAAATGAGTGAGCAAGCTGGACATTGCCAGTTTCCATCAAAAGTCATGTTTGCCTATATAGTAATGAGGCTATTTTTTTGGTGTGGATCATAATATAATTCTGAATACACAAGTTCATTTTTATTGGAAAAATGTATGATTGCAATGTTTTGTTCAATGAAGCAATGTCAAAATAAGTGGATAATCTCCCATGATTTAACACTCAATTATATGTATAAACTCTTCTATGTTTTCTTTAAAAGGAAAATCAATCAAATTAATAGTCACATTTCATACAATTTTATCCAAAAGATTTCCATCATTTTCCTTTCTTTGAATGCTCTCTAAAAAATTCTTTCTTAGACACTCATGAATTGTTTTCCTTTCCATTTATTTGAATGGTCAGCCAACCACCATCAAGTCTGGGCACATTCAGACAAATATATCAAAGAATCCCACCCAAAGTCTTTGTATTTATTTTTTATAGTATAATCTTCCTCTCAGGGCTATGAACTTGGAAATCATTAGAAAAGATAGTTAAAGTATTGAGTCTGCAGTGTTTGTAAAATTCTTTACTGAGACTTTAGGGTTAAAAACTACACTGGGCAAAGGTCTATTAATAAAAGTAGTAAATATCTTATTTGGATCATATGTTTTCCTTGAAGAGAAACTTCTCCTCCTAGAGATGTGTGAAGCCATGTTGGTCCAGTTCTGACTGGTAAAAATATGTTTGCTTGCTAAGTAAATTCCATTTCAAGATAAGCTTATTGAAAATATCTGTACCTACTTGTGACATTTTCTTTTTTTTTTTTGCTTTTGCCTTACCCTAAGGAAGTGCACTGGCTTGCAATTATTTTGAAGGGCACAATGGAAACTGATTAGTCTTTCAATTTAATGTTGTCCCATAATATGGGATTGGGGAACACTTAATGAAATTAAGGGGCAGTAAATTTAGAACCAATTGAAGGAAATATTTCTTTACACAGTATATACAATATAGTCACTTGATGCACTTCACTTACACAGGAGGTCATCAAGATGCATGTGGTAGCTTGAATTTAAAAAAGGGATAGCTAATTTTATGACCATTCATAAATATTTCCAAGCTAGGACAATGATATGGGTAATAAAGCATCATATTCAGAGCATAAGCCATTCACCTACAAGGGTCAGGAAGGATTTTCTTTTTGTCCATATATTTAGCATTTGACTGACTTGTGATCATTGGAGACTTCACCTTCTCAAGTGTGAAGCATTAATAGCCACTGATGGAAGAAGGATACAGAATGAGAAAGGGATACTCTTCCATCAAATATGAAACAGCTTTAAAAATCTTTGGGCCAACAGACTCTACCAGTCACAAAATCAGTTCTATTAGCACTCTTGTGAGGTTGAACTCTAACATATTCTTCGTTTTATTTTCTTTATTTCACAGACATTGCACTATCTCTGTAGGTGTCTCTTATCTACTACTTATTATTAAAAACTATATAGGAGTGATAGAAAAGAAATATAAGAGTTAGCCTGCATTTCAATGGTACATACCTCTCACTGGATTTCAATACATTTTGAAAGGTTGCGTATAATGACTAGATATAAACAGTCCATTTTCCTCCATAGCAAAATATCTCCACTCACTATTCTAACATTAATGTTATAAAGACCTCAGACTCAATTCAGAATTCAGCCTGAGAAGGCTTGCTTAATTTCCCAAACCAGAGTTATCTGGGTAATAACAGAATCAGTTTGTGTAGTGAAAGAAGAGATACCTTTGTTGTCAATTCTCTGGAGAAGCAGCTGTGTGTGTTCCCTCATGGGACAACTCCTCCTTTCATCCATTGGACAACACTGGACAAGATGTCCCTCTTCCTGGACTGCCCTTTGCATGTTATTCCTTGACATGTCCCCCCTCCCTCTTCATGGATTTCATGTTCAAAAATGATGGCTGTCTCCTCTCGTGTGGTGTATAAGTTAATATGCATGAAGCTAGTTAAGCATGTGTGTTAGTAAAAAGACGGTGACCATCCCTTGATCCTGATTAGTTTGGGCTGGTTTCAGCCTGAGCCCCCTTCAAGAGGAATTTAAAGAATTCTTCCAGGTATATGATTGGATAGGGTTGCTATGCCCTTCCTCCCCTCATCCTGGTTTGCACATTCCTGCACATCCTAACATCTGTTTTTGCAATATCCATTGTTCCTAAAGAATCTGTGGAAATCAAACTGTTAGTATTTCTCACATTAACTAAGTTCAGAGAGACAGAAAAATGTATTTATTAATAATTTAAGAATCCAGTCCAAGAAGCTGCAGAAGTTTCCTTTTCCAACTTTGTTAGCTAAGTTAGCTTGTTAGCTAAGTTCACTTGGAAATTTTTTCTTTCAATTAAAATTAAGATGTTCTATTCAATGAAAATAGTCTGCTTAATATTTCAGAGTAAAATTTCTAAGATCTTAAGCTGAATATCATATACATCATGATCTGAATTAGCAGAGCATCTTCTTGTTAGGAGATCCTGATACCAATGAAACCTCAAATCTAGTAAAACAAACCACAAAAATCATTGTGCATAAAAATTGCTAAATAATGACTGTTTAATCAAAAAAAAGAGGAGGTAGCAGGACATTGCAAAGAGTGTCAGAATTGGAGTCAACAGTTCTAATTTCAAATCCTGGGTCTGCCACTTACTATCTATGTGATCTTGAGCTAGTCATTTAAGCTATCCTCCCTTGTAAAATGAAGGATTTAAACTTGATCATCTCTAAGGTCCCTTCCGGCTATAAATCTGTGGTCCTAGGAATGGAGGCTATTATTGTGGCCCTTTCTAATCTCTAAAATTATTTGATTATAGGAAATTATATTATTCTTTAAAATAGGCTAAACTTTTGTTTTATATTTATTCCTACATCCGAAAATTTTACCAATATTTGGTATTTAAATATATTCTTTTCTTTACACAGATGATAAAAAAAGAGTTTTTATCCAAAAGTAACATCATCTATATAAGGAGATGGAGGGCAAGTCTGTTGTAAGCTCTTTAATTTTTTTTTCTTTTAACAGTGACTCACTATTCTTTTTTAATTTACTTATTTTTAGTTTTCAACATTCACTTTCATAAGATTTTGAGTTTTAAATTTTCTCTCCCTTCCTCCTCTCCCCCCCCCCAAGACAGTTTGCAATCTGATATAGGCTCTACATAAGCATTCATATTAAACATATCTTCCTAGTAGTCACCTTGTAAAGAAGACTTAGAACCATTTGGAGAAACCATGAGAAAGAAGAAACAAAACAACAAAAAGAAAGCAAATTGTATACTTCTATTGGTATTCAGACTCCAGAGTTCCTTCTCTGGAGGTGGATAGTATTTTCCATCATGAGTCTTTTGGAGTTGTCTTAGATCCTTACATTTCTGAGAAGAGCTAAGTCAATGACTCACTTTTACGATATAGCATTGTTAATATTTTTCCACTTCTCAAAAATGCCTTTATGAAAGTTTTGTAAGATGCATTTTGAAACATTGAGATAAACTAAATAGTATTCTCTTAGATACAGATCTGTATGTCTTTAGCTCTGTATATGTTTCTTCAGAATCATAGCTCAACAATTCAGATAATTGTGTTACTCTCATCCCCTCAGAGGACTAAAGGAGGAAAAAGATTTCCCTTTTAAAGGATCATAGATTTGCAGGCTCCTAAATCTCCAGATTTCTTTTCCAATTCTACTCCAGTGGCTTTCTCAGGTGAGAGATGGCTCCACTATTGTGGCCTTTTTTCCCCCCCAATTAGTGAGTATCTTTTCCAAATCACCATTTGAGAAAGTACTCATACCAACTATGCTCATTTCTACCCCAACTCAACTTCTGATTCTCCAGGACACTTTTCCACCTTGCCCCTACTTGGATAGCTTCCTCCCCATACTAGATCCCTTTTGAATGGTTTCTTAACCCATTAGAATGCAAGCTATTTAAGGATAGGGATTACCTGTCTCTTTGCTTTTGTATTCCTAACTCTGAGCACGGTTCCTAGTCCATGGTAAACATTTAATAAATGCTTATTTATCATTTAAAAATTAATCATAGCTTATGATCTGATGATATGATTTACCTTTGTTTACTAATTCTCCTAGGAGATGGCTCATTTTAGTTTAAACTCCTTAATTCTTTCAGAAGCTGTGAGGAAATTCTTGTTGAATTTACAAAATTCCATTAAGTTCTTCACCTCATGTTTGAAAGCAGACATAATGCAGTGGCACAGTTTTGGTATTAAACTTGATCTGAAAAAGGAAGCCCATTTCCTGAAAGAAAAGTTGTCATGAGTTAATTTCAAATGCAACAGAATTGTACTATCCATTATGAACTTTGTCACACAAATATTTCTTGACAGTATAAAAAAAACCCTTGAAATATTTTTAAAGTTATTAGCTAGCATATCCCTTATTTATATTATCATAATTTAATAATATTTTATATTTACATATCATATACATGTGTTACATATGTGTCATATATTAATGTATAATTATGAATAATACTTGTGATCATATTCTGTATTATTAAGAAATTACTTTTATATTGCATTTATAACAAAATGTAAATAAATATTTTTTTAATCTGTCAGAGGTTTCCTTGACATGAAGAAAAAATGTACAAAACTTAGCATCTGTTGACTTTATGAAGGTGGATTTCCTTGTCTTTTCAAAACAATAACATGACAAAATTTCTTGGTTTAGTAAACTTATTTCATTTAATGTCTTTTCTACATATCTTGTTCCATATCAGGAAAATTGAGAATAAAAAAAAGATAAAAGCCCCATCTTCCTTCCCCATTCCCCATTCCTCCCCAAGTTTTCTTCTAAGATTTTTCTTCTAGGGTTTGACTTTCTGGTAGTTTTGAGAAAGTGAATTCTACATCTCTCTAATCAACAAACCAGGCAAAGGCTCATGGGAGAGTTCATAAATGCTTCGAAGTAATTAGGAGTAAGTACAAATGATGATAATACTTTCTTATTACCCAATATCATCTATTTCCTTAAAGTGCTCAAATTATTTAACATCTTTCAATATTTCAAAGAATAAAAAAAAAACTACATAGAAGTGATATATAATCACAGGCATGCATTCATTTTACTCCTAAAATGATACTCTGCTATGCAAAGATCAATTATATGTGCTTCTTGGTGATTCATCCATTCTTTCATTGATCACTATTAGAAATAAAAATATCAGTGAGTGGAATATATTTCTCTGATCCTATCCTACTTAAACTGAAACTACTTTGGCACTTCCCAATGATATGAGCTCTGTAAGTCATTTAGCCCTCTTTCCCTTGTTCTCCACATCTGTAAATATAGATGACTTATAGGTAGTTTCCTGCTCTAAATCTATCATCTACACTTGATAGCATCTTCCAAACCTTTGGTATTTATCAGATTTTTTTCCAGCATCTATTTATAGAAGATTATTACCAAGTTGAATTCTCTTGTGACTTTAAGTATTTTCCTGTGGGAATCAATAGCCATGAGTTTTCCTCTAACTGGCATGTCTTAAAAGTATTCTGAAATTCCTGTTTGATTTGTAATTACACTAAAGATAAACTTCATTATCATTCTTTCATCAAGGCTTAGGTGATCTAAAAATAAAAGGAGTAATTATTCAATTATTTAATATCCATCTCTAGCTAACCCAATTATATTTGAGAAGCTTTTTAAAAACAGATACCAGAACTGACAGAGTTCCAGAATTATTTTCATGTATTTGCTGTGCCCTAAATTTCTAACCAGTAATCAGATGAATGTTTTGCAGGGGTAAAAAAAAAAATAATGAGGTGACCATTTTCCTTGGAGATTCAGGTTTTCAGCTTCTAGCTCCCTAATAACTATAATTCATTACTTTGTGGCATAGTTCAGAATTCAGGGAGCTTGCAAAATTCTTTAGTCCATGAAAAGATTAAGTTCCAAATAAAGCCCCTTTTTAGGAGATTACTCATAAATTCTTTAAGGAAAGTTTGAGTCTTCATTACCTTGCCTCTGCCATACATATTGGATGTATACCCTTTAAAATGGATTAGACCTGCATTCCTATGGGGACTATATTGTCTCTCCTCTATGGTAGAATTTAGTTCAATAAATATCAACATAATCAATAAATGTTGCCAGAGACTATAAAGTTCTTCTGTCATTAGCACTAGAGGACAGAATTAACCACCACCTGATAGGTTAAAAATTTATTGGTACTTATTGAATCATACCTCAAATTGGGAGTCATTACATATTCCCAGTTCTGCTTTAAGACAGAGAGAGGTGAGTAAGGCAATAGTGTATAGAGGTAGATTTGAAATTAATTAAATGACTGGACAAAAGGATAGCCACTAATTACTTAATGTGAAATTGGAAGAAAGTCTACAAGAGCAAGTACACAAGGGATCTCTCTTTAGCTTTTCTGTTTATCATTTTTCCTAATTATTTGAGTGAAGGTATATATAGAATGTTTATCAAATTAGCACACAAAATAAAGAAAAGAAATGGAAACAGTGGGTAAATTCACTGTTCTGTGACCTGGAAAAAAATCACTACTACAATAACACTTTCCTGACCCAGCTTTCTCACAATTTAATATTTTTTTTAGTTAGTTGGCTCTCCTGGACCTAGCAATATTAGCATGTTGTCTTTTAAAGTGAGTTATGATATTTCTCCAAGTGAGTTGATTAATGCTTATGACATTTTAAAAGGTAATTTTTGTTCTGAACTTTAGAACAAAGAAACATTTCTGCTCACTGAGTAGTTGGAAAATTACTATATCTTACCATTTTTCCTCAGCTGGACGGCTGAAATTCAGATACCTAGACTTTTGCTAATAAAGAACATGTTCACTTTATTATTGTTACACCAGCATTTAAAACTGAGCTTAGATGAATCCCATTACCATAGACTTTGGAGTCTTTGTCTAGGCCATGATAATGAATATTAGTAGTTCTTCAGAGAAGAAGAAAATAACAGTCTTCTTATGTATCAATTCTCAAGCCATACTTTCAAATTTTCTTACTATTTTGGCAATCATAAACACCAAAGACCTCAATTTCTTCATTTGTTTAGGAGCACATAAAAATGTAAATACTGCAATAGATTTATGATTCCATTTGTGAGTATACTTTCTCTACCAGCAGAGATTATAACAACCATTTAATGCCTTAGAAGATGATTTCACAAATTTATATATCCAGAATTGTATTGCTTGATGGCTGGCCAACCACTTTAAGATGAGATTCTATGAAATTAGTTTAAAACCATGAAAAATGCTGCACAATTTTTCAAATATGCCTAGAATAATAAGAAGTTAAGTGACATGACAAGAATGACACAGTATATGTCAGAGGCAGGACTCCAAATCTCTGACTCTCTATTTACTCCAAAATACTACCTCCTTTGGTCTTTATTCTCAGAATTATTCAGGGAAAAGGTTTTATTTTTCCCTAACTTTGTATCCATATGATATCATTTTAAAATATTTATGGGAGACATTTAATGGGGAGCCTTGATGGATACATACTATTCTACTAGGTGGGATCCTTCTTTAACAGTAACAAATACACAAAATATTATATTAACTATACTTCTCATTCACTTGTATATGAAGATGTTATCTGATATAGAAAGTTATCTATAAAATATTTCACATTTCCTTTGCATGCCTTAATCAAGTATGTAGTTGAAGCATGCATTAATCATTCTTACAAAAATTTTATAAGAATTGAGGAATTTGGCACAAAGGGTACGACTTCTGTCATCATATTTTGCATTTTTTGATAAAAGTACTGTCTGCACTCTTTCATTTATTTGCAGTCATTTCTTTGATATATCTATATTAACTTTATATAATATAATTTTAAAAATCCCTAAGTTCATTTGAAATTGTGTTAGGTTCAGCACAGATTTCTTTAGTATATCAGACTCAGCCTCAATTCTCAATTTAATTTTCTTCAGTGTCAATACCACTTTAAACTCTGTTATAGACTTTAAAAAGCTCACTCCAGAAAGTCTCATAAATTTGTTCCATTTCATGTCCATATGTTTTCTTTATTCTAGGTTATCATACAGATGTTTCCACAATGCTATGAGTCAAGTGGGTATTATGCCAACCTCTTTACAAGTCCATTTTTCTTCAACTGATTTATCAAATATGTTGAAGCAATACAACTCTTAATATCCCTTGTTTTCTAATACTGCTGTTGTCTTTATTCTCTACTGTCTCTTAATTTGACAAAGAGTACAAATATTTGCTAACTGGAGAAATGAATGGACTATTTTGTCTTCTTTGCAGTGCCAATTCTTTTGCAACAATGAACTTCTCTGAAAAAATGATGAGTCAATATTTCTGCTTTTATCCACTAACCATTTTAAGAGTTGACAATTTATTTAAGTTGAATATTATAACTCCTGTCAAAACACACAGTTCTAGGTTCTCATTGACTGACTACCTACCATGTGTCAAACCAAGCTCTTGGCACAGGGAATAAAAGAAATAGTCCCCCAAGAGCTTAAATTCTGTCAGGGAGAACAACATCTACATAGATAAATAGATATAAAATATACACAAATTCAGGTGGCCACTAACAAGGGAATTCAGGTAAGGTTTCATATAAGAGATAGCATATGGGCTAAATTTTGAAGAAAGATGAGGTTTCAAAAAGTAGAGGTGAAGATAAAGGGAAATTATTCGAAGTATGAGCGACAGTTTGTGCAAAAGCAGAGATATGGGAGCTTCCATATCTTATAAAGGGAATAACAAGTGAACCAATTTCACTGAAACGTAAACTGTCAGCTGGGGACAATCTTGTAATTATCCTACAAAGACAAGCTGGAGTCAGATGGTAAAGGATTTTGAATGTGAAACAGAAGAATCTCTACTTTGAATTTTATCCTTGAGGCAATAAGAAATTAAAGAAACTTCTTGAGTAGGAGAATATCAATTCAGCCTCTATGGAGAGATTACATGCAGGAAGACCAATCAAAGCAGTTGTAGTGTGAGGGCAAAGAAAGGGATGGAGTGTGCAAAATGTGGAAAATGTAGAATTTATAAGACTTAGGGATATAAGATATTAAGGTACAGTGTGTAGTGAATGAAATTAAAGAGTTAAGAATGACTCCATAGTTGGGAATTTGGTGACCAGAAAAATCTTCATTCTTCTAATTTGGCAATAATTTTTACTTTAACCAACTTCTAAACTGAATGTACACAACTAGTTAATTCTTAAATGACTCACACAACGGGAACCTGGCATTTACAACACAGTCACATGCAATTTCATTTTTGTATGTGAACACTGTTTGGCATTTGCTACACTGAGCTCTTGCCAACTGTCTTCCACATGAACACATTGAGGGTATAAAAGAATTTCTTGGTCCTGACTCCATCGTACAATAGAGATCATCTTTACATGAAAATCACCACACAAATCAAGGTATATGTTGAACTGATGCAGAAGATCTTTTCAAGATCTTGGTAGAATTTCTTAAATGAAAATAGAACAAAATGTTAACTGAGATTTTTCTTCTTTTCTGATCAATTTCTAGGTAATTTGAGTAAAATGTAATTACTTTTTACTTATATAATTCATCACAACAAAAATTAAAAACTTGATAATGACAGTGATAAAGCACTGATATCTGAGAAATGATTTAAAAATAATGATCAGAAATGGCCATTTTTATAAAACTACTTTCTCATTTTAAGAAATATGTAGGAATAGTTTTGTCTCCCTGCTTTGAAAATAATCTTGGGTACTTATTCTTTCTGTCTATAATTAAACATCCAGTTCTAAAGTAATAGAATACAATTGAAGTGGTCAAGCAGTCACTTAACATCATGTCCATATTGAATCTACTCTTTGATTTCAGCTTCAATTAAATCAAGCTCATTTTTCACAGTGACAGCATGGTTTCAAGTCCATTAAAACCATCTGATTTGGACAAATTTTCTCTTAAATGTGATTCTACTTGGGTCACCTGATTTAATCACAACAATAACTGAGTGACCAGTCAACTGTCACAATAAGTTGTTTTTTTTTTTTTTTACATGAAGCAGCCTTATCTCTTTCTTGATAATTCAACCATTATTGAAAGTTTATTTTGGCATCAGGTGTTGAGGAACTCATGCAAATCAATCAGAATTGAGAGCATAGTTTTTGCTGTTATTGCTGTTGTTTTCATCTATCAGTCAAAGAAGTTATTCTTTTTTTGGTACTAATTAATTTGTATGAAAACTGACAGATCTCATTTAGAAAAAAACAGAAAGTACATCTATTATGCTGATAAAATGTATGTAAATGCATATTTATTCACAGATTCCTCTCACTCAAAAATATATTTTACTAGCAGTAAAAGCCAATGCAAGCAACATTTATGAAGCATTTACTGCATACAAGATACTCTAGATACATCTTTTTGCAGATGATATGCTTATAGTATCAAGTCGTAGAACATTACAGAGTCTCCTAAATAAGACTTATAGTCACTGAAAAACATTGTCATGGTATCCAAAAAGGAAAAAATTAAAGGGATAAACAATATCTATTGTCCTATCATCAATAATTGGTTAGATCCTCTAAAGAGCTCATCTATCAATCAATAAACGTGTGTTAAGTGACTAGTATGCTAGGCACTTTTCTAAGCACTAGGTATACCAAAAGAGGCAGAAGACAGTCCCTATCCTAAAAGAGCTCACAATTCAAAGTGGGAGCAATATACAAACAAAAATAAACAAATCAAGCTGTATAGCAAATAAAAAGGAACTAATTAAAAGAGGGGAGTCATTAGAATTAAAAAGAGTTAGAAAAGGGTCCCTGTAGAAGATGGGATTTTAGCTGAAACTTACATAAAGCCAGGGAAATCAATAGATGAAGATGAGGAGGGAGGGCATTCTAGGCATGAGGGCATTCTAGGCAAAAAAAAAATGCCCAAAACTAATAGATGGAGTATCTTGTTCATGAAACAGCAAGGAAGTCAATGTCACAGGACTGAAGAGTATATGGGAGAAAGTAAGGTGTAAAGACACTGGAAAGGTAGAAGGGATCTAGATTATAAAGAGCTTTAAATAACAAAGAGAATTTTCTGTTTTATCCAGGAAGCAATAAGGAGTTATTCAAGTTTATTGAGTGGTGGCAAGTGGAGGTTGGGGGTTGAGGGTTGGGGGTCAGAGAGGTAGTCATACCTGTGGTTTTGGAATGGTGACTAAATGGATAATAGATTGGATTGGGGAAAGATTTGAGGCTGGCAGATTTCCAATATCAACTTTCCACACAAAAAAAAAACCATGCCCTCCCCAAAGTTACCAATGATCTATTAATTACTAAATTCAATGACCTTTTCTCAATCTTCATTTTCCTCCATTTTCTGTATCCTTTGATACTATAGATCACACTCTCCTCCTTTCCTCAGAAATATATAGAAGATAGTAGGTACATGGTCAAATGAAAGTCTGACTCCTTTTCATACTTAGGTACATTAGGCATATATGTATGCATTATATATGTATATGCATATGTTAGACTTGAAAATGAGCTAGTCCCAAGAAGAAGAAAGGGAGTTGTATTGTCATTAAGAATTTTTGTGTGGAGAAAAATTATAGCTATTAAGTCTCAAAGGGCAGCCTTGGCAGGATGTGAAGGACTTTAAATGTCTTTTTTAATTTTATATAAAAGGAAAAATATAAAAAAAAAAAAAAACAAACATAAAAGGAAAAATAGAGTCACTAAGAATTTTGAATAAGGAAGTGACTAGTTAAACCCTCCTTCCCATATAAACTTTATATTTATCTACTTTGTATTTGTTCTCTTTATATTTATTCTGTATAAATTTACATATGTCCTTGTTATCTCCCCTGTTAGAATGCATGCTCTTGGAGAATAAAGATTGTTTATTTCCTTGTCTTTGTTTCCCCAGTGTCTATCATACTGTCTGTCACATATTAGGTGTCTAATAAATGCTTGTCGATTGATGATCAGACTCATGCTTTTAAAGACTAATTGGAACGTGTATTCAAGATATATTGAGGAAGAAAGGAACAGAAATCAGAGACTCTAATTAAGAGTATTAGATAGTCCAAGTGAAGGAGAGCTAGGCCACTAAGTGAATAGAGCATAGGTCCTGGAGTCAGGAGGACCTGAGTTAAAATCCATTCTCATACTCTTGACACACTTACTAGCTGTATGACCTTGGGCAAGTCACTTAACCCCGATTGCCTTGCTTTTCCCCCTTCAAAAAAAAAAAAAAAGAATAGTCCAAGTAAAAAATGATAAGCTCTTGAACAAGGGTGGTGGTTGTGTGAGTAAGGAGTAAGAGATGGATGCAAGAACCCTTATAGAGTGGATGATATTTGACAATTGATTAGCTATAAGAGACTATGGAGAATTTAAAAGTGACACATGAATACAAGGTTGCAATTCTTAGTGGTTAGAAGACTCCCACTTTGGTTTTACCTTTTCAATCAACATTACAAGAAAAAAAATAGATACTGATAATCTCTGAGAGGAAATTCTTATCAGGATCCAAGTCTATTCTTCTTTCTGTCTTTTCTGCCTTGTGTTTATGCTTTCGTCTTACTTAGACAAAATTCATACTCAGTTTCTTTCCATATGAAAACTAATTTACAGTGTACTTATGCACAGTAATTATGCAGATGATTAATCATCAAAGAATGATCTATTTTTGACTATTTTATAATGTGAAAGAGCCAGGGATGGGGGGGGGGGTGGATAAAAAACCATCATGGTCTTGGTTCTTGTTAATTTTGTTGGTGACACTCTGGTCCTATATCTTTAATATAGGAGCAACCTCAGAAAAGAAAATATAGATCTATATGAGTAGTAGGACAAATTACCATTACCTAAGAATTTGATTTTTTCTTGCCAGATACCTAAATTTAGGGAGAAATTAATATTACACATTAAAAAATGCTTTCTACCTTCTTATGTGTGTCTTTTATGGATGAGATACAATAACAGTAAAGCAATGAGCAAAAGACAAAATTACATAGCACAGACTTTTAGCCATGAAGCTATTTAAATAATAAAAAGTTACATGTTTTTTTTCTCTAGCTTTTGAACTTTCTGACCAAAGAAGAGAAATCAGGAATAAATCATTGGGAGAGTTTTCTTTATATTTAAAAAAAAATTCCCCGGGGCAGCTAGGTGGCACAGTAAGTAAGAGTGCCAGCCCTGGAGTTGGGATGACCCCAGAATGGTCCAGCCTGAGAAAATGAGCACCCACACGTAAATAATGACTGGCCATGTAACCTTGAGCAAGTTATTTAACCCCAATTGCTTTTAAAAAAAATTCCCTTCTGAAAGTTAATGCATCCTCCAAATTTGATTCTAAAAACAATTCTGATTCAAAATCATGGTATTTTAAAATATATACCATTGCTATTTATATAAGCATAACTAAGAAGCACATAATATGTCTTTTATATGTTAAACATTCAGAAGTAAATGGTGTGAAATATAAAACTCAGTCAGGTTTAACTATAAAATTATACCCTGGTTTTAATTCACCCTATAAGCTAGATAAGAAGCCTCATTACATAATGATTAGAAAGCAGACATTAGAATCAGGAAGACCCAGTTTCAAATCATACCTTTGACACATAATGACTATATTACCCTGAGCAAGTCACTTCTACAATCACCTTCCCTCCCCCTAAGCATAACTTTAAGATTATAAATTATAGATAAGTTAGCAAAACATATTAATAGTTTCCCATCTTAATGAAATCACAGGTCCAGACTTCCAAACCCACAAAATCATATTAATGTTAATATAAACTCTAGATTATTTTACAATGGTAAAAATATGATTTAAAAGTTTGAGTAGCTGAATTTTTAAAATAAACTTAATACTGTCTCTGCTCAAAGTGATTTTTTTAAGGCATGTATAAAACTGAATGGAGAAATAATTAGTAGATGTCAGTAATTAAGTCACATAGAAAATTTTGTAGCTGAGAAGTAATTTTTCAGTCATGCACAACTCTTTGTAACCCTATTTTCTGAACAAAGATACTGCAATGGAATTCATTTTCTACCTCATTTTAGAAAGGATGAGTTAAGGCAAATAGGGTCACAAGCTAGTTAGTATCTAAGTTCAGATTTGAACTCATGAAGAGAAGTCTTCTAGACTCTAGGCCTAGTACTCTGTCCCCGAGCCATCTAGGTGCCCACTGAAATTGTATCTATGTTCAAAGCTTAATTCCTCCCTTGAAGTTTTATTCAGATGCAGATGTATACTGGATTTTTTAAGGATATGCTGGAGGAAAATAAATTCTACTAAACTGGAAACACTTCAAGTATAGCCCTGTTGTTGGATTATTTTGGTAAAACCAGTCTAGCTTAGTCTGAAGAAGGTAATCAGGAAAAGATAGGCCACCAGCTGACAAGATTTTTGGCCCATAGCTTGTCAGGGTACTATCTATTAAGGTAAGAGACTAAAGGTTCACCTAATGAGGGGAATATTCACATGATGAAATCACAAATGCTTAAAGAACTAAAGAAAAAAATTGACACATAGTTCAATGCAGTAATTGCTAAATTGTGTTATTTATAGCAAACTTAACCTTGTATAATAGAGGAAATATGTAACATTTATGAAATATGGCAAGGTACCTACTTTACATAAATATAGATGTGGGTTATGATCATAAGAACATTCTTCAGATTTGGAATAGGCTAATAAGGATCAGAAGGACATTTCCTACTAATTAATCATATACTCATTTTCTTTTTGATGACTATAATTCAAGGTTGTCACATCATATATTGTGTAAATTACCATAAATGTTCCCATACAGTTTAATATTTTTTAATATTGTATGAAAAGCTGACATTGCCATAGGTGTATATGATAGCTCATCTAAGAAATCATTACAGAAGTAAGAATGACACTTTGATCGACATAAAAAGCATTAAAGATCCTGTCATTTTGGTCCATTTACTTTCAGTTTGTTGTTGTTGTTGTTTGTGTTGTTTTTTCTTTTCTGGCTTGCCCAATGAAGGCTTCATTTCTCTAGTCAACATAGTCTAATGCAGTCCACACTCATCATACATAGCAAAAATGAGAACTTATGAATAGAGCCCAGGCCCTGGAGTCAGGAGGACCTGAGTTCAAAAATAACCTCAGACACTTGACACACTTATTAGCTATATGACCTTGGGCAAGTCACTTAACCCCAACTGCCTTGTCTTCACACCTCAAAAAGAGAGAGAGAGAGAGAGAGAGAGAGAGAGAGAGAGAGAGAGAGAACCTACCTGTGCCCAATAGATGAGCTAAAGGAAAAGTATCCTGAGCCATCTTAGCAACCCGAGTTAAGCAATGTCAGTATTTCCTAATTTCTTGACTGAGGCAATTAGGCAGAATAGTGGATACAGACCACTGGACTGGGTATCAGAAAGATCTGAGCTTGAATCCTAACTCAGATATTTAATAGTTATATGACCTTAAGCAAATCATTTAATTTCTCTGGGCCACAGTTTCCTCATCTGTAAAATGAATGAGTTGAACTCTATGGCCTCTAAAGTAATTTTCAGTTCTGGACCTAAAATCCTTTAAAATAGTTGGAGGTCAAATGACTAATTGGATCTCAAGGTGATAGAGGCGACAAGGGGTGAAGCTGTTCAGGACAAGGTTGAGAGTGGCTGAATCAGAGACTGGTTCAGCCTCCTGAAAATTAAAGGGGCAGAGGAGCTCTGTTATTCACAAAATTCTTACTAGCTTTAATTTCTTATTGAACATCTTATTAGAAACAACTTTGAATACCAATATAAACAACTAAACTTTCTTGGTAACTTGATATTTTAATTAATTTCCATGAACAGTGTATTGTGAGAAATTTCCTGGCCCTTCCCATAGGGGAGGAGACACAACTAAGAGGAGAAATGCCAGATGGAAAAAGAATCTCAAAAGCTCCCTGAGGAGATTCATTCCTTCAGAGTTAGACTGGAGCAAATGGAAGCTAGTGACTTTATGAGAAATCAAGATGCTGTTAAACAGATCCAAACAAATGAAAGAATAGAAGGCAATGTGAAATATTTCATGGGAAAAACCACTGACCTAGAAAATAGATCCAGGATAGATAATTTAAAAATTATTGGACTACCTGAAAGCCATGATTAAAGAAAGAACCTAGAAATCATCCTTCAAGAAATTCTCAAGGAAAATTGCCCTGATGTTTTAGACCCAGAGGGGGCAATAGAGGTTGAAAGAATCCTGAGATCACCTCCTAAAAAAGATCCCAAAAAGAAAACTCCTAGGAATATTATAGACAGGTTCCAGAATTCCCAGATCAAGGAGAAAATACTACAAGCAGCCAGGAAGAAACAATTTCAATATTGTGGAAACAAAATCAGAATAGCACAGGACCTGGCAGCTTCTACATTGAGGGATTGAAGGGCATGGAATATGATATTCCAGAGGTCAAAAGAGCTGGGATTAAAACCAAGAATCACACACCCAGCAAAACTGAGTATCTTGTTTCAGGGGAAAATATGGTCATTCAGTGGAATAGAGGACTTTCAAGCATTCTTGAGGAAAAAACCAGGGTTGAATAGAAAATTTGACATTCAGACACAAGAAGCAAGAGATGCTTGAGAAGGTAATCAGGGAAAAGAAATGAAAAGGAACTTATCAAAGTTGAACTATTTACATTCCTACATGGAAAAACAATAATTGTGACTGATGAAACCTTCCTCATTATGAAAATCATCGAAGAAGGATATATGGACATATGAATACATACGTGAATGTGTGTATATATGTTTACAGATATACATGGATAGAGGGCACAGGTTGAATTTGGTGGGAAGGGATGATACTTAAGGGGTGAAGTTAAGAGGTGAGAGAGGAAAGTGGCAAGAGGAGATGGGGAGAGACAGGGTAGGGTAAACTATCTCATGTAGAAGAGGCAAAGGGAAGTAGTTGCAGGGGAGGGGAAGAACAGGAAGGCAAAAAGGCAAAACCATATTCTCATTGAATTTGGCTCAGGGAGAGAATGACATACATACTAAATGGGATATCTCACCCTACAGGAGAGTAGGGGGGAGGGGGATGAGAAGGGGGATGATGGAGGGGAGGGCATTCTGGGGGGAGGGGAGGTTGGAAGTACCCACTTTCAAAGAGGGACAGTATCAAAGTAGGGAATGGACCAGATTGGGGGGGGGTGGGATGGATGGGAGGGAAATATAAACAGTCTTTTACAATATATCTACTATGGTAATGTTTTGCATAGCTATACATGTACAACACATACTGAATTGCTTATCTTCCCAGAGGGATTGGGTGACAAGGGAGGAAGGAAATGGATCTGAAATTAGAAGTTTTAAAATTAAATGTTTCAAATATACATCAATACTATTATTAATATTATTTTGCATGTAATTGGGAGATAAGATGTGCAGGCATTGGGGCACAGAGATTCACCTTGCCCTAATGGCAAAGTCGAAGGAGGTATGGGAAAAGATATGGGAGAGAGCAGATTGGATGAGGGGATATCTTGTGGGACTGCTATTCTGGGGTGGTGGGTAGGGGAAGAATGGGAAAAAATGTAACTCAAAATCTGGCGATAATGAATGTTGTAAACCAGAAGTTAATAAAGCATTTGTTAAAAAAAATTTTTTAAATAAAATAAAATGCTCTAAATCACTTTTGATTAGAGAAGGCACAAATAAAAAAAACAAAACTCTGAGGTACCACTTAACACCTATAAGACTGGCTAACATGACAAAACAGGAAAATGATAAATGTTGGATAAGATGTGGGAAACTTGGAACACTAATGCATTGTTACTAGTGTTGTGAACTGATATGAAAATTCTGGAGAGCAATTTGGAACTATGCCCAAAGGGCTATAAAACTGCACATTATTTGATCCAACAATATCACTTCTAGGTCTGTATCCCAAAGAGATTGTAAAAAAAAAAAATGTAAAAGGACCCACATGTACAAAAATATTTATAGCAGCTCTTTTTGTGGTGGCACAAAATTGGAAACTGAGAGGATGCCCATCAATTGGGAAATGACTAAATAAATTGTGATATATGACTGTAATGGAATATTATTGTTCTATAAGAAATGATAAGCAGGCAGATTTCAGAAAAACCTAGAAAGATTTACATGAACTGATGCTAAGTGAAATGAACAGAACCAGGAGAACATCGTACACAGTAACAGCAACATTGTGTAATAACCAACTTTGATAGACTTAGCTATTCTCAGCAATGCAATGCTAAGTCAATTCAAAGACTCATGATGGAAAATATTATCCACATCCAGAGAAAGAACTATGAAATCTGAATGCAGATCAAAGCACAATATTTTCTCTTTTTTGTTGTTTTTATTTTCTTTCTCATGGTTTTTCCCTTTTGTTCTGATTCTTCTTTCATAACATGACTAATACAAAATATTTTTGGTCTTTTTCTTTATTTTGGAGTGGAAAAGGCAGGACAATTGGGGTTAAGTGACTTACCCAAGTGACTTACACAGCTAGTAAGTTGGTAAGTGCCTAAGGCCAGATTTGAACTGAGGTCCTCCTGACGGCAAGGCTGATACTCTATCACTGTGCCACTTAGCTGCCCCAAAAATATTTTTAATATGATTGTACATGTATAGTCTATATCAGATTGCATGCTGTCTAGAGAAAGGATTATAGAACCAACTCAATATTTACAGTGGCCATGATCATGATAAAGACTGTGACTGTAAGTATCTCATAATGTTTGATCACAAAATATACCAGATTCTCCAGGTAGAGAACAGAACTGAAGCATTTATTTAGATACCAGAAAACCAAATCCCAAACCATTAAACTGATTCCATCATAGTACCAAAGATATTCAGAAGCCATAATAATGCTGAGAGCCACAGCATCCTTCAGCCTTCCCACAAACCAATACAAAATCAATATTTACTCGCAAAACTCTCTATCTCCTTGTTTGAGCTCCAAGTCCCCCACTGTCTGGCTAACTCTCCTTTCCAGCTTCCTGTGGGCTCTGCTTCCCTTCAGCAAAACTCCTCCCACCACAGGCTCCATGTAACAATATTTAGCCTATTAGAGAGCAGAGTTTATCTTCACAGCAGGGAATCTCTCCAGCAAATTCCCTCCATCACAGCCTACATGTGATTACTTTCAGCCAATTAGGGGGCAGAGTTTACTTTCAAAGCAGGGGAGGTCTTCTAGGTCTATTAAGAGGCAGGAAAGATCTTCAAATTCCCATTCCCATGGGGGGGGGAGGGCAGGGGAGAGGGAGAAGAAAAGGGAGGAAAATTTAGAACTCACAATTTTGTAAAAGCGAATGTTGAACACTTTTAAATTAAGTAATTAATTTTTAAAAGAAAATAAATAAAAATATTTAAACATTTTAAAAATCTAGCAGAGGAGACAAAAAAGGAAGGATCAGACAGATAAAAGCAAAACCAGAAGAGAGCAGTGCCATGAAAGAAAACCTAAATGGTTATCCCTTATAACTAGCACAAAGTCTGGTACAAAATAAGAGTTTATTGTACCCTTGTTATATCCTAGTATGCTTAGTAATTAACATATTGATGCTATCCATTTCCCTTTTAACATTTGTTCAGTTTGTTTCTAGCCCTTCCTACTGTTGTTTATTTAATCACCATGAACCAAAACTAAGGAAAACTCCAAAATCAAAACTATGAAACAAGTTTAACATTATGGTTCTGACTAGACAAAAAAAAAAAAGATGTGAGAGAAGGAAAAGATAAGATTTACACACATCATGAAGCCTTCTTTACTTATATAGCCATGTTTTACTAACTTTTAGATGTTTTTGAGATAAACATATGATTTGTATTCTCAAACAAGTGGGGTTATTTTATTCCCCTAATTCCTTTCAATCTGGCGGAAATAATTTGAAATCAATGTAACACCTTTCAGCTTAGAACACTGTAGAAAAGTAGAATTTAGATGAACTTGTAACAGTAAAATCATAGTATTTTAACTTAATTCAGCAAATATTTATTTATTATTCTCCAGTTCTATGCTAAGCACTCTGCTAGGAGCTAAGGATATAAATACAAAAACAAAATAGTCCCTACTCTCAAGGGGCTCACATTCTATTTGGAGCATTGAAATCTACCTCCTCCCAACCCCAAACCCCAGGAAGTCTAATGAAGGGCAAAAGAGAGAATTTTCTTAAGAGATTAAAGTGATTTCATAGAGAACTCATCACTAGCAACTAGCATAGGTTTTTAAAGCCTTTAACAGGAGATAAAAACAAGGAGAGGTAGGAGAAAATGAATGCAAAAGTGTGACTAGTACTGTAAAAATAGCATCAGTACTGCTGAAAATGAGTAGAATGTGGCTAAGAATCTAAGAACAACAACAAAAAACTTTTCTTTATTGTCATGCAGATTTAGGGAGGATTTCAGAATAATGTGAGGCATCTAGGGACAATGGGATAGGTTTGAATTGTTTATTAGTACTCACATCCAAGCACAAAATAGGAAGGGAGGGTATGGACAGATGTAGGTAGAGATAGAGTCCTACATATCCTTTTTTTCCCTCCTCCCCCACACCTTCACAGTCCCATGAGGCAGTGTACTGCCAGTGAAGAACTGACAAATTCTGGGATATACTGACCCAGAATCATGAAAAGCTTAAATTTACAAAGAATTTTCATAGTGTCTGCAACAGCAGGTGTCCTAAATGAAGTAATGTGGTCAGGGAGTGTGGTGAGCCAAAGAGGCCTGAGCCAGGACTTCAGATAATTACCCTGATATCAGTGGACCTGAACAACAAAGACCTCTTCGAGATGTGACTTTTCACTAAGTCAGCTCCTCAGTTCTTTTGATATGGGTTACACTTATAAGGATGGTATTTGAGTTCTGAGGCTAAGAGGCTCTGCCCCAAAACTTTAGTTGTCCAAAACATTTGCAGGAAGTCAGTTCTTATGCAGATGTTCTTGATGATGCGGCCTTGGCCATTAGGCTTTGAGGCCAGCTCTCAAGAGCATCCTTTCTGATGTAACTGACTGAGATAAGAGATAACTGCCCAAGACTCTATGGCACCTAGGAAACAATAGGCCTTATTACTATGCTACTTCCAGGATACAACAGACTAAGATAATGATTTATCTTCCTTCCAGTCCTTTGTCTCTTTGCTCTATAAAAACCTTTCCCTGAGTATCAATAAATGGAGTTCATGGTTCTTCCTTGAGCAACCCACATGGCCTGGTCATTTCTTATTCACGTCTCCGAATCATGCTAAGTGCTGGACACTGAGCAGCCCATGGCAAGGGAGCATGGGCCAATGGCAAAAATAAGGTTTCTAAAATTAAAGAGGAAGGCCTAATCAGAATGAAGAAGGTAGAAAAGCAACTATACTGCATCCAAGCTTGCTGGAGTTTCAGCAGCCAATTCTAACTAGAACTGTGATCAATTTAAACCTTAAGTGTGCCAAAGTTATACTAGATAGTCCTATGATATGGAGACCATACTCTTCTAGCTGTTCATTTATGTTTTAGCTATATTGGAGGAAAGAGGGGAATCAAAGAAGGAATAGGAATACATTTTGGAGTGAATGGAATAATGATAACTGAGGGAAGAAGGAAGACAGATCTGTCCAATTTTCACTTCCTTTCTGTTTTCTTTTTCAAGGAGTATGACCTTTTAGTTAGTCAGACAGTCAACAAGCATTTATTAAGCTCTAATTTTGTTCCAGGCAATAAGGAAAGCATTGAGGATGAAAAGAATAATAATGATAATAATAAGGATATTATAGCAAATTTCAGAATTCCCAGGTCAAGCAGTCAGGAAGAAACAATTTGAGTACTGTGGAAACACAATCAGGATAACACAAGACCTACCAGCTTCTACATTAAGGGATCAAAGGGCTTGGAATATGATATTCTGGAGATCAAAGGGGCTAGCTAAAACCAAGAATCACCTACCCAGCAAAACTGATTATATGTGTGTGTATACATACATTTGTGTATGTATAGGAGGATATATGTGTACATAAATATATATGTGAGTGTGGGCATATGTATGTTCATATATACATAGACAGAGGGCACAGAATGAGTTGAATATGAAGTGATGATATCTAAAAATAAAATTAAGAGGTAAGAGAGGAATTTATTGGGAGAAGAAGAAAAGGATCAATAGATTAAGGTAAATAATCTCTTATAAAAGAGGCAAGAGAAAACTGTTACAATGGAGGGAAAAAGCAGGAAGGTGATTCTCATTGAATTTGGTCAAAGGAAGGAATAACATACAAGCTCAACTGGGTATCTTACCTTACAGGAAAATAGGGAGTAGGTGATAAAAGTGGGGAGGATAGAAGGGAGGACATATTGGAGGAGAGGGTAGTTAGAAGCAAACATTTTTGAAAAAGGTCAAAAGAAAAAATAGAATAAGTGGGGGGCAGGATAGGATGGAGGGAAATATAGTTAGTCTACCACAATATAAGTACTATGGATCTGATTAGGGTTACTACACATGTACAATCTATATCGAATTGCTTATCTTCCCAGTGCAGATAGATGATGCAGGAAGAAGGGGAAAAAATCTAGAACTAAACTTTTGAAAACGAATGTTTAAATTTTTTTTACATGCAACTGGGAAATAAGCTATATAGATATTGGGGTATAGAAACCCATCTTGCCCTACTAGAAAGTTAGGGGGGTGAAGGGAGAGGATATAAGAGAGAACAGATTGGGGGAAGGTGTATTCAGTAGGCTTTCTATTTTGGGGGTGGAAGGTAGGGAAAGACGGGGAGAAAAAAAAATTGTAACTCAAAATCTTGTTGAAAACTAAAAGTAAATAATTTTTTTTTAAAAGAAAGCACGCTAGATGGCGGAGTAGAAACAGCTCATCCAAGCCACTCTGCCCCCACATTCCCCCCAAACAATGTAAAAGGGGACTCTGAACAACTTCTGGAGCCCCAGCATCCACAGAACGACACAGAGAAGCTAACCTCCCGCTGAGGACAGCCCAGCAGCCCTGCAGGAAGGACCAGCGCAGCGGTCTGGGACCTGGCAGTGTGCAGCATGCAGAGCGCAGGAGCCGAGCTGAGCCCAGGTCCGCCTGAGCCGAGGTTTTAGCCCCAGGGCGGCAGGGCCAGCAGCCAGCTGGAGGAACCCCAGAACACCAGGAGCTGTGGCGACTCCAGAATTATCAACATAGACTTGCCTAGGAAAAAGTAAGAGGTTAGTGTCCTATGGACTTTGGGACTGGTATTAGGGAATGCATCGGCTCCCTCCCCTGGGGGCTAGAAGCTGCTGAGGACAAACGCCATTTTGTAGTTTTCAGAGGCAGCTCCCGCTCCCAGCCTGCAAATTTGTAGGGAGATCCAGCGATCAGTCTTGGGGGGTAATCGCTCTTGCTTTAACCTCCCGGGAGCTGGATTGTGATCTAGGGTGGAAGTCGTGGGTGGGTTTACAGCTTGCCAGAAACGGAAGTTGCCCCCCACACGTTCGGGACGAAAATTCCTCTAGCTGGCCTTAAAGCCATAGTGTGGCAACAAGCCCAAAAGTCAAGCAATTAAGTGGCAACATGCCAAGGCAAAGGAAACAGAAAAATGCAACCCTAGACTCCTATTTTTGGGGGCATAGAGCAGGAAAAGGACTGTGAGGTCAGAAGTCCTGCTCCAAAAGCCCCAGGGGAAAACATGAGTGGGTTGCAGGCCATAGAGGACCTTAAGAAGGACTTTAAAAATCAAATAAGAGAAGTGGAGGAAAAATTGGAAAGAGAAATGAGAAGGATGCAGGAAAAGTATGAAATGAGGGTCAACAGCCTGACTGAGGAAAACAACACCTTAAAAAGTAGACTGACTCAAATGGCAAAGGAGGCCCAAAAGGGCAATGAGGAGAAGAATGCCTTAAAAAGTCGAATTTGCCAGATGGAAAAAGAATCTCAGAAGCTCACTGAGGAGATTCATTCCTTCAGAGTTAGACTGGAGCAAATGGAAGCTAATGACTTTATGAGAAATCAAGATGCTGTTAAGCAGATCCAAACAAATGAAAGATTAGAAGGCAATGTGAAATATCTCATGGGAAAAACCACTGACCTAGAAAATAGATCCAGGAGGAACAATTTAAAAATTATTGGACTACCTGAAAGCCACGATCAAAGAAAGAACCTAGAAATCACCCTTCAAGAAATTCTCAAGGAAAACTGCCCTGATGTTTTAGATCCAGAGGGCGAAATAGAGGTTGAAAGAATCCACAGATCACCTCCTGAAAAAGATCCCAAAAAGAAAACTCCCAGGAATATTATAGCCAGGTTCCAGAATCCCCAGATCAAGGAGAAAATACTACAAGCAGCCAGGGAGAAACAATTTCAATATTGTGGAAACACAATCAAAATAGCACAGGACCTGGCAGCTTCTACACTGAGGGATTGAAGGGCATGGAATATGATATTCCAGAGGGCAAAAGAACTGGGACTGAACCCAAGGGTCACCTACCCAGCAAAACTGAGTATTTTGTTTCAGGGGAAAATATGGTCGTTCAGTGGAATAGAGGACTTTCAAGCATTCTTGAGGAAAAAAACAGAATTGAATAGAAAATTTGACACCCAGACACAAGAAGCAAGAGATGCCTGAGGAGGTAATCAGGCAAAAGAAATCAAAAGAAACTTATCAAAGTTGAACTATTTACATTCCTATATGGAAAAGCAATAACTGTGACTGATGATATCTTTCTCACTATGAAAATAATGATAGAAGGGGGTGTGGTCATATGAATACATATGTGAATGTGTGTGTATATGGTTACAGTTATATATGGATAGAGGGCATAGGTTGAATTTGTTGGGAAGGGAGAATACTCAAGGGATGAAATTATGAGGTGAGAGAGGAAAGTGGCAAGAGGAGATGGGGAGAGACAGGGTAGGGTAAACTATCTCATGTAGAAGAAGCAAGGGAAGTGGTTGCAAGGGAGGGGGAGAATAGGAAGGCAAAAAAGGCAAAACCACATTCTCATTGAATTTGGTTCAGGGAGAGAATGACATACATACTAAATGGGATATCTCAGCCTGCAGCAGAATAGGGGGAAGGGGGATGAGAGGAGGGATGATGGATGGGAGGGCATCCTTGGGGGGAGGGGAGGTTGGAAGTACCCACTACAGAAGAGGGACAGGATCATGTAGGGAATGGACCAGGTGGGGGGTGGGATGAGTGGGAGGGAATTATAAGCAGCCTTGTACAATATATCTACTATGATAATGTTTTGCATAGCTAGACATGTACAACATATACTGAATTACTTATCTCCCTAGAGGGAATGGGTGACAAGGGAGGAAGGAAATGGATCTGAAATTTGAGGTCTTAACATTAAATGTTTCAAATATATATAAATACTATTATTAATACTCTTTTGCTTGTAATAGGAAGATAAGATGTGCAGGCATTGGGATGCAAAGACTCACCTTCCTCTAATGGAAAATTCGATGGGGGTATGGGAGAAGGTATGGGAGAGAGCAGATTGGAGAAAGCGATATCTTGTGGGATTACTATTCTGGGAGGTTGGGTAGGGGAATAATGGGGGGAAAATGATTGTAACTCAAAATCTGGTGGAAATGAATGATGTAAAACAGAAGTTAATAAAGCATTTGTTAAAAAAAAAGAAAACAAAAACAAAAACAACAACAAAAAAAGAACAGAGTCCTCAAGTCTTTCAAAGTTGTTTTTCTTAAATGTCAATGTAGAAATTATTTTAGTTTTTGTAAACTCTGAATCAATTCAGAGAGGCCTCTACAATTTCCTCTGACACTATCTATTTCATCATTACTTATGGTGTAATAATACTCCACTACCATATACGATATTTTGTTTATATACTGTATAAACTATATATCACATACAAAAAAAAAAAAAGAAAGAAAGCACGCTGTTTAGGGGCATTTAAATTGGGATTCTATGTTCTCTACAGCCTGAGTCCAGCCTACCCAACCAGCTTCCATTCCACTCATTCCAGTTAAACTGGATCTTTTGCTGTTCCTGGAGCTTGACATTCCAACATTGTCTCCATGCATTTGTTCAAGCTATTTCCCCCCTTTGCTGTAAGCCCTTTGAGAGTAGAGACTATTTCTTAGTCTCTACTTACCCCTCTCTCTGCTTTTTTTGTACTCCTGGTACTCAGCACAATGTCTTGTACATAATCTGTACTTTATAAGTAGTTGTTGACTTGAAAAAAAAATAACTTGCCAGGAGACCACCAATGCAACTCCTATTGGTTCTAGGGATTTGTGCTTGGTCTTATGCAATTTGACATTTTTATCAATAACTTGAATAGATGCTAAGATAGAACCCTCTTATATTTGCAAACAACATAAAACTAGAAGAGATAGCTAATTTACAGCTTGACAGAGTCATAAGGTAAGAAGGTCTCAATAGGCTAGAATGTTGGTCTGAATATAAGATGAAATTTAATAGAGATGCATAGCAACTTCAAAATTTTAAGATGAGAGAGGTATAACTAGAAGGAACTTTGTTTGAAAACTAGGGCTAGAATGCTGGTCTCCTAAATTTTAGTTCTTTGTTATTTCCACTATGGTACTAGGTGACAAGGCGTTTGGAGCATACATTGCTAAATGTTAAGAGATCACATAACTAACATCTGAAACTAAGATGACAATTGTAGCCTATTGGCAAGTGTCACCTACAAAGTTTTAAAGAGCAATTATATTCTTGTAATACATTTGAAATACCAACAGGCTATAGAGAATTTTCAGGATGAGTGAACTAGGCAGTTGATTGAGCAAACCACTTAGACCTCTCATGGCTAATACATTTGTGAGATCAATAATAAGGAATATAATAAGGCACTCAGCATTTTGTTCCCTATCTGGTTGGGAATGAGATAGCTTTGTAGATTGCTACAAGTAAGAATCACTAGACTTAACAGAATATACAGATCCAAAAGATAGGACTAATTTCTAACAAGTCTTTTTCTAATTTCAATTGTTTACTTGTACAACTGAGAGTTAAATATGGAGAAATGTGTTAAGATTTAATCTTGAGTGTGTTTGTTCGTAGCTGTTCCATCACCCTTTGACAGCATATCAGTTGGAAATTGATATATGTGCTTAGTCTTTGGTTATTTAGGTTCTACAGTGTGCTATTTTAATTACAACAGCATGGGGTCCATACATTTTATTTTCTTATCCTGCTGGGTCTATAAATAAAGTTGATGTAACTAGAATATTCATTTTAACCTTTAAAGGAAAAAAAACCCTCAAGGCAAGCTAAGCAGTCTTGATATTGTACAAATGGAAAAGAAAAGTAAAATCTAAAATAGTGAAATGAATGATAAAAAAAATCAATTTCTTACCACCTACTGCTTAAAATGAGAGAGATATGAAATCTAGCAGATTTCATATGCCATATATTTCAACTAGAAGGAATCTTAGAGGCCACTACAAACCCTTTTATTTTACAGAAGAGAAAACTAAGGCCCAGGACTGGTTAAAGAATATCCCAAGGTTACACAGGGAGTAAATGACAGAAGAAAGACTTGAATCCATGACTCTGACTCCAAAACAAGTGTTTTTTCTTTGCCATTCTTTGCATTAAATAATACATCATTATAAATGGCACCATCCCAGAAGATTATCTGACATGACTGGCTATAGAGCAGAACTGGGCAAGAATAGGTCTGTCTCAGACTCCACAAAAGCAGAAATAATCATCAATCTACAGAAGTCACCCAGTAAAATGCCCATATGACAGTTTCACCCAAAAGAATTTCCTTATAGGTGAGGCTATCATATAAGCACAAAGCTATTTGGATGGACTCTAATAACTCTGTCAAAGGAAAGAGAAATTACATCATGATGGAAAGATCATTGGATTTGTAGTCAAAGAATCTGCATTCAGTTTCAGGATCTATAACTTAATACTTGTGTGACATTGGGCAAATAACTCAACCTCTACAGACCTCAGTTCTCCCAATGTCAGATGAGGAAGACTGGCTATATAACCTCTAAGTGTTCTTCCAGCTCTAAATTTATGAAGCTTATCTAGCTTACACAAATTTTCCAATCAGTAACAATGACCTAAAAACATTAAATAGATAATAGGGAAATGTGATATATGGGTTATTAATTCATTTTCTTTAAAAGTAGACTAACCCAAATGGAAAAACAGGTCCAAAAAGCCAATGAGGAGAAAAATGCCTTTAAAAATAGAATTGGCCAAATGGAAAAAGAGGTCCAAAAGCTCATTAAAGAAAATAATTCCTTCAAAATTAGAATGGAATAAATGGAAGCTAATGACTTTATGAGAAATCAAGATATTACAAAAGAGAGCCGAAAGAATGAAAAAAATAGAAAACAATGTGGAATATCTCATTAGAAAAAAAAAAACATTGACCTGGAAAACAGATCCAAGAGAGATTTAATTTAAAAATTTAATTTAATTTGAATTTAATTTAATTCAAAGTTAATTAATTATTTTATTTTAAATTTAATTATATGTTATATATAAATTATATATAAAATTAAAATTTAATTTAATTTAAATTTTAATTTAAAAATTACTGGACTACTTGAAAGCCAATAGCAATAGTATTGCTGAAAAAATATTGGTTTTAAGAACCAGGTTTAAACCCCAGTTTTGCCCCTTGATACTTCCATCTTGCCAAAAAAAAAAAAAAAAAACCTTAATACCTCTGTACCTCAGTTACTTGATCTGTTTTGTATGTTTATTTTATTTAATTCTTTTAGTTTACTATTTTCCCCCAGTTACATGTCAAGAAGAGTTTTAGCATCCATTTTAATAAGATTTTGCATTCCAATTTTTTCCCCTCCCTCCTTCCTCTTTCCTCTTCTGAAAATGGTAGGCAGTTTCATATAGTTTATACATGTGCTGTCATTTAAAGATAGTTCCATATTAGAAACAGTTGTGAATGAAGAGACAGATCAAAAGGGGGAAAAAACACAAGAGAATGAAGTGAAAAAAATATTCTTCAATCTGTATTCAGAGTTCATTATTTCTTTACCTGATTATGGGTGGTATTTTAATTCATTAGTCCTTTGTACTTGTCTTGGATCATTATGTTGTTGAAAAGAGTTGAGTCATTCATAGTAGATCATCACATAATGTTTCTGATACTATCTATGTACAATGTTTTCCTGGTACTGTTTATTTCACCTTGCATCAGTTCATACAAGTCTTTCTAGGTTTTTTCTGAAATCTGCCTGTTCATCATTCCTTATTGTACAACAGCATTCTATTGCATTCAAATACCACAACTCGTTCAGTCATTCCCTAATTAATGGATATCCCTTCAATTTTCAATATTTTACAAAAAGAGTTGCTATAATTATTTTTATGCATGTAGTTCTTTTCCTTTTTTTATGATCTCTGGGATATAGATGTAGTCATGGTATTGCTAAACAAAGGGTATGCACAGTTTGACTATCCTTTGGAAATAATTCCAAATTGCTTTCCAGAATGGTTAGAGTAGTTCACAACTCCACCAACAGTTTATCAGTGTCCCAATTTCCCCACATCTTCTCTAACATTTATTATTTTCCTTTTTTGTCATATTAGCAATCTGATAAGTGTGAGGTAGCATCTCAGAGTTGTTTTAATTTACATTTCTCTAACCAAAGGTAATTTCGAGAACTTCTTCATATGCCTAGAGATAGCTTTGATTTCTTCATCTGAAAACTGCTTCTTTATATCCTTTGACCATTTATCAACTGGAGAATGGCTTATATTCTTATAAACTTTACTCAGTTCTCTGTATATTTAAGAAATGAGGCCTCTGTCAGAGACACTTGCTATAAAGATTGTTTCCCCGCTTACTGCTTTCCTTCTAAATTTGGTTGCATTGGTTTCGTTTGTGCAAAAGTTTTTTAACTTAATATAATCAAACTTATCTAATTTATATTTTATAATGCTATCTTTTTTGGGGTCATGAATTCTTTGCCTCCCCATAGATATGACAGGTAGACTTCCTTGCTCTATTAATTTGCTTATGATGTCACTCTTTATGTCTATATCATGCACCCATTTTGACCTTATCTTGGTACATGGCATAAGATGAACAATAACTATTCTTAAGTGTCTCCAGTTTGGTTTGAACTTCAACATTTAATTGAAACTACTTTCTTTAAAGTTATCAATGATATTTTAATTTCTATATTTAAAGACTTTTTCCCAGTCCTAATTCTTCTTGATCTTATACAGTCTTTAACACTGTAGAATTCAGCACTTCTTAAACTGTGGATTAAGACCCCCCCATATGGGGGTTTAAGAAATGCTGAGGCTTAAGAAATGTTGAAGGAGTTGCAAGTAGAAAAAGTTTAAGAAGCCCTGTTAGATCACTTCTGCTCTTTGATAGTCTCCTTTCCCTAGGTTTTTATTATGCTGCTCTCTCCTGGTTCCTCTCCTGCCTAAATTTGTTGCCTCAATCCCCTTTGCTGTCTCATCATCAAGGCCAAAACCTGCTAATGGTGAGTGTCCCCCAGGGCTCTGTCATGGGCCCTCTTTTCTCCATCTATCCTGCTGCACTTTGAGATCTCATGAACTCCCATAGATTTAAGTATAATCTCTATACTGATGATTCTCAGATCTACTTGACCAGCTCCAATCTCTCCAATCTCACATCTCCAAATGCCTATGATATCAAACTGAATGTCTTGCAGATATCTTATACTCACCACACTCAAAACGGAGCTCAATATTTTCCCTCAAAACTCCCCACTTCTTATCTTTCCTGTTATTAGCAAGGATACTACCATCCTCTCAGTCACTCAGGCTCACAACCTAGATGTCATCCTCAACTCCTCTCTCTCGTCCTCCATATTCAACCAGTTTCCAAATCATTTTTACTTTTGTAACATCTCTCATATGAGCCCCCTTCTTTCCTTTGACACTGCTACTACCCTGGTATAGGTCCATCACTCACCCACACCTGAACTATTCCAATAACCTTTTGGTTTCTTCCTTTGCCTCAAGTTTCTTCCCATTCTCCACTTAGCTGTCAAATTAATCTTCAGAAGCAAAAGTCTTACCACTTCATCCCTTCCTCTCATTCAATCAACTCCAGTTGTTCCCTGTTGCCTCTAGGACCAAAAATAAAATCTTTTGTTAGGCTTTGATAGCCCTCCCTAAACTGGTCCCTTCCTACCCTTCTAGTCTTTTTACACTTTACATTCTTCCCCTTTACCCTATCATGAACACACCCTTAATGTTCCTACACACATCTCATCTCCTGACTCTGAACATGTTTTGTTTTATTTTGCTTTTTGGAGGGGGGAAGGCAGGGCAACTGAGGTTAAGTGACTTGCCCAAGGTCACATGGCTAGTGTGTCAAGTGTCTGAGGCTGGATTTGAACACAGGTTCTTCTGATTCCAGGGCCTATGCCTCCATTCACTGCATCACCTAGCCGTCCCAACCCTGAACATTTTCATAGGCTCTCTCTTATACTTGGAACTCCCTCCCTTATCATCTCGTCCTCCTCCCTTCTCTGGCTTCCTTCAATTCTCATCCTAACTTCTACCTTCTACAAGAAGCCATTCTTTGTCCTCCTTGATCTTAGTACCTTCCCTTTGAGAATATCTTCAAATCACCCTATATACATCCTGTTTATAAATAATATCTGCGTGCTTTCTTCCCTTTTAGAAAGTGAGATTCTTGATAGCAGGATCTTTTCTGCATATCATCAGCACTTTGAATAATACCTAGCACATAAGTACTCAGTAAATACTTGTTGACTGACCAAATATGAGCTGTACCAACTATCTATCTGGAACATAAGCATTCATTAAGAGTCTAATTTGCTTTAGGCACTGAGGGGACAAAGACAGTCTTTGCCCTCAAGGCATTTCTGTTCTACTTAGGGAACAAATGAGCATAGAATATAAACAAGAAATACAAAGTAAAACTTTTGGAAGACAGTATAGTAACTGGAGAAATTGTTAAATAGGCAGTTTTTAAGAGGGCACTTTCAACTAAGTCTTAAAAGACTCTGCCGTCACAGATGCAAAGATGAAGAGCACAAAGCCAGCCATTACAATGGTGGGAGTATCAAAGTAGGACTTTAGTAAAATGATAAAATAATAACATTTTATTAATTAGAATTCATTAACTAACATGACATGGTAACATCTTTTGAATTTTCATTTTGATGACTGAATCTTTATCCTGTCACTTAGACTGTCTAATTGATGGGTAAGAATATATATAAAAAATCTATTCAAATGAGGTTAAGTATCTACATAGCAAAGCCTGAAGGTTAGAAGGAGAAAACACAAATTAAAAAATCTTTTTAATGAATATAAAAGAGAAAAAAGAGCACTTTAATTTTAACAGAATAATTTTCAGTATCATGAGAAATGTTTTTCTAACCTGATTTCTACATTTAGAAGACTATAAGCTTCTTTTTATCTTTGTAGCACCCTTACCTAGCAAGGTGCCTTGTACTTAGTAGACATTTAAGAAATGTTTCTTGAATTGAGTTTATATTTTCTTTCCCTTGGATTCAAATAAATTTGTTCATCAAATGATTTATAATACTTATAGTTGTAATCTCAGATTTGTAGTCTTAAATTTCCTTAAGAATATTCTTACACTATTCATTGGATATTTTGTAGTGCAGGACAAGTCAATTCCATCACTCAAAATTTTGCTTTGGGCTGTCTAAACATTGACAGAGAATACTATCATCATTAGTTATCACTGCTTTGCCAAAGGATTTAATAATGAAAAGGTAGAGGGGTTTGTGGGGAGGGAAATGAGTCCTCCAGAATATAAAGGTAAAAGAAAGGTTCATAGCTCGGGGCTACCAAGGTCTTCAAATAATCTCCTAGGTCTGTAGTCACTCTTTTTCAAATCCTATATTCTAAAACTGAGATTCTGTCAGCCCTTTATGTCTATTTTCAGATTTTATTTTAGCCTTTGTCCCTCTTCAGGGATCAAAAGAATGCAGTGCATAACACATCAGGATCCCATGGGCATGAAGAAAGCCAATGCATTCACTATCATGCAACTGACTTTCACTACACAGACATTAAAAACATTCCCAACTATTGTTTAAAAGCACCTGCTGGAGGAAGTGGAGGAGAGAGGGCCTCTTCAATATCAGAGTTAAAAAAAAAAAAAACCTATCCTCATAACTGCAGAAAGCATAAACCACTTGGGCCCCAACTCAGCCCCAAGAGATAGAAAATAAGAAGCTTGAAGGAAGGTAGGGCATTTTTTTTTTAAGTTTCAAACAGAGTACTGAAATAGCTCTCTCCCTGGAAGCTGAATATTTGCATCTCTTTTAAAAACAATGTTTAAAATGAGCTTTGTTGATTCTTTCTACTAGCATGAACAAAAAGAAGATACATTTCCTCTAATATGAAAGGGTAGAAAACAGTACACAGCAGTTTGCAAATGGCAAGAGACGAGCTGCCTGAAACGAGTGGATGTTTTCATGCTTTATTTAATTATTTTGGACTAGATAAAATCATAATTTGAAAAGACATTAAGCACTACACTGCCTTGGGAAAAAACTGCATTACATATCCTGAAAGTATCAGCTGAAACAGGGCTGTAAAAAACACTGAAACATGAGATGAACTCCTAGGGACTGTTGTCCCCCTAATTTGTTTTAGGATTCATATTTTTGCTGTTGCTATTATTGTGAAGGGGTGATGAGACCTGGACCCCAAAAGGGAAAAGACCATGTCTCTGGAAGCAACCCAGTATCTCAGTCAGCCTCTGTGAGAAAACTCATTCCTTGTTGCAGGCACATAGAAGACTGACCCTGTAATTAGTGGGATAAAAACTACCAGTACAGGCACAGGGGTGCTGTAATGGTAATGGAGATTTGGAGATCTTCCCTGCCCCCTAATATGCTGAATATAATCACATGGAGCCTGTGGTGGGAAGAGTTTGCTGAAAGGTAGAGCAGAACCCACAGGAAGCTGGAAGTCAGTGAACTTAGAGACAGAGGGTGAAGAGGACATACCCAGGGAGATAACTAGGCTTGTTAGTTTGGTCTATGAGAAGGTTAAAGGATGGTGTGGCCCTCTCCTGCTTTGTGGTATATTAACTTCTATGTTGCGATGATGGATTCAGTTTCCTGGTGTTAGAATTGGGTTTCCCGGGATCTGAATAATTTTTTTTGTTTCTTTGTTCTATATGGAGAGTCTGTTATATTTTGTAATTGAATACTATGCTGGTATATTTATAGTCACCATCAGTGCTGTGAATATTGCATTAGTTCTGCAGGTGCCTCCCCAATGACTCTTTCTCTGGAGTCTGGTTTTCAAGGATGATACCTCTGGCAATCCTTTGTGTAAACACAAATATCTTCTCACTTCCCCCTTGCCCATGTCTGTTGACTCCCTGAATTTTCCCATACATTCCAGAAATCCAGAAGCTCAAGGCACCTGGACTACTTGCATATTCCTTTGAAAACTGACCACTCCTTAATCCCACCTCAGACCACCTAATTAGCATGCTTGGCATTCCTTTCCCTGTCCCTTTTCCATATATGCTTTAGCATCACCATCATTAGCTTGCAAATTCTCTAAGGAATTTGTACACTTTATTAGCATCACCATAAACTTTATCACTTGACTAGAAGATGGTTTGAGTATGTGAATTCATGCCAGGCAATTCAACCTCATACCCTGATATTCTGGGGGTCCCAACACCCCTAAATTGTGTTAATTAAACAAATGGTCAAGAAAAAAGTTCACATCCTAAAGGAATAAGGGTTAGAAGTGAAACAGAAATGCTAGCTATTTCAGAAGATTATTCTTAATATTTTCATATCAGATTGTGAGATTTTTTTCCATGCATCCTATATTCTAATTTAAATTGGAATAGTGATTAGACTTGTAATTTTTCTAGAAGAGGAAACTCCCTATACCATTTGGTACCTTCCCTGCAATTTACCTTGAGCACCAAGAGATTAATTGATCACACAGCCTGTGTGTAGCAGTTAATGTGACTTGAATCTAGGCCATCATGGTTCTAAAGCCAATACATTATCCATTATACAACACTATCTTTTCAATATCTAAAGCTGTAAAGTATTCCTAGAAGGTGAAGAGGGAGGTAAAAAAAAAGGAAAATCTAGAAAAGGAAAAAAAAATATATAGCTTTTTATGATGAATTTGCATAAAATTTTCCTGGACATATAAACTACACAGTTTTACACATCTAATTTGTTACAACAAGCCTAGACCAAATGAAAACTTGGAGTGAGGTCCAAAAATTTAGATATGAAAGGGAATTTATAGTCTATTTAATACAGTACTCTCATTTTGAAGATAAGGAAATTGAGGCACCAAAAATTAAAATAATCTGCTTGAGTATTTTGGGTTTGGATTAGCAAACTGGAATGAGAGAGATAATTGTTTTCTTATGGTCAGGCCTCATTATTTAGAGTGCTATATTGCAGGCCTGAAGCCACACCAAGGAAGTGAGAGAACAATTCCAATGACTACTCATATATTATGAGGAGATTTGTTAAAAGATAAAGTACATTCATTACCATCCTAGGGTGAATTCAGAGTACAGAAACACAGGTGCCAAATTGTTCCTGACCCATTTTGGTTTCATCTTCTTTAAAATATGTTCTATCTAAGGTGTGTAGGTTCTACCACCATCAACCTCCAGCATCCATAATAGATCTGTATAAGGGCAGCAGAAACACAGGCTTAATTTTCTATTTGTTATTTTATACTTCCATTTTTAACTTTTTGTATAGGTTTATACTCCTTTTTCTGAGGTGCTATCTCTGAGTTTTGCTGACCTTTTCCAGTCTGGGCTTCTAGATGTTAGTGATAAGAAAAGTTGTCTTTTTTCCTAATTCATTTCTAAATCAAGGCCTTAGGGTCTTTGGGTATTAAAATAGGTTGAATGGATGAAAGAGTTAAAAGGCTGACTTAGCCTATTGATGTCCTTACAAATATGTAATACACTACATTCATCTGAGGCCTCTCTTAAATAACCTTGCTGTCAGTGACTACCTTAACCTTATTATAAGACATTATGAAGGAAAAGCATTTATTAAAAACTTTAAATGTACAACACTCAGTTTGTGCCAGATATAAAAATATTGTTTTTATAGAACTGGCTAGATGGCTCAATGTGATGACAACAGGCTCTGGGAACACCCTTGAACTCTGATTGAATCTTCCCACTTGATGAGGCATTTGCCTGAGGCCATAAGCCTTTCATTATCCTAGGCCCAAATTGATTACTGTTACTAGCCTAGCCCTCCATTGTCCATCTACTTCCCACCCTTGAGCCTATCAAAATATCTATACCCAAATCAACTGTTACACCCTTGAACTGGCCTTGCCCACCATTGTCTGTTGTCTCCAGGTGCCAGCAACTTCACTCATTTACTAGAGACTTACCTCATTAATTCCTCCTGAAGACCCTCCCCAAATGCCTCCTCTAGACCACCCTTAGATTCCTCCCACAACCTTTCTGTATATAAGACCCCATCTTGCCTCCATGTGGTATGAGAGCACCCTAGAATTTTCTAGCACAGACTTGCTCTGTGTCAGATGATTCTGGCCGGCTTGCCCAATGGAAAGCCTTACAGATACCGAGACTCCTTAAGAGTCTACCCCACATGGCAAACTTTTAATAAACTTTGCTTTTGTTTGGCTGAGAGAAGACTTGAGTCAAATTCATTCAGCAGGACCCAGTGTGTTGATATTTTGGGGTCTCAAGTACCCCTAGCCTAAACGTCATCATTTTATGATGACCTCTTCAAACGGATACAGCACTGGGCCTGGAGTCAGGAAAACTTGAATTCAAATCTGGACATAGACACTCATTAGCTGTGTGACCCTGGGCAAGTCACTTAACTTCTATTTGCCTTAATTCACTTAAATCACTTAATTCACCTCTTTAGTAACTTTACAAAGAAAACTCCATGAACAGTATGGTCTGAAATGGACACTCGGACAGAATCAACAGGCCAAGACCATCAGCAATCGAATTCAGGAAGCGTTTATTAGCCGGCTGGTGGCAGACCTAGGGATTAAGTCCCAGGAGCTGCCCCGAACCCCAGTAGACACACAGTTTAAATAGTCAAAAACCACCATCGTATCAGGAGTAACAATAAGGTGGCAGACTGGTCAGGCAGATATCATGCAGGTGCGGGATGTGGGCTGGGGCAGGCTGATCAAGCCTAGGGGAGGATTCTTGAGTTCCAGGAATTCAGGATACAAAGATGGGCCCCTCATAAGGGGTGAAATGTCAGGGCTTACTACTTCAGGTCTATGGGGTCAGAAAGAGTTGGACACAACTGAACTATGGAACATCAAATAAAAATCCTAAAGCAAAACTGTTCCTGCCCTCAAGAAATTTGCATTCTATTGGAAGAGAAAACACACTTAGAAGACTAATTACCAGGAAAGGTAATCCTGGTTTGGAAAGTAAAATAGATTAAGAGTGGAACAATAATGTAGTAGTCAGTTGACACACCTTTTCCAGAGACAGTAAGAATGTTAATTTGATTACAATTCTCATAGTTGCAGGAAAGTATAGAGATAAATGGATTAACTCCCTGGGTATGCTGGAGCTCCTGGGGCACTGATGATGGACCCCTAAAAGGCCCTAGATTTTCCTAAGTAGCCCAGATCACCTGGGGCACCCAGCCCTTCCCAGGTAATAATCCTTTCAAATGACCTTTCATTGTGGCCCTCATAGTCTACACCTTGTCCCACTTTAGACCACCACACTTTAATCCCATCTGGACCCCTTCTCTATTACCTCACCCCAGCCTACTTGACCACTCCTAGATCATATCCAGATCTTCCTAGTCTTTCTGTATAAAAGGTCCATCTTGCCTGTATTAAATTGCTTAAATTAAGTCTTGCCTACTTGTTAATACAAGTGTCACAAATGCTCTGGTTCTTAAAAGTCCCACACACTTCTATTGGCAATACAATAAACTTTGTCTCAGACTGAAAGAAAACTTGAGACAAATTCTTTCAAGGCAGGACCTGTATCTTTTGCCCTTGAATTTTGGGGCTCCCAGCACCCTTAGACCTCAACAGAGCCAGCTGTTAGCCTTGGGAGAGCCAGATTGTTAAATTTTAAGTATGAACATTTACATCTTGAAAATCCATAAATCAAGACTTGATTTGTTGTTTTGTTTGCACAGAATTAAAAAAAAAACTGATGAAGAAAATGTTAATAACAGATTAAGCTTAAAAGTAAAATATAATGTAAAAAAAATGTGTGTCATGAGTACATTTTTTTTTTTTAGATAACCAGTTGTTAAGCATTTACCAGCACACTTCTACTTAAATACTACCTGGAATGGTCACTAGTGGTCTGGTCTAGAAGATGAAGTTTCACAGTAGCATCAGGGCAGAAAATGGCCAGGTTGAAGATGAGGAATATAGTATAAAGGAGAAAAATTAAATTAAAATGCTACAATATAGAGAATGTATATATACTATTTAAACATTTAACAAGCAAAAATGTTAAGTCTTCCTAAACGAAGGTCTAATGTTCAATCCATGATGCCATACCATATTAACTCCTCACCTCTTTGCTTTGACTTGACTACAGAAAGCTAAATCTACTTGGTTGCTCTAAAGGCAAAATGAGGCATGTAATTCACAAACACTCTAGCATTCTGCATCATTGCTGTGTTTGTTCGTATTTTAAAGGCTCTAAGGCATTTTCTATATTAATAAAATAACTGGACCATGGCACAGTTGGTCTGGTTACTTCAACTGTGATACTGTCTGATGTGTTGGTTAATCTAGTAGATTATATGGCGATACACTGCTAATATAGCAAGAAAATAAGAATTTTACACTAAAGAATTTGGTGGCAGCTTAGGGAAATAAATTGAGCACTGATGGGTCTGTTTGCAAACACACCAAGGGGACTCTAAAAAGAGTTGGTTCATCAAAAATTTGATAGATTTGTTTTTAATATGATGTTAAATAAAACTTTTTTTCTTTTGATTTTTTCCCCTCATGCCTTTTTTCCTCTCACTTAGAAATGAAAGAATAATAACAGGAACTGTGGGATTTGGGGGTTTTCTTTCTCAATTTGGAATTTTCTGCAAGCTGTATGGAGAATGGAAAGCATTTATGGTAGAGAAAGGCCACAAGTGGTTTGACTAAACGAGGGAAGGAAAAAGTAGAATAGGCAAAAATAGATGGGCTTCTGAATGTTGCTCTTTCCTTGGCAGGGTGGGGAAGTTGGAGGAATTTCACTTGTTTAGCATCTGTGGCAAATTGTTGTTTGTCCTCCATTATTGAAGAGGACCAATGACATCACAGAGTGGTGTGTTCATTTGTGTGGGAACTGGATTTAAGTGAGGATGAATTCAGTACAAATGAAGGAAAAGTCTATGTTTCACAAACATAATGCTACAGAATTTCAGGGAGCTATGGATTCATTATTCTCAATATCCCTTTCCACTGATGCACAAATTCATTGATATCTATCTATCTATCTATCTATCTATCTATCTATCTATCTATCATCTATCTATCTATCTGTATTTATGTGTGTATGTATGTATGTGTGTGCATGTATGTATGTATATATGTTATATATACATCTGTATTTTATATATATAAAATTTCTCTCATTTTCATCATTGAGTAGTTCACCTAATTATTTTGGAAATCTTCTTTAGTCCCAGCAATAGACTTTGGATGCCATGTCAATTTACATCCACCAGGGAATGAATGGAAATTGCTATCTGCATCCATGAAGATCTATGAAGTATTACAGTATAATATTTCTTATTGTGAAACATAAATGTTTCCCTTATTTGTACAGAATTAATCTACCATCGATATTAATGTTTATATAATTATCTATCTAGATCTGTGATTTAATTTGTCCAGTGTGAAAAATGAGATTCAGACATCCCTTAGCCCCCCCTTTTTCCAAAGTCCTGATTTTAAGTTCAAAAGGACATTGCTGATAATGAGATTGCATTGACTCTCTTTATCCTGTTCAGATCCAACCCAAGCTTGCAAGTAATTTAATCTAAGGTAGAGAACCCTCATCGTGTTCTGTTCAGGCTTGGGTGGAGACACATTCTTCAGTTTAGAATTCCAAGCCTAGGAGTGGTCTGGTATGATTGAGGGTGGTCTGATATTTATATATTTTTATTTCTTTTTTTAAGTTAAATTTTATGTTTATTTGTAGGTTACATCATTCATTTCCACAAGATTTTGAGTTGCAAATTTTCTCCCTGTCTTTCCCCTACCTACCACCCCAAAACAGTGCTCCCGCTGTGTACTCCCTCCCCCAATCTGCTCCCATGAGGGTGGTTTGATAAAAGAGGTATTTTCTCTATGTAGGGGTAAAAAAAATGATGGAGTGACATCACCCCTGTGCACCCTGTATAAAATGTACACCCTAATCCCCAAATGAGCTCAGTTCTAACACTATATCTCCCATGCCACCCACTTTAAAAGAAATAAGCATTGGACTACAACCTAATTCTGCTTGTCTTCCTTAGACTAAACTCTGTATAAGGCTGACAACTAGGGAAATCCTTTGAGAAGCAGAATGACCATAGTCTTTCTTCATAATCAGTATTACCTAGGTTCATGATTCTGATATATATTAACTGTGACTCTGGGCAATTTACTTAAACTATCAGTCCTTAGCAAACTCTCTAAGATTATAAATATCCCTCAAGGTTCTAATCTGCATTAGTAGAGAAAATTCCTCACCAGGAGGATAGTACTAAAGTTCCAAATTTCTTTCCTCACAACAATATCATCCAACCACCTTATTTTAGAGATGAAATAACTAAGGCTTAAAGAGGTCAAATTACTTGTTCAAGATCATGCTGATGAGGTTTGGGCTCTGGGAGCCCCCTTGAGCTCTCCTTCTTGAATCTTTGAGGTATAGGCTCTGGGACAACCCCTCCTCCCCCCCACCTTGAACTCTGATTAAATCATCTCATTTGATGAGGCATTTGCATGAGGCCATAAGCCTTACATTGTGGCTGGGTTCAAACCTCTGTTACTGGACTTCCCACCCTTGAGCCTATCAAAATATCAATCCACCCTTAAACTGGCCTAGACCACCATTGTCTGTAGTCTCCAGGTAGCCTCCTGCAACTTCCCACCCTTAATCACCTCATTAACTCTTCCTGAAGACCTTCCCCCAACTCCTCCTGTAGACCACCCCTAGATTCCTCCCACAACCTTCTGTATATAAGACCCCATCTTGTCTCCATGCCAGTGACAGCTCAGTAGAATGAACTAGCACAGGCTTACTCTGTGTCCAATACAAGCGAACTTTTAATAAACTTTTCTTTTTGGCCGAGAGAAGACTTGAGTTGAATTCACTCAGCAGGACCTGGCATGTTGGTATTTTTGGGGTCTCCAGAGCAACCCTAACCCTCTTTATAGGTAACCTCTTCAAATTTATCATTTGAACTTCTCCAATATCTCTTCTTCCCCTCCTTTTTTCAATTTCCAGTGATCCCATATCAGGACATCCTCTAATCACTCTGCACTATTGCACTGACCTGCTAGCAGGTCTTCCTACTCAGTCTTCCTACTCAGACTCAGAAAGTAGCACTTTCCTTTGAAACTCTGAATCATAAAATAGCATAAATAATAGATACTCCTACATTCACTAGACTACTAGATTCACAAATGTTGGTGTAATGACTCATCTAAACTGTATCTCTGAACCCCATCAGGCACTTAATGTTTGTAGAATCAAATGTGAAATTCACAATAACCCTATGGCCACAAAAGCGTTACTACAAATAGAATTGCCTTATATATCAGTGGTATGACAGAGCCAGATTATATATGCCCTCAAGAGCCAATTGTTAAATTTTTACTGTGAGCATTTATAACTCAAAAATTGACAAATGCTACAAATCTGGGCTTGATTTATTGTTTTCTTGATTATCTAGCCCTATGAAAGTCATGGAGAAAATGTGAATAATACAGATTAAATATAAGAGTGTATCATGCATGTATTTTTGTTCAGGAAAGCTGGTTATTAAACATTTACCAGCACATCCATGTTTATAAATATATCCAGACTTGACTGGGTATATATTAACATGGGCACATGAAACGTGAGACAGAAACAGAGAGAGAGGGAGATGCAAAAAAACAGTGGAGTAGGGAAAAGGGAGATAGGAGAAAAGGAGAGATAGAAGAAAGGAGAGAGAAAGAGGAGGAGAAAGATATTTCTCCCACTCCAACCCTGATATAGGACTTTGTTGGTATTGTTGTTTAGTTGTTTTGGTGATGTCCAACTATGCATGACCCCACTTGACATTTTCTTGGCAGTGGAATGGTTTGCCATTTCCTTCTCTAGCTCATTTTACAGATGAGGAACTAAGGCAAACAGAATTAAGTGATTGGTTCAAGGTCACACAGCTAGGCTGGGCAGATGCATGTTCCTGACTTCAGGCCCAGCATTCCACTCAGGCTTGGGTGGAGACAGATTCTTCTGCCTTGTTAGCTCAAGGCTGGGAGTGGTCTGGTATGGTTGGAAGGTGGTCTGATAGAACAGGTATTTCCTCTGGTAAACAATAATGGGATGACAGCAGCCCCTGTTGAAAATGTATATAAACTGGGCACCAAAACCCCCAAATGGAGCCAGTTCTGGACTGGGCCCCTTGGGGTGGGGGGAGGGGGCACAGTTCTGGGCCCTAACTCCCATTCCATATATGTCATCAGTTTGAGAGAAATTAAAACGTGGACACACAACCTATTTTTTTTGTCTCTTTTTTAGAACAAACTTTGTGAAAGGTTGAAAAAAGCAATCTTATATGATTGTAGGATATGTGTGGAGAGGTTCTTTAAGATGATATTTTGCTCTACTGAGTTGTGCTTTTTTTATAAAGAAAAAATAATAAACACATTGTGGTATCTTTTATTCTTTACACCTTCAAGTCAATGGTGACAGAAGATATTCACTAAAGAAAATAAGTTGAAAAAATCTGTCTGTTTCTTTTTCATATCTTCATCAAAAATTCTCTTAAAACATGCATATATAAAGATTTTATAGATATGGAAAAACAGGCACATAAGCCAACTGCATATTGGATTTCTCAACCAAGATATCATTTAGATATCTCAGACTCAGCATTGCTAAAGCATAACTCCTTATCTTCCCCTTCCTCAAACAATAACAACAACAAAAAGCTCTCATCACCTTTCCAAATGACCCTCTTTCTGCTGGGGCAACCCTACCTTTCTATCAATCACCCAGGTATACAGCCAGGGAGTCATTCTTTTTTAATTTTTTTAAATTAAATTTTATGTTTATTTTTAGTTTACATCATTCATTTCCGCAAGATTTTGGGTTACAAATTTTCTCCCTGTCTTTCCCCTATCCACCACCCCAAAACAGTGCTCCCACTGTATACCCCCTCCCCCAATATGCTCTCTCCTATATCCTCTCTCATCACCCCAAGGGAGTCATTCTTAACCCCTAACTTCTTCTTTACTCTATCAGATTAATTGCCAAATCTTGTGGCTTCAGCTCCCAAAATGTCCCACAAAAATTTTCCTATCTCTCCACTCAGGCAACCTCCCACCCCCACCCCATCTCCATTCAGTCCTATATGACCTCTCTTTTAGAATATTGTAATAGTCTCCTAAATGTTCTTATTGCTTCTATTCTTTCCCCTCTGTGATCCATCCTCTACACAACCATCAAAATAATCTTGCTAAAACACAGGTCTAACCATTTTACTCTCCTGCTCAAAAAAGTTCACTGATATACCCTTTTGTCTCTAGGATAATATACAAACACCTCAGCTTGTTATTTAAAACATTTGACAACTTGGATCTAGCAGACTTTCTGGGCTTATTATTTCCCTTCATGCACCCTGTGTTCCAGTCAAGTTGACCTATTTACTGTACCCAGAACTGTTTTCTTTCTGCCTCTTACTTTCATAACAGTCTGTTTCCTATGCTTAGAATTCATTCCCTCCTTTTAGAATCCTTTGCTTACTTCTAACCTCAGTTCAATCAGGTGCTAGCTCCTATACAGGTATATCATATTCTGAATCTTTTTGATGTGTTAAGGACTCCTTTAGCTGCCTGGTGAGCCTATGGATCCCTTCTAAGAATAACATTTTTAAAATACATTAAATAAAATGAGTAGGATAATGAAGGAAAGCAATTATATTGAAATTTTAAAACATTCACAGATACCAGGTTAAGAACTCTTGTTACAGGAAACTTTTCTTATTCCCTCAATCATTAGTCTTTTCTTCCACATCAGATTATAGTGTGTGCCCCAGTAGAATGTAAATCCCTTGAGAGTAGGGACTATTTGTTGTTTTTGTCACTTGCAATCTTAGCTCCTATTATATATCAGGTTTTGCATTTAGTAGGCCCTTAATAGCTGCTCTTGCTAAATTAAATGGATTGTACAAAAACATCTACTGCTTTGCATTATTGCAATGCACTATCCTTAGGTGCCATTAAAAAAAAAAAATAGTTTATATCTAAAATGGTGATGAAAGGAATGTCCCACTCATTCCCACTGGCTTTGCTGAGTCAATCCCACAGTTATGCCTTTTGAGTGGGGTGTGGAGGTGGAAGTTGCCTTACATATACAAAGGTATTGGTTTTTTTTTCTTTTCTTTATTAGTCATATGGGAATCTCCCAAAATTCTGTGCATTAAAAAAGAGCAATTATCCTCACCCATTATTCTCATTATGGCCTCATGGGAGCCCAGAGCAATGTAAAATATTCATTAAATAAGGTCATTGTTGAAAATGAAAAGATTTGTAGTAAATTTGAATTTTTTTAAACCCACATATAATCAAAAATTTTTGAGATTTGTTAGTGCTTTGCACAGTCCCTGGCACTTAGTAGGCTCTTAATAAATGCTAGTTAGTTGACCAGCTGACTATATCATAAAATCATTTATTGCCACACTGGCTACTTGGGATTTTAAGTATAAAAAAAGAGAAGCATATAATGACAATTAATATAAACATACATGCAAATACACATATATATTTATATGTATGTATGTATGATTAGGAAATATAACACTGTACCAGGCTGGTAGGTGTCACATACTTCAAGAGGGTCATTTGCTCTCAGTTGTATTTTCTATAAGCAGCATTCTTAGAAAGTACAAAATGGTGAGATCATTTTAAAAACACCTATTCGTCCATGTGACAACTCAAAAATGAAACAATTCTTTCTCTCTTGACACAAGTCAAGGCATGTGGTCTGACTCCTTGCATAAAGATATACATGGCAAGGTTTTTCTGTAAGTCATCTATGGTTGAAGAAATACTAGCTGCTTCAGAGGTAATACAGGAGGGAAAAATAAATAAAAGGTGAATCTCTATTTGTGTTAGAGCTTGAAATTTTGCTTTTGTAGAAGATCAAATGCATACTTTCTTCAAAGTCACATTTTCCAAGTTTGTTTCCTAAAAGATCCAAGCTATGTTAGTGTACCTAAAGACACTTTGCTCTATTTGTCTGTAGCAATGAAGAGAATTGTATAGGACTTTAATTTTACAAAGGCTAACCCTGCTAAGCCATAATAGTAAGTATTTATTAAAGGATTATTTGGCCTTCTGATACTATGATGACCCATACTATACAGACTAACAGTTATCTTAGACAACTCTTTCTTTCTTTCTGAACCTGAATAACATAGGGGCTTTAATTATATCTATACCACCACCAGGGTGAAGAGAAATCACAGGGAAGAATCTCCAACCAGGTATTTCTTTCTAAAGATCCTTTTATTATTTTGAAGTGTAAGCTATGGTTTGCATTTAGAAAATTACACCTTCAAACAAAATTAATTCAGAGAAGAGAAGCAAGTGGAAAAGCTTGAGAATAAACCTATGTGTAACTTGAGAATAACCTCATAATTCACAAAACTATTTTGCATCCATTATTCCAGGATGCCATCCATATTACACTAGCATAGTGTTTATAACTTGTTCAAAAATACCATATTGTTGTTCTTCTCAACATAAATCCTCTGCATATTTCCCTTGCTCAACAGAATATATGCTTGCCAAAAAGCATGGCCAGAAAGTACATCTCTCCTTAAGGTTTCTGATCTATAAAAGAAGGAGGGTAGACTAGATCAGAGAGGTCAAACTCTACTTGACACCCACACAACACTCTTGGCAGTTGCCTGAACCAAATTAAAATATAATTTGGAAATGGTTAACAAAATAAATCAAAATACAATAAAATATAGATAATACTAATATGTGGTTTGCTTTTTAAATTTTTTGGAGGCAATCAGGGTTAAGTGACCTGCCCAGGGTCACACACCTTGTAACTGTCTGTGGATGGATTTGAACTCAGGTCCTCCTGATTCCAGGGCTAGTGCTAATATATGGTTTTCTGAATTATTATGTAGCCCTCACAGGGATTCTTATGTATAATTTAGTGGCCCCCATTTCTATTTGAATTTAATACCACTGGACTAGATGACCTAAAGCTTTTTCCAGCTCTAAATCTATGAAACTGTGATTCTATATTTGAAAATGGTTAGTAATGGTTGATTGGATAAATTAATCTCTGCTAATGTCCACTAGCTAATGAGTAACCCCAAAGGGAATCATGAAAATTGAGTTTAAAAAGCACCAGGCTTAAGAAGACTCTTGAGGAGTGATATTAATTATAGGAATTTTGGAAAGTCAATGAATGAGATAATTTGAGAGTAAGGGATTATCCAGTCAGCGTTCCTGAAATTATACAATATAGGTAGAATCTAAGATCATAATAAGACAACTCCAAAAGACTCATGATGGAAAGAGATCTATCTCCACATCCAGAGAAAGGAGCTACAGAGTCTGAATGCAGATTGAAGCAAACTATTGGCTCTCTTTCTTTTTCTTGTTTTGTTTTGATTCCTCTTTCCCATGGTTCATTCCATTGGTTATAAACCTTTACAACCTGACTAATGTTTAATGTGAAGGTGTTTGTAGATACCATTTTTGATTGCATGCCACCATGGGGTGATGGGGGTGGGGAAGGGGGAAGAAAAGGAGGGAGAGGAAATTTGAAACTCAAGGCATTGTGGAACTGAATGTTGTAAACTAAAAGTAGATTTTTTTAATTTAAAAAAGAATATAAGATCATAGATGTAAAAGTGGAAAAAAAATCTTTAGAGGTCAGCTAATTCAATCCCCTCATTTTACAAATGAGGAAACTGAGGCTGAGAGAGATTACATAGCTTATCCAAAATCACATGGGAAGTAAATAAATGACAGAATCAGGTTTTGAACTCAGGCCTTTAAACTCCAGAGTCACTGCTTATTCCACTGCTATCCCTCCTCACTTCTCCTTTATTCTTTCTAAGTGCCTGACCCTTGGCTGATGGTAATAATTTTGTTATCCTTAGACTTGTCATTTTATTTATATAGTCCATTTATGACAGTTTCACTACATTTTGCTGATGTGGGGAGTTTAAGGGCTTTGGATTGTTGAGGAGAGGTTTTGGATATAATGAGATGACTTCCAGAAATTCTCTCTTGATTCTGAGGCCACATAATAATAAAGTAATGGACACCTGGCATTTATGTTGGCCTTTAAGGTTTGCAAAATGTTCTATATACCTTATGTATTTGATCTTTATCCTTTGACATAAGTAGTAGTCATAGCCTGAAGGTTTGCCCTATTATTTTTCTATCTGACAAATGGCCTATGCCCTAGACACACCCCTGCTTCCTGTCTGCTATCCCCTCTCTTCTGGCTCACTGTTTTTCCACCCCCACTCCCAACCTTCTTAAGATAGACCTAAGAGGTTCAAAATGCCGAAGTCCAGCACAGGGAAAGACCTCAGTTTCCCTTAGCTACCATTTATGTTTCTGGGGTGGGGAACATGAGGAACAGTGACCTAAGTCATAGTCTTGGTGCCAGGGAAAAGGGAAGGGAGGCCCTTGCCTTGAAGCACATGGATCCTGACTCACTACTTGCTTGCTATATCCCCTAAGTCAAAGATGTGAAAATAAGTAAGCAAGGAAATATGGCACCCACTTCATATTCAAATCCTCCCTCCACAGTGAAAAAGAAAAGGAGTGGAAAGGGGGCTTAGGGCCCTTACTGCTGGTCTCATTCTGATAGGGTGATCCAACATTTTTTTTTGCTTTGTTTTATTTTCTTTTGAAACTTCTTGTGAGTTTCTTCATTTAGTGAGTTAAGAAGAATACTTCATCCTTTGCATTGCCTTCCACAACATCTCTATCTTCTAGACCTAGAAAGTTCAGATTTTTAGCTGGTTAGCATCTCACTGCCTATGACTTCAGGAATAGGAACACAACCACCCCAAAAGGAGCAGTATCTCTCTTCTCCCTCTAAATGACCTGAGGGTCCCTGATCCCAAAGCTACCCAAACTACCCTGAAGCATGACACAAATTCTTGGAATTACATCAAACGTGTTTAAACACATAAAAGCAAGAGATTGAGCACCAAGTTTTGGGAGCAACCTTTCTTGCAATTTTAAAACCATCAAGCACTCACTCTCTTTTCCTGCCACTGCATTTTTTGTCTGAGGCTCCCTAGCACCATCCCTGACAATCATATAAGTATTATTATTGAAATTTTACAGATAAACTGATGCTAGGGGAGGTAAGTTATCTGCATCTTATTAAACTGATGGTAAATGACTGAGGTAGAATTTGAAACCAAACCAAAGTTCTGACTTTGTCTAATTCTTCAGACTCTTAAGTACTATACCAGAGTTTTTTAGTTACATTATATTATTACTACCCTTTTGTAACTCATTTCTTTTTTGATAATGCCATCAAGATGTAATTTTGCTTTCACATTGGAGAAATAGGACATCTTGAGTTAAATGAGGAGGCTGATAAAAAAGATGAGATTTACATCTCTTTCCAAAGATATTTAAACTTCAATGAATCTCAGAAAGAAAAGAATATCAATACATCCTTTCTAAAATCCCTTTGCTTGCATTAATTGGACTTAGAGGACTGATAGAACATAGAGCTAATGTCTAATTCAAAAACAATATCTAACCATCAGGAGTGCCTTTGATTTCTATTGCAATTGAAAAAGGTGGGTTTAAAAGTTCTTTACTAGATTAGAAAGAAATATAAGCAAGAAAAAACAGGTTTGTACTAGAGGTAAATGTTTCAGATATGCATAGTAGAAAAAATCCCATGGAGCACTCAGAAGCTATACTTTCAAAGACAGTATCAGGGTAGCAAAGCCAGCTCAGGGAAACTGTAATACTAAAAGTTTGGGGGGAGTTGAATACAAGATGAGCATCCAATATTTTGAATTTTTAAACCAGTAACTCACATAAGAGAACTGATAGATGTTTTTAGAATACATTATAAACAGGCTAGAATTTTACAGAAATGCTTTCAGGCAAACCGATTTCCATTTCACAAAGCAATAAGAAAGACTAACAACAGATATATGCCACTGGATTTGTGAGTGTAACTGCAGGTAGGTAATCTCCAGAGAAACCCTAAACAACTCATTTTCAGAGTGTAATACAAAGTCACTCCATGGATGACAGCTGCGTGAAGTCAACCAACAAAGGCATCAAGAAAGAGTAGTCAAATACATGACTGAGTCATGTATTTTTTAATAGAAATTAATAGATTTTTTTAATAGAAATTGAGGAGATTTAGGATTAAGTCACTGTCTTCAGAAATTAAAGAGGTAACTTACATTTGTTGAATGTTGAAGTTTTGTTTTAAATTTTCAACTACCTTGTTGCAGGGGATAATCTGATTTACATTTATACAGAATCACTTTACATATATTAAATTAAGCATTAATTGAATATTTTAATCAATTTTTAAAAAGACAAGAGAGAATTGTTTTTAAAATTCTTCATTAACCTGCCTCACCTTCAAAATGAGGATTTTTAATACTTAGAATGCATATCAAAACAACATTGTATCTATGGAAACAATAGACTTAACTGAGGTTTAACTTTAAAACCTTAAGCCAGCTAGATTTTTCTTTTGTTTTCCAGGTTGTAACACTTTAGCACCTATAGAATATCTAGAAAGCCCTGGGTTAGGTGCTTAGAATAATATACCAAAAGCTCATCCTTCATAAACTAATAAATGACAAATCTCAGCACTACTAAGGTAACCTCCAAAATATTCTTGAGAATTCAACAAATAAACTTGCCTAGATTTAAAACACTGTTATAGATGGAACCATTGTCAACAATCACTCAGTCATAACACTGACCCAAAAATTGAAGAATGATATTTTAAATAGATGTCACCAATAGTTGTTGTATATTGTTCAGTCATGTCTGACTCTTCATGATCCCATTTGGGGTTTTCCTGACAGAAACTAGAGTGTACTAGAGTGGTTTGCCATTTCCTTCTCTAGCTCACTTTACATATGGAAAAACTGAGGCAAACAGGTTTAAGTGACTTGCCTAGGGTTACACAGTTAGTGTCTCAATTTGGATTAGAACTCAGCTCTTCCTGACTCTAAGCCTTATACTCTATTCTCTGTACCATCTAGCTGTCCTATTTGCTGTCACTAAAAATCTTCAAACTACATGGAATGGAAAGCTTTCCAGATATAGCCATGGCAGAAGAAATTAAAACTATGTGGAATGAGGCAGATACATGTCAACCTATCTGTTATCAGTTACCCTGAACTCACAAAGAGCAAGCCTTCATGTGGTGGTCAGAAAAAGTGATACAGGGACACTCTCAAGAATTTTCTTAAGAACTTTCAAATTGATTGCATGACATGGGAAACACCAGCACAGGATGGCCCAGCATGGCATGCCCTTACAGAAAAGATGTTATGTTCTACTTAGCAAAGCAGAATTTAAATAGCTCAAAAGAAACTCAAGACTCATACATTTAGAGCTTCCACCCCAAATGTTCATATGCACTATTTGTGCCTGACTTGTGGCAGTGCATTCCAAGTCCATATTGGTTTGATCAATCACAGCTGGACACACTGTAACTTGACTCTGACATAGTGATGTCATTTTGGATTTCTTTGAGAAGAAAGGACAAGAACCTGTTCAGAATATACTTTCAGGGAATCTACCTAAAACAAGTTTGCCTCCTGATATTCTTATTCAAACATACTGTCCCCCCCCCAAAAAAAACACCTAGATATTTTATCAACTTGTGCAACAGTACACACAACATCAAATGTTAAAGAATAATGGCCATAGAGCAACTTATTCTCAGACTGTTTCTATATGAACTCCTTAGAAAGATGAAAAGAGCAAGCTAGAGAGATAGTAAAAATAATGTGAGTTCACACTTACAGAATACTTTATGAGGGCTGATAAAATACTATCATCACAAAGTCCAGAGAAGAAAGAGTAAGAATATTATAAGGTTTAGGTTACTTTCAAAACATTATTTCATATTTCAATTTGAATGTATATAAGAAGGAAGAAGAAACTTAAGATGGCTTTTTAGAAACTTCTTTGTTTGGATTTTACTGATGAAGAAACTAAGAGTTTTGGTTAAGCCATTTTCCCAAAGTCACACAACTTATACATGTCAAAACCAGGATTTGAACCAAAGTCTCCTGGTTCAATTCTTCCCAAAACCTAAATATGCAGACATTTTAATAATAAATTATTTATGTAAGGATTAAAAGATTACAAAGTGATCTTCAATATAAATATCATTTACCCTGTTGTTCAGACCAGGAAACTGAAGGTGAAAGAGGTTGACTTGCTTAGGGTCCTACAGCTCTACTCAGGGTCTTAGGTGGAATCAAACCCAGCTGTTCTGACTCCAAGTCAAATATTCTTTTGAGTAGGGCATCCTGATGCTTCTTACTAAGAGCATTGTTATTTTCCATCTTTCCAGTTCCTGTATTTTTTTCATGCCTTCTCCTTTGATATGGTTAAGTGATTATAAAGACAAAAATAATCCATTCAGGAATTTAAGTGAGAAAAACATTAGTCAACCAGTTTGTTGGAAATCATAAAATGGAATGACTAACTGGCTGACTTTACACCTTTCAAATACATTTGGTATCATAAAGATAGTTTGTGACATTTTGCTTCTCTTTGCTCCAACCATGGCATTATCAGCCTTCATCTAACTAGATCCCTCAAAATTTTCCATCAGATACCAGCTTCAGTCATACTAGACAACCTTGTCTTCTTTTTTGTCTAAAAAAGGTGTTTATCACTTTGATCTTTGTGCACACTTGCACATGATCAATTTTTGTAAATGTATGTGATGCATAGAAACATTTATTTAGATGTGCAGGACACATGTCTTCATGTAGCATTATCATAAACCTTTCTTCTTTACTACTGAACAATTGATTAGTCACATGATAAGAACACTATTTCCCAAGACCCTGCCTTTTAGCTTTTTGCTGATCCTTAACTGCTAGAAGTTAGACTGCTTCTTTCCCTTCAGCAATACTGAAACTTTCTTTGAAATTTCATTGTACTGGGGGAATGGCTTAGGTTATTGATGTAGCTTCTCATTCCCTTTAGTCAAAAAAGGCCACGAGGGGGCGGCTAGGTGGCCCAGTGAATAGAGCGCTGGCCCTGGAGTCAGAAGGATGAGGAAACTGAGACAAACAAGGTTAAATGACTTGTCCAGGGTCACACAGCTAGTAAATTTCTGAGGTGAGATTTGAACTCACAAAGATTAGTCTTCTTGACTCCAGGCAGGCCTCTCTATCTACTTTACCACCTAACTGCCCGGTTGAATGACTAATATCTGACCTAAACTACCAGGGAACCAACCTGAGGCAGGCCTAGGCTCAGACCACAACTCATATACAGAAAACAAATCCCTTTCTCAATAGTAAGAAAATGACCTATTTAGATCAATCACATTTTTTAATTGAAGCATTTGTTGCATTTCTTCATTTCAGTTCAATTTGAAAATGTTTCAAACTTATATCCTTACATAACAAAGATCAGATCAGAAAAATTTTCTATACCATATCACTAAAGTTATTTTTAAACCAATAAAAGGTCTGTCCCCTCCAAAAATTTCCCTCAATTGACCAGCTAATTACCTTACATACACTACTACCTCAAGTCATTTTGGTAATTACTATAATTGACTATTTGTATTTATATGAAGTAAACTCCTGGATTATAAGCTCCTTTAGGTAAAGACCATACCTGTCCTTTAATATATATGCAGTTATCCCTTCCACATCATGACTTTCCCCATCACAATTTCAATATATCATGGGTCAGCATAAGAAATTAAATAGGAATTTGGAAAAAGTTGTACAGAAGTCAGACAACACACAAAGGTCAGCTGATGACACAAGACAAGTTTAGAAACTCGAAAATGCATAAAATATATGTTTTGCATTGTATAATATCAATATATTTTAGTTTTAATACCATAAAAATTTAGACTTCTTCTCTGGTACAAAGGGAGGGTTAAAAAATTTAATGAAGATTTTCCAGATTGCAGTGATGCCACACCCCTAATTCCCACAATGTGGAAAGGTTAACTATAAAGTCTAATAGACTATTTAATGTGTATTCTGTGGGCTTTTGTCACTACTGAAAAGTAATTCCATGCCAAAGGAGAAGGCATGAAAAAAATACAGGAACTGGAAAGATGGAAAATAACAATACAAATACATATTTGAATAATGTGTATTCAAATCCTAGTTCCTAGTCTCACACTGGAATTCATTCATTGGAAGGAAGACAGAATGAGACAATGCAGATGGTTTAAGGCAAGTTAGTGCCTAATGATTTTGTCACTACTGAAAAGTAATTCCACATACATCTTTTTATATGAAGCATTGACTATTCAGGGTGTCCCAAAAGTCTCAGTGCAATTTTAAACTGTAGTAGAAGCTTAAAATTGCACTGAAATTTTTGGGACACCCTGAATATCCATAAATCCCAGTAGTATTTAATAAATATTTGTTGCCTTGCTGTGGGGTCATTTTTTGTTTTAGCTAAATAAGGTTGCTCAAATTTATGAAATTCTACAAAGCAATACAGGAATAACTTCTCTTTCCAGTCTCCCAATAACCAGGCACTAAGTATAAATTTATGAGTTTAATCTAGCCTTGAAAATCAGAGAATTGTGCATTTTATGAACTTTATTATGGATGAATACTTCTCTGAGAGATATAGCTTTTATATTGAGAATATTAATATAAATAAAACAAGCACATCAATAAGAAGCAGAGAAGTCAGATCTAAATGTATGATATATTCTGGTGTAAGAAGTCCATGATAAATGCAAACAAAAAAGACAAGAGTTTATAATAAAAACCACTGAAGCATGATGAAATAACATCTACTGAATGAGGAGATGAGTCTATGAGAAACTATTTTGAAATGAATATACTTGCAGCATGGTTAATGGATACACTTTTTTCTACTGGTCTCTGTAGTTTTCATAGTATACAAATTGAGTTATTTAGATATAGTCAATTCTTGTTTTTACCATTTATAGAAGAGATGTTCGTTCACTACAAAACAACTGGTTTCTGTGGTGAAAATTTAGGGAAAATTTTTTGTTGCTGTTCTTATATAATGTAAACAAAATAATTCAACTTCCCTACTTCTCATTTGGGCACAAAGGAAATAACAGCAGGACCCTATCGTTGTGGTGTAAGGAAAAGCCCTGCACTTGGAAGCCAGTGACCCAAGTTCCAGTCTGAGCTCTGACAATAGCTGCCTGACCCTAGGCAAATTATTTCTTTAGTTATTCAGGTTCAAAACATCAGAACCATCTTTATCTCCTCACTCTCCTTAATTCTACATAAGCCAGTTGTCATCTTTTACAGATCTCTCATATTTGATCATTTTTTCATGGCTACCAAGTTGGATGACTTCTCACCAAAGTTATTGTAGTATAGTATTAATTGGCTGTCCTCTGGCATTTATCTTTTCCAATCTATTCTTCACACAATTGCAAAAGTGATATTCATAAAGTAGAGGCCAAATCATGGCATTCCTCTATTTAGTAAACTCCAGGGGTTCCCTTTTACCATTAAGGTAAAATACAAAGTCCTTTGTGATTTAGAGTCCCTCAAAATATGGCTTTAACATACCTTTCTAGCCTTTTTATCTATTACCAAGTCTTATTATAACCTTTGTTATACTTTACAATCCATCCAAACTGGTCATTTTGCATTCATCACAGAAAATATTCCATGTCTCATCTCGATTCTTTGACATAGATTGTGCCCTGTACCTGAAATGCATCCCTTCACTCCCCACTCTTTGCATCCCTAACTTCTTCATAAAGCTTTTCCTAATCACCACAGCTGCTAGTACTTCCCCTTCCCAAACTCTAATTTTATATATAATGTGTGTATGTATGTGTCTATATTGTATGTATGTTTATGCATATGCTTGTGTATATATGTGCATATGTATATGTGTGTTTATGTATGGGTATGCACACACATACACATATATGTGCATATATGTATCCAAATACACACACGGATACCTGTGTGTACATATACATATACATATACATATACATATACATATACATATACATATACATATACATATACATATACATATACATATACATATAACTAACACACTTACTCTTGAATAAACAGCTAGGTCCTGATTGGTGTGAATAATGAATTCCACAAAGTGTTTCATGAATTCAAATTCACACTATTAGAAGTTACAATTATGTAAAAGATGGCAATTGCTTCTAGTCTAATGGAAATGTGCAGCACCAAATTGAATAATGAAGCCTCTTTGTGGGATTCATTATTCGTACTAATCAGGACCTAACTGTACTTATAAATGAACATTTGATCTCTGCTGATAGAATGTCAACTCTTTGAAGGCGATGATCATTTATTTTATCTTTATATCCCTAGCACAGTGCCTTGAATATCGTAACTGGATAATAAATGCTTATTGATTGCTTGAGTCACTGAACCAGTTTCCAAGTCTATAAAATAGAGATAATAATGCTTGAGCTCCCTGTAGAGGTATGGGAAAAATCTTATGGAAACCTTAAAATATTCTATAAATAAAAGTTATTAAGTAAAAGTTATAAACTAATAATAGTTGTCATTTTACTATTATACATTATTATTAATAATCATATCGATCCATATTGCTGCATTAGTCTGCCAAATAGAAATCAGTATTCCACAGACTTCTAATAGCATCAAAATAATGCATTCTACTCCTTTAAGTGACATTTACCCACTTCCACTCACAAATTTATTTTCATGTGTAACAAAATAGAATCCTCCCCTAAATTCCTACTCAATTGTTTCATTGCAATATGGACTTGACCCTTGCTTCTTAAAAGCTATATCAATAGGGTACAAATCTGGCTGAAATGGTAAGGAAAGGCCTCAGGCATGAGCCTAGTCTTATGGATAGCTCTCTTATGATCAGCCTAGCTAAACTGTGAGAGATTGACCAGTAAAGGGTATACCAATAAATAATGAATTCATTCACCCCTAAAATTCATAAGAATGCTTGTTTAAAAAGTGGGGGAGCGGGTAAGTGGCACAGTGAATAGAGCACCAGTCCTAGACTCAGGAGGACCTGAGTTCAAATTTGACCTCAGACACTTGACACTTAACTAGCTGTGTAACCTTGGACAAATCACTTAACCTCAATTGCCTTGCCTCTCCAAAAAGAAGAAGGAGGAGAAGGAGGAGGAAGAGGAGGAGGAGAAGGAGGAGGAGAAGGAGGAGGAGGAGGAGGAAGAGGAGGAGGAGGAGGAGGAGGAGAAGAAGAAGGAGAAGGAGGAGAAGGAGAAGGAGAAGAAGAAGAAGAAGAAGAAGAAGAAGAAGAAGAAGAAGAAGAAGAAGAAGAAGAAGAAGAAGAAGAAGAAGAAAAGAATGCTTGCTAAGGGGCATGGAAAGGACTGAGATCCACATCAGACACAACTATGTCAAGTAAAATCACAGGTCTTTAACAGCACTAAAGTAGGACAAACTGACTAATGAGGATGCTTCTTAAAATATTATTAACACCTCACATTTATGGGACACAAACTGTTTTCCTCACAACTCTGGCATGAGATATAAATATCATTATCCCTATTGTTTTATGTGAGGAAAATGAGACTTATATAATTTAAGTGACTTACCTGAGGCCAAATAACAAGTAAATGTTGAAGTCAGGACTTAAATTCAGTTTTCCAAAACAAAGACCAATGCTAAATGAGCAATAGCTCTGAGCTTCTTCTCTTAATGTAGTTCTATTTGTTTTGGACAAACTAACATCCCTAAAAACTGGTTCCTTAAATTTAACAGGGTCTAGATGGACTTGCTACCTCCTCTCCCATCCCTTTACCTCATCTCACCTTTGCCTTTCCCTGTCTTTTCTCTTACAATCCTTTACATCCTTTTATAAACTGCATAACTGTGATGCTAGTTTCCATCTCCCTGTGGGGAACATTACAAATTGCTCCCTACTACACGTGGAAATGGAGAATTTGGCCCCAAATTATTGATTGTTTATATCCCCATGCTGCCCTAAAACTTAGGTAACTATAAAATAGCAAAATTGCTTTCAAACACATAATAAGATATCTTTCCCAGAGGAGCCATAGGTATCTGTCTAAAGAGGAGAACTAAGTAAAGTCTAAAGTTCTACCAAGAGAATGCTGGGCTTTTGTTCCATTACATGGCCATTTGGGGTCTAAAGTAATAAAAACTATCCATCCTCCTTGTTTTGATTTATAAGGTGTCGCAACTCTTGAGCAAGCTAGGAAAGTGATGTGATCAGAGTTGAAAACCAGTGGACTATGCTTTTTACATTCAAGTGGTTTTCCCCACTCAATTCTGCTTTCAGAGTATGCCAGAGACCCCCCCCCCCCCATTTGAAACAAGGAGAGGACTTGACTTTCCAAATAAATAAAGGAAACTGTTATTTTCTAGCTCACAAATTACTGATTAGTGGTTTTCATCAGCTCCAATGGAACATTTTAACCTGGGAGAACTATTTATTATCTTCTACTTATTTACCCTTTTGTCTTACTTTTATTATAGTCTCTAAGCTTAGTAAGAACACTTTTCCCCCAAGATCACAAAATAAGTATTTGAATGAAACTACAGTATAAGTGTTACTATAAAGAATGTATTTAATTTCAAGTGCTACTATAAAGGATTTTTACAAATGGCATGACAGTCCTTTTACTGTCCCCGATTTTATTTCAGAGATGTCCTAACAACCCTCCTGAGAGCTAACGCTGCTGAGTGCCAATCCTTTTTTATCAATTCACTGCGTTACAAAACGAGAACATTATCTTGACATTCTGAGTATTGTTCTAGTTATTTGCAGTGTCCCTGTTGTGACTTTCTTTGAGATATTGTGCTGAACACAGATTGTGCTAAACACAGATTCAATTTCTAAAGAACCTGCAGGTAGTGTCAGCATTATTAAGCCAAGGCAAGGTTTTACACACATAGAATTAAAAAAGGGAAAAACTGCAAACTCCATATCTAGTATTCTCCAAATTCTAGGTGATTGATTTTAACACATGTAGAAGTTATATCCCGAGATAATTAAGTTTTGTAATGCCAACTAGAAATCTTCAGTTGATATCCATTGCCTACAGAATAAAGTTTAAAATACATAGCTTGATGTTCTAAATCTTCCATGTTTTGGCCCCAACATGCCTTCTCAGTTTATGTCCTATTACTATCTTTTATTGCAATCAAATTGGACTATGTATTATTGCTCAAAATTCCTTGAACTCTCCATGCCTACTGGTGCCTTGACTTACTCTGTTCCTTCTTGAAAGACCCACTTCTTTCATCTCCCTCCATCTGTCAAAGTAATATTTATCTCTTAATGCTTAACTCAAATGTCACCTCTTTCATAAAGTTTTCCCCCCAGACAGAAGGAATTCCCTCCTTTCCTTCAACTTCCATATCACTTTACTTTTATTTTTAATAATAATCGTGAACATTTATATAGTATTTACTATTTTAAATAGCAGTAAAGACAGTTGTGTATGCTGTAGCCTTGAACTTTTTAGAAACATCTCTAAATATTCTCCTTTATTGCTCTTTATTTTAGACACATGCTATTTACCATATTAAGTAAAAGTCCATTTTGTTTTTATGATTTCTGGTGTGTTTTTTTTTTAACCAAAAAAAGTGTAAATTTTTCAAAAACCTTTTCAACATCTTTTGGCATACTTATATCTTTGTTATTAACATGGTACATTATATTTATACCTTTCCTTATACTAAAACAACCCTTAATTCATGGAATAAGTCTAGCATGGTTATAGTATATAAACTTTTAAAAAGTTGCAGTTCATTTCCTAATATTTTATTTTTAATTTTGAGTTATTATTCATTAGTTACATTGGTCTAAAGTTTTCTTTCTTGACTTTGATGGTTTCATTTTTCTGCTCAGTAGTTCTTCTTTTCATTGTAATTCTACTTTTCATTGTAATATAAATGATTTGGTTTTCTTCTCTTTAAGAAAATCAGTTTATTTAAATGTTCATTTATTTTATTAGCTTTGTAAAGCTTTGTCAATTCAATGTTTCCTTTCAATTTTGTTAATATCTTTTTTCTGAATTTCTATTTTTTTAGCTGGGGTTTTTAACTTGTTTTCTACATTTTTAATCATATGCTCAACTTATTAATTTGCTCTGTTGTCATTTGCTTTGATGAAAGTTTCTATCATTTTAATGATTTGTTCTTTGATGCATCAATTGTTTACAATGAAATTATTTAGTTGCCAAATAATTGTAATGGTTTTTTCAAAGCTCCTCTATAGATTATAATTTTGCAGTATTATGAATACTTTATTATAAAAGAATGTTATATGCGTAGCATTTCTACTTTTTTGAATTTGGAGTGAGATTTTTATGCATATTCAGTTTTTGTATAGGTACCATGGACAGCTGAGATATAGAAATTCCTCTTTATTCCCATTAAGTAACTTCCAGAGATAAAGCATCTCTCATTTTTCTAAATTTCCATTGCAGTCCTTAATATCTTTTTCTCTGTAGTACTTTTTTTTTATTAACTTGGAAGTTCTAAATATTGATCTAGTGTTTCTGGGAATTTTTATTTTGGTGTTTCAAGAATCTGGTTTTTTGCTCTTTTTCTAAGCTATCTGGGAAGTTTTCATTTGTGATATCTTGAAATACAACATCCAAGTTGTTTATTGTTGTGGTTGTTGTTCATGAATTTGAAATAGTCTAATAATTCTTAAATTGTTTCTCCTTGATCTATTTTCCAGGTCAGTTGTTTCTAATGTATTCCTTATATTTTCTTTTGTTTCTTTAGTATTTTTTATCTTTTAATTTTATTTTTAACATTTCTTAGCATCTCATTGAGTTGTTACTTTTTATTTTGGCCCATTCTAAGTTTCGTAACTTTAAAGTCTTATGTAAAATTTCCCACCATACATTCTAAGATATTAATTCTCCTTGCTCCTCTTTTCTTCCTAGCTGTCTTCTCCTATCCTCCATATCATTTCACCTGGCCATCTCATCAGTTCCCATTATATCAACTATCATCTCTATGTTAATGATTCTCAGAGTTGCATATCCAGCTCTAATCTTTCTTCTAACTAACCATCTAACCCTCATGACTAACTACCTATTGAATATCTTGAACTGGATCATCTGAAGACATCTGAAGGTCAACATGTCCAAAACTGAACTCATAATACCACCCCCCCCCAAAAAAAATTGCCTCTTTTAATTTCACTATTATTTTTAAGGACACTACCATCTTCTCAGTCATCCAGGCTCACAACCAATATATTACCCTCAATTCATCAAACTCTCACTACCTCCATTTCCAATTTGTTGTCAAATCTTGTCAAGTTTAACTTCCTAAGATTTTTTTATACATACCCTTTTATCTCCTGACACTGCAACCACCATAATGTAAGTCCTCAAAACCTTGGGCTAGAATACAGAAATAATTTTTTGGTTGGTCTCCCTTTTTCATGCCTTTTCTCACTCTAGTCCATCCTCTATTCGGCTGTCAAATTGATCTTCCTAAAGCACAAATTTGACCATTTCACTCTTTCATTCAATTGACTACAATGGCTCTTTATCATTTTTAGGATCAAATAAAAAACCCTCTGTTTAATGTGTAAAGCCCTTTATAACATGGCTCTTTTTTAACTTCCCCAGTCTTCTTATACTTTATTCCACCCACCTACCCCATGTACCCAGATCCAGTGACACTGACCTCCTTGCTGTTCTTCACACATAATACTTTGCCTGCCAACTTGGAGCATTTTCACTGGCTGTACTGGCTTGAACTCATGCCCAGAATTCACTACCTCCTCAACTCTATTCCATGGTTTCCTCGCCTTCCTTCAAGTTCCAACTAAAATCCCTTTCTCCAATAAGTTTTGCCTGATCTCCCTCAGTGGTAATGTCTTCCTTCTATTGATTATCTACAATTTATCCTGTATGTATTTTGTTTGTATTTAGCTATTCACATGCGGCTTCCCTCCTCTCCCATTAGACTGTGAATTCCTTGAGAACAGGGGCTATCTTGCCTTTCTTTGAATCTTCAGTACTTAGCACAGTTCCTCAAATATTGCAGGTACCTAATAAATGCCTCTTGATTGATTGATATTGACTAGCCCTGAATTAAACCAATTCAATATATCTGTGTTTGCTATCTGACAACACTATGTTAGGAGTTATACCAAAAAATACCAAAATGACTAATTACTGTCCCCACAGAGCTTACAATATTCAAAATATTGTATACTTTGTATATAATTCAAAAATTGTATATTCAAAAAAATATTTGACTACCTATTAGACAACCAGCCCTGTGCTTCATTATAAGAATATAGAGCAGCACTCATACAAAGAAAATATATATATTACATTGTAGGTGTTCTTCAAAGTTCATCTAACTCAAAGAAACTGAGGCAAAGTGAAGCACATAGGATCTGTATATTTAGCCATTTACTCCCAACAACAACAACAAAAAAAATTGAGAAACTGGGTAAATAAAGGCTTCCAAAAAAGAGAAATCAAGCCTTTCACTGTAACAGCTTCGAGTGTTTCCTGTCTGTTTAAGTAGATATTCTACCTTTCTTTTGGACCTAGGAAAACAAATAAATAGCAAAAACAAAAACAAGAAAAGAAAATTTTTAGAATGCTGTGCTTTTCTAAAGATGATGACTAAATATTTACTATTGGATATATTGGTCACTGAGTTATCTTACAATGTTAATGACAAAATTATCTGTGATGAAAAAAGACTCAGCAGTTGCCTAAATGCAGAAATTCTTCTTCCTCAGTAAGGAAAGTATTGCTATCATCAGTGTTTCTTTCTTTAGAAAGTTGGTTAAGCTCTTGGAAACCATTATTAAGAAGAAAATTTCATTGTGAAATGGCATAGAATTGTGGGTAATATGCAAGCTCTAGATTAAGAATATCTGAATTCAAATACCATCTCAGACATTTGCTAGTTATGTAATCCTGGGCAAGTCACAAATTTTCTAGAAATCAATTTCCTCAGTCACAAAATGGCAATAATAATAAGGGAAGGGGAAAAGAAAGGAATAAGCATTTATTACATACCTACTAGGTACCAGACAATGTGCTAAATGCTTTAACAACAGTGCATAAACTTCTGAACTTTTCTGAGGATCAAATGAGATAACCATACGTAAAGTGCTTGACAAACTTTACATTGCTATATAAAGGTTTCCTACTATTATCCAATGGATATTTTCAGTCATGAGTTCAAATGATGAATTCTTGGAAAGAGAGAGCCCCCTCTGAAAAAAAATATGGATTCCAACAAAAACATAAATAGGACAATTATATAACAATGATGATGATAACAATTGAGAGAATATAGCACAGTGACTAGAGAACTGGTCTTGGAGACAGGAAGACCTAGCACATTCAAGTCCTGAGTCTGCTACACATTGATTGTGTGGCCCTCAGCAAGTTATTTAACCTGTTGGCACTCTAGGTAATTCTCTAAGATTTTAAGTTGCAGAGGAGAGTCCAGCCTACATTGGTCCCATATAGTTATTCCCTATTATCAATTAAATCATAGCATCATCTCCTACTCCTATCCTAACAACAATATTACTTTCTAATGTATTATCACTTCAAGGTTTTTAAAATGTGATACATTCTTTATTCCTCTTTATGAGGTAATTATTAAAAATTTTATTGTAGAATAGCCATAATATAAAGTGGCTCAGAAACTGAACCACAGAGAAGGTTATGTGACTTGCTTATGGTCACAAAAGTACCATCAGGGGGGTGATTTCCTTACAGGTTGACCTGGCTCCAAAACCAACCCTCTTTTTATTATCCATACTACATAAATTGTTTATAGATAAGAAGTTTATATATAAGAAGTTGTTTATAATTCACTTGTGGTCATCTTGATCATTGATCTAAAATGCCTCACAGATACTTCATAAGTACATTTGGATAGAATGAGAATTAGTTATAGCTGAGAGTATCGCTGACTAATTATAGGACCTTCGGCCTTAGTTTCTTCATCTGTAAAATGAGAGACTTAAAGAGAGATTTAGACTAAAATCTTACCATTTTAACTATTTCTATAATACCTTAAAGTTGTCTAGGCCATTCTTATACTGCTAGCTTATAGAATCCAATTCCAGGTTTCAAGTGTATACATTTTTGGTCTCTTGGCTCCATTCATCAGGATTCCACATTGAATGAAATCCACCATCTGAATTCCTAATTTTCCTCACCTTTGTGCTAAAGAATCTGTCCTTTTTGCTCCTTTACTTTTTACTAACTTATTAAGAAAAATGTGTGACCAGCAGAGCTATAACTAGAGCTGCCATTCAATGCACTTTTTGTTCCATAAATCCCTTTTGAAAAAAATGTACTGTGACTCTTTGGGGGTAATTTAATATGCTATTAATAATATTCATTTCTATTTATTCATTGTTACAATAACTACAATGAAAAGTTTTTTTACCAAAAATCTCCAAATCTTCCCCTCTTTGAGATATATGGAAAACCATACTTTTGTGGATTTTGTATTGTTATCTGCTAGAGGATTTTCTTCCATCAAGTCACACTATTTTTGCCCAACTTTACTAACCTATCAACAAACATTTTTAATCATCTTCTATAGGTTAGGAGCTGTGCTAGGTATTGTGATATTGCAGCAAGCATCCTAGCATCCCCAGGGTGGCTGCCAACACAGGTTCTTAGATCTGCTTTTCTAACAGAAAGCAACTCAAAATGGGTTAACAATCTTGCTTTAATCAATCAAACATACCATTTACCTATTTCAGGGGAAAAAGTCAGCGCCCCGAACTTCAGAGTATACAGAGGTTACAAAAAAACAGAAATATTTCAACAGATAGGCCTCCAACTGTCTAACCATTACCTCTATACCTAGTCAGTTACCAGAGAGGGAAGCATCAACATCTGGGTTTTTCAAAGCCAGGAGGCTCTCAATGGCTGCCCAGAGTCTCATCTGGTCAAATTACACAACACTTCTCAAAGTGAGCCCCAAAGCAATGCCTTACATCAGGGATTACATAGCCTTATCCAGGCTCAGAGAATGTAACAACCCTCTTGAACCACTGCCCAATCACAAAGTATCTTCTGAAAAACAAGCCTCCGACCACAGGCTCCAGGTGCACTTAAGCCTAGGGGCAGGGAAGATCTTAAAAATGTACATTCCTATAACATGCGGATATAAAAATGAAGATAAAAATCTCAATAATAATAACTAGAATGTACATAACCCTTTGTTTTACAAATATCTCATTTTATCCTCCAACAACCTCAAGGAGCTTACATTCTGTTGAGGAGAAGGCTAATGAGTAACAAGCATTCATTAAACACTTACTTTGTGCCAGACACTTTACTAATCACTGAGGACACAAACACAAGCAAAAAGAAAAACTGTCCTTACCTTCAGGATCCATGGGATAAGACAATACACAAGAGTGAGCTGAAGTTGGAGAGAGGATAGTACCCAGCTAGGAGTGGAATACATGGGTTAAAATCTGGAAAATCAGGACACCTTAAGGGAAATTAAAAGTTGACTGTCCTGGGTCGCTCTCCAATATGAAAGAACTTACCAAAAAATGAAAACACAGACAAGCAAACAAATATGAAAAATTAGTGAGTCAACAAGTATTTATACACCTACCAAGCACTGTTCATTTTATTGGGCAGGGCACTAACAAAATAAGATTGAGGGGATGAGCATAGGTCTAATCAGAAGGGGGCACTTGAACTGAGGCTTAAAGGAAGCACCGCAGAGACTAATAGGAAGGGTAAGATAGGCATGAGAGATATTCAGGGATACAGAGATGTTATCTTAGAGTTAGTGTCATTTTCATCTCTATTTCTTTGCAAGGTAAGTTAGTTGCTGAGGTGGTGGATTCCGAACGTATTGGTTCAATTGCCATTAATAAGGGTAATAGATCACTGTGGCAATGCTGGTAAATCTTTTCCATTTTGTACCTATTTCTTCTTCTCCTACCAGTTTCATCTGTAAATGCTTTAGAATGACCTGGCTTAATTGGGAACCTTATGCCAGGATTTCTGCTGATTCATCTCATCTTCCACTGCTTTTCACTGTTTTATAAAGTGCTCATAATTTTCCATCATCCACTTCCATAACATTTTGCAAATGAGTATGAACTTCAAACCTGTATTAAATTTGGCTTCTCATAACATTGTGTTTGCTTACTAAGGAAATTTGGGGGAACTATTGACCTTTTCATTGGGTTGGTTATTTTGTATTGCTCAAACTTATGTGGAAAATGGTGACAATAAGTTACTTTATTGTTTTTCTACCATTTCAGGGTTCAACAGCTTTTTTATTTTCTTTTTGGAGGGAGTAAGGTAGGGCAATTGGGTTTAAGTGACTTGCCCAAGGCCACACAGCTAGTTTTTCTCAGGTCCTCCTGACTCTAGGGCTGGTGCTCTATTTACTGCACCACTTAGCTGCCCCAGGGCAATAGCTTTTAAAAAGTATTTTGAGTTATAGCTATTGTAGTAATGCTTTTAATTTTCTCATCTTTCTCTTTTCTTCTAATTTGTTACTAATTTTTACCTTTGACAAGTAATTACATTAAGAAATGCAAATTAGTATCTTCTAACTGGAAGGAAGATCATTAACTGCTTTTGGGAATCAGGGAAGGCTTCTTAGAGGAAGTGGTATCTAAGCTAGAAGCTGAATAAAGAGAAAAATTTCTACACAAAAGGATGTGAAGGAAGTGCATTTCAGGCATAGGAAATTACCTTTGTAAACAAGGAGACAAGGAAGTCTAATTTACTACAGTGCTTGAATGGGAGTAGAATGGAATAAGAGCAAAGAGGCAATGGGAAGTAAATGATAGAAACATAGTAACAATGCGATAGGGTACCCTGCTCTTATACAGGCATACAAAATACAAAATGGGTAGAATATACAGGACAGTCTTTGTTTCACCCTCCTGAAAATGTAAAACATTGAAAAGAACTGTTGGAGGTGGGGAGGAGGAGGGCAGAGCAGAGATAGAGGAGTAGAGGCCCAAATTCACCTGAACTCTCCCAAATGCCCTCCTAAACAACATTAAAATGCCTCAAATTTATTTCTGGAACAGCAGAACAACAAAAGGTTTGGGTAAAACAAGTTTCCAGTCAAAGACAAATTAAAAGTACAGTAGGGAAGGTCAGTCACATCAGGGTGGTAGTTAAGTATAGGACACAACACATACCCACCACAGGAATACTGGTAGCAGACCTTGGAGAAGGCTACCACGGCAGCAGCAGCAGCTTTAAAGGCTCTCAGCCCATAGATAGCAATGAGGTTAGACAACAGGTCAGAAAGAGATTATAAAGAACCATTTCCTGGGGAGGGTAAGGACCTTCTTGCATTTCCCATACACAGCTCTGTTTCACAGTGCCACAGAGAAGAGAAACACTAGCACTTGCAGCTTCAAGAGAAAATGGACCCTGGTCATAGTTCCAGGGCAGAGAAGACTGCTTGTGGTTACTCCCAAGAAAGTAGAGGCCCTGATCTAAGCTCCAAGACAAAAAAAAAAAAGTACTAGCATTTGCAACTGCAGGAGAACAAGGAAACTGGTCACTTTTCCAGGGCCAAGACAAGCAACAGAACTTGAAGCTATAGGGGAACAAGGTCTGTTCCTGGCTAAAGACCAGAGTACAGGTGAGACAACAATGACCTTGCATATCCTTAGATCATACCATTGTGATAGCTCCCAAAACTTACAAACCTCCAGAACTAGCTCTTTAAAAAATAGTGTGAAAAACCTGAAACTTGGGGCCATTCCTTTTCCACGTGAGCAAAGCCCAACTTTAACATAAAGTTAAAAGTCAAGAAATAGGCTTAAAAAAAGATCAAACAACAACAAAAATTAAAAGAACCTGACCATAAAAAGTTGCTATGGTGATAAGTTCAAGACACAAACTAAGAAGAAGATAATAATGTCAAAACAGCTACAAGCAAAGTCTCAAAGGGAAAAAAAGTGAATTGGACATAATCTCAACAAGAATTCCTGGAAAAGATAAAAATAGGGTTCAAAAATCTTAAAAAGAGAGTTACAAGAGAAACTGGGGAGGGGGAAGAATGAGAATGATACAAGAATATTATGAAAAGAAAATCAACAACTCAGTGAAGGAGGCACAAAATAAATACAGAAGAAAATGACACTTTAAAAAGCAAAAACTAACCAAATGGAAAAAGAGGCATAAAATTTTAGTGAAGAAAAGAACTACTTAAAAAGAGGAACTAGAAAATATTTTTTTTAAAATAGGAGATGTAAAATATCTCCTTGGAAAAACAACTGACCTAAAAATACATTAAAGAGAGATAATTTAAGAATTATTAGACTACCGGTAAGCCACAATTTTAAATAAGAGCCTGGACACCATATTTAAAGAAATCATCAAGGAAAAGTGCACTGAGATTCTAGAATTAGAGAATAAACTGAAAATGGAGAGAATCCACCAATCAACTCCCCAAATAAAACCTCCTAGGTATATTATAGCCAAATTCCAAAACTCTAGAGCTTCAAGGAAAAAAAAATTGTAAGTAACCAGAAAGAAAATATTTTAATATTGTGAAGCAAGTCAGGATCATGCAAAATTTAGAAGCTTCCACATCAAAGGATTGAGGGCTTGGAACATTATAATACAAAAGGCAAAGGAGCTAAAATTACAATCACCTACCCAGGAAACTAAGTGAAATCCTTCAGGGGAAGGATTTAATTCATTTCTTGAAACACAAGACCTCCAGGAAGTTCTGAGAAATAGGTCAGAGCTGAATAGAAATAGTGACTTTCAAATACAAGACTCAAAAGAAGAAAAATAAAGCAAAAGAAAGAGAAATTTAATTTTTTTTCTTTTAAATAGAATTTTAGATACCCAACTTCTGGGAGCTAAGATAGCAGAGTAAGCAACAAATCACCAGAACTTTCCCATATTCACCTTCAAACAACTACAAAATAGCACCCCAAAAGAAATACTAGAAAAGCAAAACCAGCAAAAAGGCAGAGTAAAACAATCTTTGGGACCAAGAAACTTGTAAGATTGACATGAAAAGTCTGTCTTACTCAAGTAAAACTGGAGCATGGTCCAAGACAGGAAGCATCCCATCAAGCCAGCAACAAGCCCCACCTCAGCAAACCAGCAGTAGATCCTATGCTTCAGTGTGGTGGAGCAGGCAAATGCCAAAACCAGTACCCCCACAAGCCTCAGCATAGCCAGAGGAACCAGCAAACTCCAGGTCTGAGGACTGCCGCGTGCTTCAGCATAGCCCCAGGCAAAGAGACAACCTCTAGTAGCCAGACTCCACTTCTTCAGTGTACCCATGGGCAAATAGGTTGACATCTACCTATGGGTGCCTAAGCAAAGTTCTGGGCTCTTATTACATGCTTTAGCATAGCCCTGGGTGAACAGGCAGCCACTAGTAGCTCCTCATGGGCTTCATTGTAAACCCAGGGAAACACAAAAATACCCCATTGGCCTCAGCACACACCAGACACCACCACTAGGATCCAAAGTAGGCTGCCATACCCTTATGCCTCCAGCAGCACCAGTCACCCTTCACACCACTCCCTCAGCAGAGCATCAGACATTAGGGTCCCTAGTGGGTCTCAGGGCAATACCAATGTGGCACTAGGTAAACAGCCAGCACCTGCTATCCCTAGCACAAGAAGCCTAAGACAATGCCCTTTCCACATTGGGAGCAGAGCTCAAAATTTTAAAAAAGGAAAAAAGGCCAAAATAGATGAGCAAAAAAAAAACAAACAAAATAGAATCTGAGCATAGAAAGTTATTGTGTAGGGGCGCTAGGTGGCACAGTGAATAGAGCGCTGGCCCTGGAATCAGAAGGACTTGAGTTCGGAGCCGGCCTCAGACACTTAATCCACACAAACAAAAAAACCTAGCCGTGTAACCTTGGGCAAGTTACTTAACCCCAATTGCCCTAAAGGGGCAGCTAGGTGGCTCAGTGAGTACAGTGGCCTCGGAGTTGGGATGACCCGAGATCAAATCCGGCCTCAGAAAATGAGCACCCACACATAAATAATGACTAGCCATGTAACCTTGAGCAAGTTACTTAACCCCAATTGCTTAAAAAAAAAAAAAAAAGAAAGAAAGAAAGAAAGAAAGTTATTGTGGTGAGAGGGAAATGGTGACACAAAATGAGAAGAGGATAACAATGTGTAAACACCTACAGGCAAACCTCCAAAGAAAAATGGGAAGTATACACTATATACCAAGATATGGTGAAAATGGGTACATAATTTAGACATAAAGGGTGATACCATAAGCAAATTAGGAGAAAAAGGAATAGTTTATCTGTCAGATCTATGGAGAAGGGAGGAATTTATGACTAAACAAGAAATAGAGAAAATTATAAAATGTGAAATGGATCATTTTGATTACATTAAATTACTAAGGTTTTAAGCAAACAAAGCCAACACAACCAAGATTAAAAGGGAATCAGAAAGCTGGGAAACAATTTTGACAGCCAGTATCCCTGATAAAAGCCTCATTTCTCAAATATGTAGAAAACTGAGTCAAATTTATAAAAATCCAAGTCGTGCCCCAACTGGTAAGAAATCAAAGGATATGAACAGGCAGTTTTCAAATGAAGAAATTAAAGCTATCTATAGTCTTATGAAAAATGCTCTAAATTACTATTGATTAGAAAAATGCAAATTAAAACAAGCCTGAGATACCACCTCACACCTATCAGATTGGCTAATGTGACAGAAAAGGAAAATGATAAAAGTAGAAGAAAATGAGGGAAAATTGGAACACTAATGCATTGTTGGTGGAGTTGTGAACAGATCCAACCATTCTGGAGAGCAATTTGGAACTGTGCATACCCTTTGATGAAGCAATATCACTACTAATCCTATATCCCAAAGAGATCACAAAAAAGTGAAAAGAATCCACATGTACAAAAACATTTATAGCAGCTCTTTGTGTGGTAGCAAAGAATTGGCAATTGAGGTGATAGCCATCAGTCGGGGAATAACTGAACAACTTGTGGTATATGAAAGTATTGGAATACTATTGCTCCAGAAGAAATCTTGAACAGGTAGATTTCAGAAAAATCTAGAAAGATTTACATGAACTGATGCTAAGTGAAATGAACAGAACCAGGAGAACATCGTACACAGTAACAGCAACATTGTGCAATGACCAACTTTGAGAGACTTAGCTCTTCTCAGCAATGCAATGATCTAAAACAAGCCCAAGGGACTCATGATGGAAAATTCCGTCCACATCTAGAGAAAAAACTATGGAGTCTAAATGCAGATCAAAGCATGCCATTTTCTCTTTTTCTTTCTTTCTTGTGGTATTTTCCTTTTGTTCTGATTCTTTTTGCACAACATGACTAAAATGGAAATATATTTAATATGATTGTACATGTATAACCTATATCAGATTGCATGCCATCTTGGGAAGGGGGAAGGTCAAGGAGGGAGAAAATATATGGAACTCAAAATCTTGTTCAAATGAATGTTGAAAACTATATTTGGATGTAATAAGAAAAAACAAAACACTATTAAGTGGGACAGAAAATTGGGAAGTGATCTCAAGCCCAGAAAATGTTTGTAGAAGAACTCAAAAGGGATTTTTAAAGTCATATAAAAGAAAGAGAGAGGGGAGGCTAAGTGGCACAGCGAATAGACCACCAGCCCTGGAGTCAGAAGGACTTGAGTTAAAATCTGGCCTCAGACACTTAACACTTAGCCATACGACCTTGGGCAAGTCACTTAACCCCAAATGCTCTGCCTTCCCCCCTCCCAAAAAGCAAAAAGAGAGAGAGAGAGAGAGAGAGAGAGAGAAATTGTGGAGAGAAATAAGAGTAATCTAAGAGAAGTATGAAAAAAAAAGAGTCAACAGCTTGGAAAAAGAAAACAACTCCTTAAAAAGCGGAACTGGACAAATGGAAAAGGAGATACAAAATCCACTGAAGAAAATAATTAATTAAAGAGTACAAATGGCCAAATGCAAAAGTAGGTACAAAAGCAAATTGAGGAAAAGAATACCTTCCTTAAAAGTTAGAATTTGGCAAGTGAAAGTCAATGACTCTCTGAGGCATCAAGAATCAATCAAACAAAATCATAAAAATGAAAACATGAAAGAAAATGTAAAATAGCTCATTGGGAAAATAACTGGAAAATAGATACAGGAGAGACAACATCAGAATCATTGGACAACCAAAAAGTCATAATCGCAAGGAGTATCTGGACAACATCTTTCAAGATATTATCAAGGAAAACTAATGTGCTGCACCCAGAGGGCAAAATAGGCATTGAAATATTCCAGCAGTCCCCTCAGGAAAGATGTTCCAAATAAAAACTCCAAGGAATATTATAGCCAAATTTTATAATTAACAAGAAAAAATACTACTAGTGACCAGAAAGAAACAATTCAGATATTAGGGAGCCACAATCAGAATTACATAGGACTGGGCAGCTACAGCATTAAAAGATCAGAAATCATGGAACATGATATTCTGGAAGGTAAAAGAGCTATAATTATATATAATATATTAATATGCACATGTTAATATATATAATATGTATAATTACATAGTTTATATATAATTTATATATGTATATATATATATAATTGTACAATCAAGAATCACTTATCCAGAAAAATTAGGCATAATGCATTGAGGGACAAAATGTTCATTCAATGAAATAGAAGGATTTCAAGCTTTCATAATGATTAAACCAAAAATTTGACCTCTAATATCAAGACCCAAGAGAAACATTAACAGGTAAAAAGGGAAAAGGAAACATAAAGGATTCAATAGAGTTAAACTATTCACATCCCTACATGGGAAGATGATACTTGTAATTTTTAGAAATTGCATCACTAAGAGTGGGGAACTTGTGGCATTGAGACCACATGTGGCCCTCAATGTCCTCAAGTATGACCCTTTGACTGAAGGCAAACTTCAGAACCAAGAAAGAAACTAAGAAGGTATATACAATGCTAAAAAAGTAAGATATTGAATGGGAACAGAAAGGAATATACATTTTCCCAGTAGCAAAAGGCACCTATACAAAAGTTGATTATATAATCGGACATAAAAAGCTTAAAGCAAATGTAGAAAGGCAGAAATATTAAGTGCATGTATTGTTTTCAGATCATAATGCAGTAAAAATTGCATTTAACAAAGGGCAGTGGGAAGGCAGGTTAAAAATTAATTGGAAACTAAATAATCTAATCCTAAAGAATATAAATAAATAAACAAATCATAGAAAAAAATCAATAATTTCATTAAAGAGAATGACAATAAGACAACATACCAAAATTTATAGGATGCAGCCAAAGCAGTACTTAGGGGAAATTTTATTTCTCTAAATTCTTACACCAACAAAATAAAAAAAGAATAGATCAAAGTATTGGACAAGTTACTAAATAAATAAATGATTTAAAAAACCTAAAAAAAAATTTTTAATGCCTAAATGAGCACCAAATTCAAAATATGAAAATCAAAGGGGAAATTAATAAAACTGAAAGTAATGAGCTAATAAATAAATCTAGGAGTTGGCTTTATGAAAAAAAAACAATAATGTAGATAAGCCATTAGTAAATTTGATTTTTAAATAAGAAAACCAAATATCTAGCATCAAAAATGAAAAGGGTAAAATCACTACCAATGAAGAAGAAATTAAAGTGATCATTAGGAATATTTTCCACAAATATATGCCAATAAATCTGACAATCTGAGTGAAACTGATGATTATTTGTGAAAATATAAATTTTCTAGATTAATATATTAGGAAATAGAATACCCAAATAACCCCATCTTAGAAAAAGAAATTGAACAAGCCATTAATGAACTCCCTATGAGGAAAATCCCCAGGGCCAGATGGGTTCTTGAGTAAATTCTACCAAACATTTGAAGAACAATTAATTCTTTTTTTTTTTTAAAGCAATTGGGGTTAAGTAACTTGCTCAAGGTTATACGGCTAGTCATTATTTATGCGTGGGTGCTCATTTTCTGAGGCCGGATCTGATCTCGGGTCATCCAAACTCCGAGGCCAGCACTCTTACTCACTGCGCCACCTAGCTGCCCCTTTAGGGCAATTGGGGTTAAGTAAGTTGCCCAAGGTTACATGGCTAGGTTTTTTTTTTTGTTTGTTTGTATGGATTAAGTGTCGGAGGCCGGCTCCGAACTCAGGTTCTTCTGATTCCAGGGCCGGCGCTCTATTCACTGCGCCACCTAGCCGCCCCAAGAAAAATTAATTCTAATACTATATAAAGCATTTGGGAAAATAGGCTAAGAAGGAGTTCTACCAAACTCCTTTTATGAAATAAATATGGTGTTGATACCTAAACCAGATAGAGCTAAAATAGAGAGTGGAAAAAAATTAGATCAAAATATTAGCCAAGTGATTATAGCAATATATCAGAAATGGATGATATATCACTGGCTGGGCTTTATACCAGGAATATATATACAATTGTAGCTTTCCTGGGGATGAAGGGGAGTAAGGGAGTGGTGGGGAAGAACAAAGCACACAGCAGAGAACAAAAGAAAACTCACAAGAAGCAAAGAAAAGATGAACAGCTCTGAACACAATATGTAGTATTTATTATATAATCTTTCTTAAAGTGGAAATTTATTGCTGTACATTTTGAATCCTCTCTTATGTTCTGCTGTGTACATGGCAATATTTTTTAAATTTTCTTATTTTGTATTTAAATTTATAATATGTTTCTTTTTTCTTTTCTTATTGTGTATTTAAGTTTAAAATAAATTAACTTTAGGGGAAGCTTGGTGGCACAGTAAACAGAGCACCAGCCCAGGAGTTAGGAGGACCTCAGTCAAATTTGGCCTCAGACACTTGACACAATTACTAGCTGTGTGACTTGGGGCAAGTTGCTTAACCCCAATTGCCCTCCAAAAGGCAAAAAAATCAATCAATCAATCAAATAAAATTAACTTTAAAAAAACTTAAAAAAAAAAAATCCCCTGATCACCCCCAGAAAGAGATACTAAAAGGAAACTACCAGAAACATTGTAGCCAAATTCCAGAACTCATAGGTCTAGGAATAAATTATGTAAGCAGCCAGAAAGAAACAATTCAAATATCAGGGAACCAGATGCAGGATTACACAGGACTTGGCATCTACAACATTAAAGAATCAAAGGTCATGGAACATGACCTGGAAGACAAAGGATCTAGAATTACAGCTAAAATTCACCTATTGGGTGAAATTGAGCAGACTCCTTCAAGAGAAAATATGTTTATTCAATTAAGTAGAAAGCTTTCAAGCTTTCATGAGGAGAAGAACAGACCTGAATAAAAAAAAATGATTTTCAATATCAAGACTCAAGAGAATAGTAAAAGGTAAACAAGGAAGAAAAAAATAATGTTGTTCAATAAAGTAAAATTCATTACATCTCTACACATGAGGATGATAATTGTAACTCTTAAGAACTGTATCTCTGTTAGGAGTATACATTGACAGAGAGTGTGGCTTTAAGTTAACTTTGATGGGATGATATAAAAAAAACGAGGGGTATTAAAGAGGATTGCACTGGGAGAACAGAGAAGGGAGAGGCAGAATGGGTTAAATTATGTCACATAAAGAGGCACAAAAAGCCCATTATAGTAGAGGGAAAGAAGTCAGGCAGGGATGAGCATTATTTGAATCTTACTTTCACTGGATTTGGCTCAAAGAGGGAAGAACATACACACTTAAGTGGGCATAGAAATCTATCTTATCCTAAAGAGAAAGAAGAGAAGAGGTGGACAGGAAAGGAGGGGGTGGGCTAATATAATGTAGGGCTGATTGAGAGAGGTGGTGGTCAGAAGGAAAACACTGGTGAGCAGGGACAGGGTGAAAGGAGACAGAGAGAAAAGTATAAATAGGGAGAAAATGGGATGGAGAGAAATACATAGTAATCATAAACACGAATGGGATGAACTCTCCCACAAAACAGAATCAGATAGCAGAGAGGATAAAAAACCAGAATCCTACAATATATTGTGTACAAGAAATACATTTGAAGCACAGAAGCACACACAGTATAAAGGTTAAAGCCTGAAGGAGAATCTATGATGCTTCAACTGAAGTAAAAAAAAAAAACAAAAAAAACAAGGGGTAGCAATCCTGATATAAGACAAAGCAAAAGCAAAATTAAAACACATTAAAAGAGACAAGGAAGGAAACTACATTCTGCTAAAAGGCACCATAGACAATGAGATACTATCAGCACTAAACATATACACACCATATGGTATAGTATTCAAGTTCAAAAGAGAAGTAAAAAAAGAAAAAAAAATAAAAGAGAAGTTAAATAAATTAGAGGAGAAAATACATAGAAAACTATACTAGTGGGGCATCTCAATTTTCTCCTTTCAGAACTAGACAAATTTAACTATAAAATAAATAGAAAAAAGTTAAGGGTTTGAATATAATTTCAGAAAAGTTAAATATGATAGACCTCTGGAGAAAACTGAATGTGGATAGAAAGGAATATTCCTTTTTCTAAGTATTATATGGCACCTACACAAAAGAAAAAATGATCATGTATTAGGGCATAAAAGCTCTCAATCAAATGAAGAAAGGCAAAAATATTAAATGTATCCTTTTCAGATTGTGATGTAACAAAAATTGCTTTAAGCCAAGTATAAGCAGCTTTCCAGAGGACTGCTACTGCGAGCAGTTTTAAGGTTCTGATCACATATTATAGTGAACTCTCTATTTATTCAGCAGTAAATTAAAGCAAAACATTCACAGAAACCAAAGTACAGAATTCTCAATGTTGTAACATAGCAACTTATCACTAAAGTGGCCACGTAGTTTTAAACAAAAGATATCATTATCATTCAGTAAGTCCTTAACTCAGTCAGCCTTAAGGAGCAAGCTTCCTTAAGGGATACAAAGTACACAGGTCAAAGTTCTCCACCCCTAAGTCACATTGTCTTAATTTCTCAGTCAAAAAGCCTTTCTTCTTGATTGGACATTAGTTTCTAATCATCCTTAACTCAATTATCCTTAAGAGGACAAGGCCCAGAGTACAAAGTTCTCCCATCCCTAGGCCATAGTAAATCATGATTTTCTCTGTTGGCATTAAGTACCCAAGGAGTGGTCTTTTCATGTTGACTTGCAGCTGGCTCTCAGATTCCATGGTTACTCTTCCGTGGTCCCAGCTTTTGCCTGAATTTACCCAACTGTCACCTGGATTCAAAGGTAGGCAGCTCTCAGCTCCTCATACTGCTCCCTGTCCAGTTCCCATTCCATATTGAATCTCACAGTTTACAATCCACTTCAAGTTTTTCACAGTTTCTGTTTCTGGGAAGACAAAGCTTATCAGAGCCAGAACAACATTCATGCACGTTGCTGGCATCATCATCAATTCAATTTCTGCCTGTGAAATCAACACAGACCCACAAAACAAGTCTGAGAAATCAAAACAAATTGTCACTATAGTCCCAGGACCTCTAAAGCCCTCCTCCAGGACTTTGTAAACAGATAAGAAAAAACATTCCCATTCAGGGCTTCTAGTAAGTTCCCAGGGTTTCTGTACAAAGTTTTACAAACCCAAATCAACACAGACAGAACAAACAGAGTACCAAGATACCATGGTTTTTCCAAAGAGATGCTTCATATTGCCTTCTATTTTTTTCATACTTTTGGATCTGTTTCATATTATCTTGATTTTTCATAAAATCATTAGCTTCTATTCACTCTAATCTCATTTTGAAGGAAGTATTTTCTTCATTGAGCTTTTGAACTTCCTTTCCATCTGGTAAATTCTGTGTTTTAAAGTATTCTTCTCCTCACTGGCTTTTTGGTTCTCTTTTGCCATTTGAGTTAGTCTATTTTTAAGGTGTTATTTTTTTCAGTATTTTTGAGGTCTCCTTTAGCAAGCTGTTGACCCATTTTTCATGATTTTCTTGTATCACTCTCATTTTTCTTCCTGATTTTTCCTCTACTTCTCTTACTTGATTTTCAAAATCCTTCTTGAGCTCCTCCATGGCCTGCAACCAATTTATATTTTTCTTGGAGGCCTTTGATGCAGGAGTTTAGACTTTGTTGTCTTCTTCTAGTTCCATGTATTGATCTTCTTTGTCACCACAGAACAATTCTATAGTCTGATTTCTCTTCTTCTGTTTACTCATTTTCCCAGCCGATTACTTGACCTTTGATCTCTTTGCCACAGTAGAACTCTGTTTCCAGAGTGGAGAGTGCTGTGTCCTAAATTTCTGGAGTTTTACACGGCTATTTTCAGAGCCTCTTCTAGGTACCTGCCTCAGAACTGTGAACAGGATGCCTTCTCAACAGCTGTCACAAGCTCTGCCACACCAGTGCTTCTCACCCCAGGACTGCCCGCAAGACTGCAATCCAGATCCAAGCAGAGCAAGGCAAGAAAATCCTGCCTCAGCACCAGCAAAGAGATTTCTACAAGTGCCCTTTGATCAGCCGCTTAGTTCCCCCACCATGTGTGGGCCTGGAGCTTGGGAAGCTGTAGCTGCCGCCATCTCTGCCATCCAGGGGACAGAGACCAGACTGTTCTTTTCTCTCACTGAGGTCCAACAGAGTATCCCCACTGCCTTGTGGGAAAACTTTTACTTTCTCTTTGGTATTTATGGGTTGAGATGTCTGGAAACTGCCACAGCTGCCAGTGATTCAGTCCCCTGAGGTCTGCTCCAGCCAGTCTGTGTCATGGGTCTGTGCCAACACAGCCCATGTAGGACTGTGCTCCACTCCTAATGCAGTGAGACAGACCCTTCTTGTCAGCCTGCCAGGCTGTTGTCAGAGAGTTCTTTCACTCTGTCATTTTGTGTGTTCTGTAGCTCTAAAATTTTTTTCAGAGTGATTTTTTAAAGATGTTGGAGTTAATTGGGGGACAAGCTCAAGTAAGTTCCTGCTTTTACTCCACCATCTTGACTCTACTCGCCTACTATTTTTTTCTAGTTCTATAAAGTAATTTTTTGGTAGTTTTGTATGGTGCTTAATAAGTAAATTAATTTTGATAGCATCATCATTTTTATTATATTGGCTTGGGCTATTCATTGAGCAATTAATATTTCTCCATTAGTTTAGATCTGACTTTATGTAAAAAGTGTTTTGTAATTGTGTTCATAAATTTCCTCAGTTTGTCTTGGCAAACAGACTCCCAAGTATTTTTATATTGTCTAAAGTTATTTTAAAAGGAAATTTTATCATTGTTAGTCATTAGAAGATATATAGATATATAGATATAGATAGATAGATAGATAGATAGATAGATAGATAGATAGATGATAGATAGATAGATATAAAGACAGAAGGCATGGATTTGATGACTATAATGAGATGATTACAAAAAAAATAAAATTAAGGGGTGAGAAAAGTGGATGCACTGGGAAAAGGTGGAAGGGAGAGGTAGAATGGGGAAAATTATCTCATGTAAAAGAGCTGTGCAAGGTTTCCAGCAATTTGAGGACAAGGCCATCTGGACAAACACATGTTGCTTAAGAGTTGCCATTATCTTCCTCTAAGTGGAGGAAATTTTGCATGGGTCCAATTCCTGTCAGTTCAAGTAGAAACACAAGGTCTATTTTCCCATGGTATTGAATTAAAGACAGTCATAAACTGCTCCTGGAAAAGGTAAAATATACGTAGATATTCATCTTCCCCAACACATAATCAAGTTGCTAAATTTAGTCTGTCTTGTGATAGAGGTAGAAAGGACAGAGAGAGAGAGAGAGAGAGAGAGAGAGAGAGAGAGAGAGAGAGAGAGAAAGACAGAGACAGAGATAGAGAGAACTTTTATTGATCAAATATAGGAGAAGCTGATTTTTTGCCAATCCCTCTATTCCCTCTATGCATAAGTAAGGTACCAGTAGGAATGCTCATATTCCATAAACCACTGGTTCTAAACAAAGGCCCATATCCTATTAATGTATTATTCTTTTTTTTTTTTTTAACAATTGAGGTTAAGTAACTTGCTCAAGGTTACATGGCTAGTTATTTATGTGTGGGTGCTAATTTTCTGAGGCCAGAACTGATCCCGGGTCCTCCTGACTCTGGGGCCAGCACTCTTACTGTGCCACCTAGCTGCCCCATTAACGTATTATTCTTGCTAAGTAGATGCCCCACTCAGTTGTTTCCATTCTTCTGCAAGAAGTTAGAAACTTTTATTTCTGCTCCCAGAGCCAAACCTCTGATGGCCCCACCCTATTTATATCTTAATACTTCATACCTCAAAGCTAGACAACGCAAAGTAGATAATAGATTTCCCTTGTCCTGTCCTGGGAGAGCCAGATCTGGAGATTTGTTGTTGTTATTCAGTCAGTCCTTTCTGTCTCCCATTCTGTCGGATTCTTTGTGACCCCATTTGGGGTTTTCTAGCCAAAGATACTGGAGTGGTTTGCCATTTCCTTCTCTACCTCATTTTACAGATGAGGAAACAAAAGCAAACAGGATATAGTGACTTGCCCAGAGTCATACAACTAGTAAGTATCTAAGGTCAGATTTGAATTCAGAGAGATGAGTCTTGCTGACTCTATGCCCCAAATTCTATCCTCTGCACCACCCATCTGCCCTGCCCCTCCTTACTTAGGCCTCTTTAAAAGATCAGCAAAAATGTGCTACATGGTGAAGCTGTCTGAACAATATAGCCTCATTGTGATACCTTATAGCTCCAATTTACTAAAAGTGCAACTTAATGAGTTTTAATAGAAAGATTTTGTTTTATGTTTCATTGATATTCCAACGGAGCTTCTGTGTTTATATTCATGGAAAAATTAGCTGGGCAAATTAAAGTTAATAAAGATGATTCACTGAACCTTTTGACCTTGCAAGCTCTGAGGGGATTGCACTCATTAAACAAAGGACAGTTGCAAATGAGTATTTCTGGAAATGTTTGCTCATGCTCTTTTCCACCTCCTACAGATGGAAAAAGGACTTTGGCAAGCAAGGAAGTGAGAGATTTTTTTTAGAGATGCCTTTTCATTTTCCAGTTATCTACATTTCTATACTAGAAAACTAGAAAAAAATATATACTAGAAAACAAGCAGGATATAGGTTTATTTTCTATCCTTTGTCCCTCATAGATGAGGTCAGGCTCAGTATGACTTTTTAAAAAACATTATATCATGTTTAAAATGATGTCTCAAAAATGAAGAGGAAAGAGGAAACTTGAGTAGGCATAATATGATTGTTTAAATTTAAAGGAGGAAGCAGTATAATTCAGGGAAAATGGAAAGTGGAGAGACCTGAAATCTTGGTCTTCTTAGTCAATTAGTAACAGTCAGTCAATAAATGTTTATTAAACCTTTACTATGTTGAAGACACTGTGCTAAGTACTGGGGATACAAAGAAAGGCAAAAGACAGACCCTGCCAACAGTAAACTCACAATCTAATAGGGAAACCAACATATAAAAACAAGCTGAAAAGTCAGGGAAGAGGAGGATCACTGGTCCAGGACAGGAATACTGAGGAGGTATGAGTTTCAAGGTTTATTTGAGCTTGCAAGATGAAGAATTCTAGAAAGCATGATGAAATCCAGGTGGGAAATAATGAGATAGCTGCCCTGGCCACTTCTTTTAAAAAGAGAATCTAGGAGGAGCTCTGCAAAGTGGACTACCATCCTTCTCAGTTAGAGATGAGAGTTGCCCACAGGGGCAGGACTGAAGAGGTATGAGTTTCTGATCTTAACTTTACAATTAACTTTGAAAACTCCGGGAAATCATGAATTGCTTTGATATTTATTTCTTTACCTGTGAAAATCCACTGAAGTCTCTCCCATCCTTCAAGACCCAAATCAAGTATAACTTTCTTCATGAAGTTGTCCCTGACTTCCCCACATGAAACTGATATAGACATATAGATAGATATGGATATAGATATGGATAGCTATCTATATCTCCTCAAATTTCTCAGTTCTTTCCCCTGAATCTCCCCTTATCTGGATGGCCCCATTCTTTTCTGATTCCTCTTAACACAACACATATTTGCATGTGTGTCCTTTTACTTTATGGGGCAACTAAGTAGAGTGCTGGTTCTAGAATTAGGAAGACTCATCTTCCTGAGTTCAAATCTGGCCTCAGATACATACTAGTAGTAGTGTGACCCTGAGCAAGTCATTTAATCCTGTTTGCCTCAGTTCCCTTATGTGTGAAATGAGATGGAGAAGGAATAGCAAACCACTCCAATATCTTTGCCAAGAAAACCTCAAATGGAATCATGAAGAGTTGGAGACAACAGATACAACTGTACAACAACAACCCTTTTCTTTATATGAGGTTCTATAGTGTTCTATATTCATACTTTCTCAGTTTCTAGCACAATGTCTTGAATATGTAAATCCTTAAGAAACGTTTATTGAATTGAACTGAAAGGGTTGAGCTAGACTGTCTCTAAAGACACTATGCTATGAGTTCAAATTTCCCTTCTGTCCTTATCAAAAATAGCACCAATATCTCTAATTTGCAGATACCATGGGTCTCATTCAAAAGAAAAAGGTTATCCAAATACCTTACATGAAAGGGATGCTAGATCATTGAATAATATTATTCTCTAAATGGCTACTCAAATACAATGATGAGAGGGTTCATTTTGGGGAGGGATGCGTTACCCTCACCCTTTTAACTACATCTGATCTACTATGCCAGGAAAAATCAATTCAAGAGGATTTTTATTCCACTTTATTTGAAGGGCAAGAAAGAAATGAGAAAAGAAAAGGCAAGAAATTATTATCTTCAGGGATGTCATTAACTTGGAATTTACCCACAAAACAGGTTCAGTTTCCTCTACAAATGATGAAAACATTCTGGTGATTTTACTTTGGATGTTACTCTGGGGGGTGGGGAAGGAGTGCGGAGGAAATCCATGTGGAGTCCACTAACCTAGTAGAAAGTATTGTGTTTTTTGTTGTGAGCTCTGAGGGTTGTTTGTTTTGATTTGGCATCCTGATTTCTTCTACAGAATTATCAGCCCCTAGTTTTTCTTTAAAAACATATTTATTTCTATGATTTGAATTTCTCCCTGTTTAGAAATACTTTTAAGTTACATTGAATTTTATGGGGACAATGAAATCAGAACTTATAGTACAATAATGATTGTGAGCATTTAAAATCCCTTGTGATCATGTGATAGCTGATTTATATTCCCTTCAAACAATAAATGTGTGTCTTTTTCAAATAAGAAATTAAGAGAAAAAATGTTGTTGGCAGAAAACATTTTACAAAATTGTTCATTGTTCTACTATACTGGGGTTTCCTTCCAAGAAGCTTGTTGTTAATCCAACAAGAGCTTTCTCACATCCTGAAATTGTACTAAGATATATGTCTTTAACTTGAGGTCTATGGATTAGATTTTTTTGTGTTTTTATATTTTGATAAATATTCAATATAATGGGTTTCTTTTGTAATTTTATTTATTTAAAAACATTCTAAAGTTTTCACAGTCTTCGCAAGATTTCCTATGAGGATTGGCTTATTATTAGAATTTAGATGATAGAAGTGACCACTGACTGACTGTCCTTGTAACAGGTACCCAACAACTGGTTTTAATCAACTTCATTAAAACAAAGAATGCAAGACCCTCCTGATCACAATTAATTTAGCAAATTTCCTCTATTCCAGATATGCAAGTCTAACAAATTTTATAGTATGTATGTTTTATATACATATATATGTTTTATATACATATATATGTTTTATATACATATATATATAAATAAACATTTATATGAAACATAACAATGGAATATATTGGATGTCAATTATTTCTCTCTCCTTTTAACAAGTTCATCTCTTTCTTCTCTCATCTATTATTTGATGACATCCTTAGTTCACTTTTAATTTGTATTTCAATGTTTGTATTGCAGCCTCGTGTCTTGGGCCCCAAACATAGTACATTTGCAACAGCTAGATTGATAGATAGACAGACAGACATATAAAGAGAAAAAGACACATCTATAAACAGATACAGTATGTCATATAGATATACTTATATAAACTCATATGTGCATGTGTATATATGCTTTATTGTATATATGTGTACATATGTTTATGTACACATGCACACATACACATATATACAGACATAGACTCAAGGAATTCAAAAGTCTTCATGAATTTTAATATATAGATATATAAAAATATGGATCCAAACATATATATGCACACACGAATCTATTTGTATACGAACAGGAACCAGACTTTTGAAAACTTCTACCAATATACTTTCATACTTTAAAACTGACATGTTAAAAGACTTGTCAAGCATCACATAGGAAATATGTATCAGAGGCAAGATTTGAATCCAGGTCTTTCTGGCTTCAAGGTCAACTTTCTATCCACTCTGCCATTTTGCTTCCTTGTGTTTCTACCCCCCCCCCCTTTACATTCCTCTCCTCTCCCCTCCTCTCCCCCTTGTTCAAATTCAATTGACCTTTTTATACCAATAGCAACTCTGAGGTTTAGCTCTTTATTCTTCCTTAGGCTACCTATGATCTCTTCTGCTTGCCATATATCTAATTATTAATACTTACACCAACCCATCTACCATACCCCTACCCTCTATATTTTAGATATTATCAAGGAAAAAGCAAAGTATTCCTTAACTCCATACAATATTATCAAGAAAAATAATGAAAATGATGCTTTAATGCATGAAGCAACAAAAACTTGATTTACCTATTTTGTTTAGGAAAACTCATCAGATTAGTTGGAAGATTTGAGTTGGAACCCTGACTGTCTTACCTTACCAAGCCTGACCTTGGGCAAGTTCCTTAAATTCTTAAGGCCTAAGTTCTTTTATCTGTAAAATCAAGTGTTGTACTATGTGTTTTCTAAGTTCCCTCCCAGCTATAAATCCTATGTTCATAAAGGACACTGTATTTTTAACCTATGTAGGTAAATGTGCAGTATGAGTAACATAATTCATCCATTTTATCACACATCATATTAAAGGGTCCTAGTTTCACTCTAAATTAATTTTTTAAAATTTCATGATAGCTGATTTCATCAGTCAATGCATCAATATTTTATCCACAAGGCTAATACCACTACTTGCATGAATAAAGCTTGAAGCTGGGGCAGCTAGATGGTGCAGTGAATAGAGCACCAGTCCTGGAGTCAGGAGGAACTGCGTTGAAATTCAGCCTCAGACACTTAACACTAGCCATGTGACCTTGGGTAAGGCATTTAACCCCAATTGCCCTGCCTTCCTCCCTCCAAAAAAATGTCAAAAAAAAAATTCAAGCTTGAAGTTCACAATAGAATCCTTCTGGTTATTTGATTTAAATGTATCAATGTGACTAATGCCCCTTGCTTGCAAGAATAAGTTTGACCTTGAAAAAAAATGAAAAGAAAAGCTAAAAGGTTTTTTTTCTACTAAAGGGATAGATGATAAAGAAGCCCCTTTCACCCATTGAAAAAGTAACAAGAAAGGTTTAATTACAACATTCTATGAAGATGCTGTAAAATACCTTCTGCAATTTTCCATTCAGAAAATCTATGAAACCCAAAACTTTAATTATAATCAGTCTGTATAACGTTTAAACCCACTAACTAGTACCCTAAGGAAACATTTTATATTGGCAGTGGGAATACATAAAATCAGACAACTGGCCTCCCAGAGGTTTTCCTTCTCTGATTCTCCAACTAAACTTTTAATGTTTAACTTTTATCTCAATTTCACTTTAGTAAAACACCAAATAGTTTTCCAACATGGTTTATGTTCCAAACTATGTTGGAAAATATGGTTTGGAATGAAGAAATGAAAGAGACTTAATGCTTGTGGGCTCATAACAGTCCCTTAGGTGCAACATAATTTCTGTGAACAAGAAAGACAGTAAAAAGGCCTAGACAAGGTAAGCCCTAAACAATAACATGAAATATGAAATTGATTGCACTTTCACATGAGGAAGATAGTTGACATCAAGACCCATATGATGTGGTAATCATTTAAGAATTGACTACCTAAGTATAGTTCCACCATCAAATGGTTAGAGCAGAGCCAAAAAACAAATACCAAATTAGAAGGATAAAAATGGAAAAATACAATATATAATTATAGCACTGGTTAAATAAGCTGTGCACCAAAAAGAAAAAAATAGAAATACAAAAAAGTAAAAATAGTGACTTGTGCTATCACTATTTCTTAAACACATAGTACAAACTAAACATTCAAAATTGTCATCAAAATTAGGAGGCCAAATGAGTTAAGGTAATACCTAAGGTAATAACACATCCTTTTTCAAAAATAAAGAAAGGAAAAATCAATAATGATACTATTTATTAAGACAAATATATTTGCAAGATATGAAGGAGAAGGATGTTCAACTATGAATAGTATCATGTCTCAAAACTAAAAACTGTAGAAGAGAAAACAAACTTCCAGCAAACTTGGTTTGAGATTCAGATGATCAGATCTTAGAATAGGAGGTGGCAAATATGTTCAAAATGGAACAGATCTGCTGATATTTATATAATGATCTGTTTATATTAATGATGATAGTGGACATACACCATTTGAACTTTACCACTTCAGGATTCAGTATAATATATAATAAGATGGCAATGACATTTAAGAAGATGAAATCAAGACAAGTAAAGTAAAACCTTACTGAAAAGATACAGAATAAATAAGTGCTGATGTTGGCACAGTTTTGAAGTTATTTGGAGAATTACTTTTCAAGATTTCTCAAAGAGAAGGAGATTCTAAAAGAATGGAAAAGATCACATTTATATGAAACAAAGATGACCAAAAAGATATAATTATCTACCATCTCAATTGCTTATTTTTTCACCTCTAAAAAAGATTAATGAAAATTGTCAATGCATATATCACAGGTGTTCTTTCAATGTAGAAATAGATTGTGTGTGTATAGACGTGCTTATATTTAAATATACACTAATTACATTTTAATGTAATTACATTTTAATCTTGAAGTTTGTCACAAGTTAACATCAAAATATATTTTATTTAGGCTTTCAAGTTATCTGTTTATGTGCTATCCAAAAATATGTTGATTTATGATTTTAAAGTGAATAATAGCAAGCATTAGCAATCAGTTCATTCATTAGTGACGGTGCTATTTATAGTCGTGTTGTTAAGGCTAATTCTTCATTTGAACTAGCATGCTATATTTTCATTTAAAACATTATTGCCTATCAAAAATAAAAGTATTTCACAGTTATCTTGAATTCCAAATGTCTTTAATTTCATTCCAGGAAATGATATCTGATCCATACTTCCTTCTACTGAAACTTAGAATCAAGACCATATTTCTGACTTATAGTAAATAATAATTTTTTCCCTTATAAATATTAGCATAAATTATTTTGCTCCACTTTGTTCATAAAATCAGAGCTGGAAGGTATTGTCTAATCTAATATTTTCATCATACAGATGAAAATACCGAGGCCTAGAAAGTTTAATTTGCTTACCAAGGGCTCACACAAAGGATAAATAAGTAGTAGAGCAGAATCTGAACTCAGATCCTGTGATGTCAACTTCAGTTTTCCCCCCCATAACACTATGCAATCACCCTAAGGATGTGTATATTTTCATATGCGTACGTGTGTCTACAATATTGATTCATTCTGACTGCTCATTGTGCTACCTAGGTTTATGGGGTATGATGATTATTCACCATCAATCACTGTAAAATTCAATTCCTATGTAACATATTTGTACATTCAATTTATAGTGAATATACATCATTCGATAGACTCAGATAATAGAGGGCAGCAACTAAAGCATCAGTATTTCAGAAGTCTTATCACATAGATACATATTACCTGAGATCAACCTGTTTGCTAGAGTCTGTGAAAGACTCCTAGGAGAAAAAAATACTCTAAGGAGTATAATAAATAAATTAAATCTCATCTTTCTTTTCACCTCTTTTGAGTACACTAACTCAAGCTAGATGGCAATGCTTGTGAGCTGTGTTCTCTAAAACTATCATAGAATTTGTGCTGGAAAATGGAAAATAGCCATGCAAATACAACTAAAGTTTTATTACCATAAGAGGGAGTTATTTTTGTTGACAACAGTAGTGCTATTACAAGGGTATTAACATAATTCAGAGCCAAAGGAATATTTGTAATCAGTGCATTTTTAAAAACCAGACCTGTTTGAGGGTTTTGGTTTTGGGGAGGGAAGCTGTTTATTTTAGTTTTTTGGTTTTGCTTTGCATCACTGTAGGAAGCTTTGAGTGAGTAACTCCTATCAATGTAGAGCAGCACCTTCTCTGAAACTTACAGTGTTAGTAAGTTGCCTGGGGTATTAAAAAGTTATTTAGTTTGCCAGGGCCTCAAAGCTAGTGAATACTAGAGGCGAGATTTAAAAGCCAGGTCTTTATGACTCCAAGGCCAACTCTCCCTGCATCCACCAGGTTGCACTCTTGTGATATCTTTAACATGTCCCAGAAACTGCTTCATCTTGAAAGATCACTTCAGCCAGATTAAGATCTCAGGAGTGACCTACACCCCTGTGTTCTCTCTCTCTCTCTCTGATTGGAGGGTAGAGGACTTCTCCCAGAATAGTCATTTAAGGAAGACATCCAGGCCAACCACCTCTTTGTTTCTCACCATGTTGAATACCTCTGGACCTCTCCATCATGCCCAGAAATGGTTACCTTCTCCCTCCTCCACCCCTTTTCAGCTTCAGTTTATGTATTATCTTCCCCCATCGGAATGTAAACTCCTTGAGAGCAGAGATTGTCTTTCTGTGTTTATATTCCCTGAGCTTACTATAGAGCCAGGGCATTTAGTAATCACTTTAATTAAGGTTTGTTTACTTACTGACTGACTGAAATACTATTTCTCAATCAGTGCATATTGACTTAAACCCTCAGTCCTTTTTTATTCTAAAAAAGATATCCCCCTGATCTCTAGGGGCTGCTAGGTGGTACAGTGGATAGAAGCCTAGGTCTGGAGTCAGGAAGACTAACAAAGTTCAGATCTGGTCTCAGACACTTACTAGCTATATGACCCTGGACAAATCGCTTAACCCTGTTTGCCTCAGTTCCCCTCATCTGCAAAATGAGTTGGAGAAGGAAATGGCAAACCACTACAGTATCTTTACCAAGAAAACCCCAAATGGGGTTACAAAGAGTTGAGTAGGATTGAACAACGACAGCAAAGAACCCTATAGACTATGTCTAATTATCACCACCCCTCTTTTCTCCCTTTCACTGCTGAAGTACTATAAAGATGCTTCTACACTTGCTGAATTTATTTCCTGACTTCTTACTTGCTTTTTAAGTGCTTGCAATTTGTCTGCTATCTCCATGACTTTCCTGAAACTGCTTTCTCAAAGGTCAGCATTTACCCTCCAATTACCAAATCCCCTGGCCTTTTTTCAGTTATCATACTGTCTGACCTTTCTGTTGCATTTAAAGCTATTAATCACATATTTTTCTTTCATACTAGCTGCAGTTAGGTGGGATAATGGATAGAGTGCTGTATTTGAAATAAGGAAGGTCTGAGTTCGAATCCTACTTCAGACACTAGTTCTATGACCCTAGGCAAGTCATTTAAACTCCCTGTGCCTCAGTCTCTTCACCTCTAAAATGGGGGTTATGATAATACCTGCCTCATAGAGTTATTATAAGGATTAAATAACATAATATGTGAAAAGCACTTTGCAAACCTTGAAGTATTATATAAATGCTAGCTAGTAGTAGTAATAGTAGTCCTTTGACTTCTAGGAGATCTCCTGGATCTCCTATCACTCTAAGTGTTCCTTCTCTGATCCCTTCTCTGTCTCCTGTTTCTTCTTCTTCCTCCTATTCTTTATAAATCTATTCTACAAGCTTTTATCCTTGGCCTATTCACTTCTCTCTCTACACTCACTCTAGGTGATCTCAATGATTCTCAATTCTGTTTCCATTCCTGACCCCCTCCTGAAGTCTAGACTATTATTTCTGACGACCTAATGAAAATGTGCACCAAGATACACTTCTAGTACCTCAAGATAAATATGTGGTTACAGTTAAAGGGCAAGGTAAATAGAATGCTGGGCCTGGAAGCAAGATGACCTGAGTTCAAATCTGGCCTGAGTTACTTACTAGCTGTATGTCCCTGGGGCCACTAGGTTCAGGACCTATTCATTTCTGCCCTACATTATTAGAATAATCTCCTAATTCATCTCCCTTCAAGCAACCTCTCTGCCTTTTCCAAACTATCCACCATTAAATTGTATGGAAACTGATATTGCTGAAGCACAGTTTCTCCTTCTCAGAAAGTTTCCATTAAGTCCCTGTCCCTATTTCCTCAAAGGAAAATATGTATATGTGCATATATGTATGTACATATGCATGCATGCATATGTGTGTGCCTCTTTTTAGCATGTAAAGGCCTTTATAATCTGACTCCAACCTACTTTCTAGGCTGACTACATATTATGCCCCCTCTCACAATCTTTACTCCAGCTAAACTGGCCCACTTAATGATCTATATATTCAATATACTATATCCTGCCTTTCTGTATTTCTATGTATGTCCACCATCTGCTATCTACCACATATAGAATGTTCTCTCTAGCCACTCTATATTGTAAACTCCCTAGGTCCCTTCTAAATTCGGCTCAAGAGCTACCTCCTAAATAAGATTTTTCCTGATACACATAGTTGCTAGTATCTCCCATAAATGACTTTGTATTTACTTTGCATGTTTTGTAATTGAATATCAGTATATATATATATATATATTCTCCTTCCTTTCCCCTCCCTTCTTCCAATGTTAAATGTAAGGTCTTTGAGAGCAGACAATGTTTTTTATCTTGTTTTTGTAAAGCCTAGCACAAAAGAATTAATGAATGCTTATTTAATTTCACTGAATGCAAAGAAACCTTGAATTGGAAAATAAGTGTGCCCCTCCTCTGGTCTGATTCACTAAAACCCAACCACTCTGCTATTAAAAGGATAGTGGCTGCAGACAATGAGTGTTAACTAGCTGAGTGCGTGGAAACCCTGCTTTGGACAAGCAAGCTTCCTGATCAGGATTTCCTTCTGCTTGTCTTGGTTTAAGTTTATGGCTTTGCTACCCCAAGGCAAATGTTCCAGTGGTTGCAAAATGAAGCCAAAGCTCTGACCCAACCAGGAGACATTGCAGTTGTCTGATGAGAAGCTAATTATCACCTGACATAGGTAAACCACAATGGGAAAATTACATCTGGCTCATTAAGGTTTACCTTTAGGATTTTTCTGTGGCTGGAGATGGCGACTGGGTCTGTGATTTTGATAATATTGAGAACTTCCAGATGATAAATGAAACTCTCTCTCTCAGTGCAGCAGGTCAGCAAATTCTTTTCAACTTATAACTTTAGAGAATGGTCCAGAGCACTGAGAAACTGTGATTTACCCAAGATCACGCAGTCATTATGTGTCAGTGGTGAAACTTGAACCCAAATTATCTTCTCCTGATGCTCTCCATATATCATACCATGGTTACTTCTTTTTAATGCATGGAAGGAAAAGATGAAAGGCAAAAAGACATAAATCATAGAGTTATAAGGAGTATTTTCCCACTTCAAGCAATAATCAACAACTTTAGAAATTGCTTTTGGTAGCTACTTTCAATTGAAAATACATTCATAGTTTTTGAGCCTCAAATCAGACAGATGGACTCCTTACTCCTGAACCCCTTATACACTTTGTTGATATACTCCATTATACCTCAGTACAACTGAAGTGCTTTTCCCCATCTGCTGAGCCTCCAAGAACTTGGCACTTAGCATTTGTTAATAGTCAAACAGTACATTTGTAATGCAACCAAAAAAGGAGACGCATTTTTCAGAGATTGTTTCTCAATCTCTCCAAGGGTTTGTGTGACTAAAAATGAATTAATTGATCTTTGATCTGTGTAGGATCAATGCCTTGGGGAAATGACTGCATTTCCAAAAGTTGCAGTGAAGAAAAGATGTTAGGTTCATGCTGACTGAGCTAAGTGCTTCAAGAAGACAACTGGTGTGTATTTGGTATTGATCTCCCAAACTATAGAGACGTCGACAAAATAATTCAGGGTTACTTTTGTACCAACAGAATCCTCTTGCTCTTTCAATAAATCTATTCTGTCTTCTGCTGAGGCTTGCATTTCTCTCTGGGACTCTAAATGAAAACCTTTCCTTGGTGGCCAAAATGCCCACTTTGTATGCTGTGTGAGCGATGGGTTTAATTTCTCATAAAACGAAAAATCGTCAAACATATAGAAAAGAAATGGTTGTAGCCATATATTTATGAAAGCATAAATAAGTGAGGCACTCATGGGACAAATGTTCAAAGAAAGTATCTTTTCACAAATTGGCCCAATATCTGTGACCTTGGAAGTGCCATTAAGTACTAACTTTTGAGAAATAACACTAAAACAACATTTGCAGATAACATAGCAAGAAAAAGGCAGCATTTTAAAAATTGCACATCTTCCTTTCTTACATTCCACTATCAACTAGCAAGTATGAGACCTAGAAATTGAAGAGTTCTGATACTATATAACACATGTGAATAGTCAATAAGGATAATGCAGCAACAATAACAACAAAATTTATTAAGCAGCATTGTGCAATTAAAATTTGCAGTGTTTTACATAAATTATCTCATTTAATCCTGGTAGAGATTGCAAAGCAATCTGACATAGAGGACAAGGAGAAGGACTTGGGATCAATTCAGGATGACATGGGTTTCAAGTGCTACCTTAGACACATAACTACCTATGTAACCCTTAGCTAGAATGCTTAGATTAAGCTTCTTGATTACTATATTCTTGCCCTTATCTCAGGCTTTATCCACCTACTCCTTCCTTTTGGAAGCCCTTTGTACTTGTTATTTCTGACACGGCATAATCCCATTCTTAGCCTACTTCTCTCACTCTAATTTCTCTGTCTCATACACTAGCTATATTCTTCTACCTTCCTCTGACCCCAAAATGTAAATGTTTCCTTGGATTCTTTCTTCTCCTCTTCATCAGTTCTCTTACTTGATCTTTTCAACTGCTAGTGACATCTCTCTCTCTCTCTCTCTCTCTCTCTCTCTCTCTCTCTCTCTCTCTCCCCTCTCTCTCTCTCACTCTCTCTCTCTTCCTTTGTCTCTCCATTACATTTTTACATATTTATATTTATTCACTTTATATTTATGCTGTATATATTTATAGATGTAGTGTTTGACTACATATTAGAATATAAGCTCCTTGTGAATATGGATTATTTAAATTTTTGTACTCATATTTGTTTCCATAATATCCCTACTACCTAACACATTGCCTGGATTATAGTAGGTACTTACATTCTTGTTGATTGATTGATGAACTCCATTTGCTTACTTTTAGGTATATTCTTGCAGCCAAGGCTAGCCTTTTGGACATGCCCAGTTTAGCTAACATGGAGTCTGCTGCATTGTCGGTATTGATTCCTTAATTGATTGTCTGTGTCTTTAAAAATGATGAGACTGAATCATTTGGTTTTTATGGTCATCTTTTTGGCCATGCTCATCATGAAAGTCAGAAATTGAACTTGTGAGTAGAGATGGATTAGCCTTCCCCTTCTTACCCCTCTTTTATCCCTGCTCCAAGAAATAGGTCTGCCAGGAATTGCTTCTGTTCTATTGTTTATCCTCCATTTCAGGTGCTGAAGCAGGAGTTCTAGTCATGGCAACCTTGGAGCCAGGATTGCATGTGAGGTAGTACAGTCAGGCAAGTCAGCATGGAAGCCATGAGAAGTCATGTGGCCTAGAATTCAAGCCCCAGGGGAGTTGTGGACTTGGAGCTGGGACTAAACTCTATGGAAACAAAACTAAGCTATGAATCTAACTCCCTTCCCTTTCCCAGAGACTGAGGTGGTTCAGAGGAGGAGGAATATTATGCCTCCTGTGTATTTGGGGAGTATATTAGTATATTTTTCATTTTCTTTTGAAGTAATAGTTTTTGTAAAAGACTCTGTGTTGCATTTCATTTCCAACTGCCTGTTAGATACTCCCGTCTAACTATACAACCAGTTCCTTAATCTCAACATCTCAAACTGGAAGAATCACCTTCATTCTAATCAGTTCTCCCACCAATATTTCTTTTTTCTCCATATCAGCAGAATCCCTATTCTAACTATTCCCCACACTCAAATACTCCAAATCAATTTTGACTCCTTGCTTTTTATTACTCCTGAAATTTAATTTTAATAGTTACTAAGTAGAACCCTCTTATAATTAGAGTTGACTAAAAACTTTAATTGGCTACTACTGGAAGAAGCAAGTTATCCATCATTGGAAGCATTTAAAAGGAAACTGAATAATCACTTGTAAGGATGTTGCAAAAAAAAAAATTATCTTTCAGCTAAGGGCTGGACTAGATGACCTCTAAAGACCCTTGTAACTAAAAAAATAATACCAGACCATAATCTACTTGAGGCCCCAGAAGGTTTCTGCATCTCTGGCAGCACCTGCCAAAGGGTCTTGCAACCAGTAGTTCCTCATTAAATATTTCCTGACTGAGAAGATTCTTACAGATATTTCTTATGTCTGCTATCTTGCTGGATATTATAATTGTAAAACAAGTTGACAAAAAATTATAATGTGCCCTGGCAAATAAGCAATCTTTCTTCCACAAGAGAGGAGCCATCCATTTTCACTGTGCTTTCTCAGTGGTCAAGGAGGGCACAGGTCAGTGACCCACCTTGTTTTAGTGTGCCCTAGTACATGTGTAATTTAATAGAGCTGTCAACACACATTACTAGGAGAACGCAATGTATATCGCTTCATTTTCAAGCCTGTACCCGAGGTCTAAAGGACTAATGCTGTCACAAGAAAGAGAAACAGAAAAAATTCCACGGAGTGGTTTTATAAATCCCATCATAAATGACAGAGTGTCTGGTTGCATTAGAGCTCAGGCTCAGTAAACATCTCTTCAACACTCACTCTCATACAAAAGGACTAAATGGCTACAGATTAAATATGGCAATGATGAACCTTTGAACCTGGGAGGGGAAATATAATTTGTAAACATATAATAAATATGATAATATTTCAGGCATTTCTCCCCTAAGATTCACAGACCTTTGAGCATAATGACTCTGTAAATTAGGTAATTCTAGGAATTTATTCATCTTGATTTATTTTAGGAAGTATGTTAATTATACATTACGCTTGCTTTTGACTTAAAAATACTTTTTAGTCTGATTGTTTATGCATTATCACTCTGCAATAACCCCTTTGTGGAGAGATTATTAAAGACTAAGGACACTGCATTCTTATTAAGGGAGATAGTGCTCTATTGGACTTTGTCACCCCAAGGAAATGCACTCCTGAGGTGTTCAGTGCCCTATATTCAATATATTTCTATGTGAATCCCTCTGGGTCAGTGTCTCAGACAAAGGTCCAAGGGAGATGGGCTTTGTCTTTTATATTCTTGAGTGAGTGGGGACCCCTGGTGGACCCTCCACACAAAGTTGACAAATCAGTTTCTGGTTCATAGAGATAAATATGCTCTTTCTGCACTGGCATAATGGATTGTAAAACTGAAACATTTGGGAAAATTTCATAATTTATGTTATGATTTCTATTAAGCAACTTGCTAGGAGAAGCATAAAGGTTTTCTCCCTTTGTTAAGTCTATATCTCTCCCCTCCCCGCCCCCCTGCCCTGCCATATGAGGATCAGTAGTTCAGGGATGACTTTTTTTTTAGGGAGTGGCCATAATGTTCCTGAAAAAGCTGAATCCTACAAAATAACAACTCAACTTTTCTTGAAAAAGATGGAACATAAATGGGTATTATCAGCATACAGATTATAGGGAAATTCTTAGCTATTTAATGAATTTACCAAACAAATATAATTTCAGCTACCAAATACATGGATCATTAGGGGAAAATATTAAATTAAAATTCACATTTATCAAAAATACTGCTGTATAATAATTATAGCAATAGACATATAGAGAGCTTTTAGGTTTGCAAAGTCTTTTACATATATTATACAAATTTATTCCCAAAACAAACTTGGGAGGAGTGAGGAAGTAGATGCCATTATTTATTTACATTTTATAGATGAGTATGGAAGAAGTTACCAGGTTCACACAGTAGGTAAGTATCTGAAGACAGGTTTTGCACTCTGGTCTTCCTGACTCCAGCAGTATATCCACTATCCTTACAATAATCCTAAATTTATAAACTACACACTTATAATGCTGTTTCCCCTTCTTTTCCAAGAGTACCAGTGTCATCACAGGGTAATGTCTTCACTCAAACACAAATTAGATTTGAGTGAGACAGAGTTGCACAAAGTCAGCCTCATTCTGTCTTCCAGGGTAATCATCGTCCAGTAGAAAGATAAAAGCTAGAACTAACAATGGCCAGGAATGCAGTGAATGACCTTGGCATCTTTGATGTCTGACCATGCTCTCTAAGCTCTCCACAGCACTTGCTTCAGTCATTTTCATGGACATTGGAACAAATTGTTCTCATCTACTCATTCCATTGGAGGAAGTTTTCACATGTTTCAGGTAGATATCTCCCTAATTCATTAACAGGCTTGAGGCCTCTCAGTTACCCTCAATCTGGTTTAGCCCATCGCCTCTATGATTTTAATAGAGAATGGTGACTGCATGTGCTGCAGGTTCTTGGAGTCATGGGGAAGAGTTGAGTAAAGGTAGAAATCAAAGGTGAATGAGCAGCCCTGAAAAAGGCCCAGCAAGACCTCCCACCAAAGGTGCTAGTCCTCCCTGAACACCTTATACACCCCTCACAGTTATAAGAGATCAATAGCCAAAGAGGTCTGCCAACCTAGTTATAAAACCATGCATACTAACTTCTATATGAAATACCGACAGACAGACAAATGGAAAGAGAGAGATAGACAGAGAGAGAGAGAGACAGAGAGAGAGAGAGAGGCAAAAAGGAGACAGATTTCTGGTTATTCCTTCATTCAGCAGAAAGGTAATTATCTATATACTTCTACACACAGTTGAAACTGGACTGCCTCTCAACCTTCAGCAAAGAATTCCAAAAAGAATCCAGTTCAGACTACCCCTGACTCATGGCCCATCCAAAAAAAAAAGACAACAGTCAATAGCAAACATTCTAAAGAAAGGAATTTTATTCTAAGGGAAGCTTATTAACTTCCAAACTACCTAGATCAAATGCTCCTACTATGTGTCCTCCTCCTAGAACCCAAATCTATATCTCAGCTCCACCATCCTTCACTAAAGGATGAGGGAGACAGTGTCTATCTACACTAGAAACTCTTTCAATGAAAAGAGTCATTTTGGAACAAGGAGGGGCCTGATATGCCTCAAATGAGCAGAAAGTCATCTTTTTTATTTCTCATTCATTTGGAAACTGGTTTCCAATTCCATTTCTGGTGATTACTACTTCTGTGACATTGAGAAATTTACTTAAGTTCTATGGAGTTTATTTTCTGCATGTCTAAAATAAGGCTTTGGGGCCCCTTCTAGATCTAGAGCTATGATCCAACATGATCCCTAAGGGACTACATCTCTGAATCAGGGGATCCTCATTCATTTGACAATAAAACTCACCTCCCACTAATCCTATAACCCAGGTGGGAAGAATACTTTAGAGTTAGGTGAAAAAGTCAAGTTCTTCTATCCTGTTCCCATACAAAACAGCTAGAAATTGCCAGCTATTAACTGGAGCACTACCAAGGTTTGGGAAATAAAGAAGCCTTTTCAGAACATGTGTCCTTTCTAAAATTTGATTGCAGTTTGCTTCCAATATTTGGGACACAGAGGTAAATACACGAAAGTATCTGATAGGGTGATTATATTCTGTTTGTCATTGAAATTTGCCAGATTTCTTAAGAAATAAGGTTTTTGGCCCATTTAATTTTTTTGTTAACTTAGTTGAGCTGGTCTCAAATTTTTTTGGTCTCAAACCTTCTTGAAAAATCATTCTCTGCAGCTTTCTCCCACTTAGTAAGTACCATTGAGCATAGTGTAATCTTTCTTTAATGATTCTATACCTTGCCACTACTCAGAATCATCATTTTAAGCAACAATCCCAAATACAATAAAATATACAATAGAATATAATAAGCATTTATTAAACATCTACTATGTGCCAAACACTATGCTAAGTGCTAGGGATATAAATAAGAAAAAAATACAGTCCTTGACCTAAAGTAGCTCATATTCTAATGGGGAAGACTAGCACAAAAAGAAGCTTGAAAGATGTGGAAGTACTCTGAGCATGATGATGATAGAGTCAAAACCCAACAGTGCACTCAGTGAGAAATAGTTGGCTCAGCTTCTGAGCCCTCTTTAAAGGGAAATTTGGGGAGCGTCAATAGATGCTTAATAAATATTTATTGAATTGAATTGAACTGAATTCCAGAATAGAGTAAAAAAAGTTACCTTTGACATAGTGGGTCCTTTATATAATTATATTGAATAAATGGGATAATAGTTGCATAGAATTCTTATATCCTGGTTTGAAGACACCATTTGGAAACTGTTTTGTTCTTGTTTGTTCTATTTTTATTTTTTTTACTAACTCTTCAATATCCACTTGCTATTATTTGTCCTTCATATGATAAAAATAATGTATAAAGCCCAAATTCTAATATGTTGAGTATTTCACTTAATCAGGGATTTCCTGTATAATGCTCATATTTCCATATCATCCCAATATGTTACAACCATTATTCTTGTGAATGTACATTTTAACAATCAGTCTGCTTCCTTGCCCCTACAAATTTCTAATCCATTAATCTGAATCTACTTAACCCCCACTCAGCTCTAACCGACTACTGGCCTCAACTTGGTCATATGCAAATATAATACAAATACTCTTAGGCCCCAAACTTGGTGGTACAGTATCAAGTCAAACTTATGTTGGATCTACTATGACCTTGAACCAAGTTATAAGTAACCTCATACCAACTCCTGGTTATCAACCATTTTCAATAACAGAGTCCATATCTTACCCCCTTAAATTAGGATGGTATGGTGATCCCAATGGAAAGAGTATTATCTATGGAATCAGAGGCTCTGATTTCAAATACTACCTTTGATGTTGATGTGACCTTGGGCAAGTCATTTAATCTGCTTTTGCCTTGGTTGTCTGGTCTATAAAATGAGTTAGACTATATTGTCTCTGAGGTCCCTTCTAGCTCTAGATCTGTGATCCTGTGACCTAAGTTCCTGCTCTGGAACCTCAATTAACATAATAGTACCTAAATATAATGCTTTCCTTTTATCCTTACTAATTGCCATCTTGATATCAACACAGTGGTCTAAGTTTGGATACTGACTTTGTCACCTATTATGTCATCCATGGTTTCTAATTTTCTAACAAATCTCCAAACTTGATAAGCATACTTTTCAAGGATTATTATAATTTGATACCCTTGCACATCCTATAGCTTAGCTAAACTTGCAACTCCTATCTCTGTGCCTTTGCACAGGCAGTACCCCCATGCTAAAAATATACCCATTCACACTGTTATTTCTTAGTTTGCTTCAGATCTCAGTTACCTTGTATATTAAGCCTCTTCTGAGACTCCAAGCCTTTAGTTCTTGCTCCTAAATTTTTATCTTGTATATATTTAGCATATAGTTATATGTCTCCATGTTGTCTCCCCTAATACAATATGAGACATTGAGAGCAGGAACTATTTCATTATTGTATTTCTATCTCCAATTCCTATCACAATATCTATACCTAGTAGGGGTTTATTGTTGTTTGTCCTTCATTTTCAAAGAGGACCAATGGCATCATAGCTTGACTCACGAGTGAATTGGATTTAAGCAAGGCAGAGATGCACAAAGTTAACTTACTCTCTCATAGAAGTCCAGTGGCAAGATAAAAGTCAAGATGACTAGTGATAGCATGGGATGCATTGGACGACCTAGACATCAATCATTGATGTCAGAACAAGTTCTAAGTGCTCCATGGTGCCTGCTTCATCTGTCTTTGTGGTCATTGGAGCAAATTGTTTACATCCACCCTTTCCCCTGTGGGGGGAAGTCTCTACATACTTGGGGTAGATATCCCCTAACTCACAGTTAAGAGGCTTCTTAAATGCTTGTTGATTGGCTGGTTAAATGTGTTGTCTAGAACTGAAATCTTGGTCAATAATCATTATTTGTAGCTCAGAAGACATTAGCTCCTTTCATATCTAACACTGCCTTAATACCTTCCTAGACTTCTGCCTATTGCCTGCTACTTACCTTCATACTCTAACTTCAAGACCATCTTACTGATTTACTGACTGTCCCTGCTTGACTTCACTGATGCTAATGGCCTCTCCATCTGGATATCTTTGCATTATCTACTAATAAAATTTACCCTGTTTGCCTGGCCCACCCCTAGTGGGACTCTCTAGTGTCAGACTCCAAACCATTTCTTATTTGCCCTTTTTCAGTAATTATAGGGCATAAGTTCAGGCATACAAGAAATTCTCATAATTTAAATATATATTTAATTATTTGTCTGATGGGCAATTTTATATTGGATTGGCATGCACACTTTACACCACTATGTTTTTTCAGGTTATCATAACATACAGTTGACTGAGTTCTTAAAGATCATGTCAATGGAACACAAATTTTGCTAGATTCTACCAAGTTGAAGAAGCTTCCAATATAGATGATGAACTCTGGGCCTGACATAGGACTAGTACTGTGCCTGCTCTGCTACTCTACCTGGTTTCAACTCCAAGAATAAGCTGCTGCTTCCATATTAAGTTCATCTTTTTTGATGTTATCACCATGCTGTTCACACAAGCCTTGATTGATACCATTTCCCTCAGCCTCCTCTCCCTTCTGATTGGAGGGCTGAAGGGTAGGGCACTAAATTCTTCCCAATGCCTTCCTTTATGGAGGGTAGAAACTTGGCTTTTTCCCATTCTTCATCTGCTGCTCCATCTGGTATTACTTCCATGAAGCAAGATATCCCCAAGCCAGGTGCCCCTTAGTCTCCTTCATTCCTTTCCTGATTCTATTTATGTTTTCTCCCTGTCTCCTCCAGTTAGATCATAAGCTCTTTGAAGGTAGGGATTGTATTTTTTATTCATCATACCCCCAGCAGTTAGCAAAGTGCCTGGTATAGAGTAGACATATTGAATTTTTGCTGGGTTATATTGGGTGATTATAAAGCCAAATGAGACAATTTATATTGTTTTATAATTCTTCAAGCATGATACAATTGCAAGCCATTATCATTATTAATCATAGAGAAATAAAGGACACAAAATATAAGTATTTTCTGCCACATTCTTCAAATACATTTCTAAAAGGTAATTTTTATTTTCTATCCATTATCAAGGACATATATGACCAGCAGTCAACAAGTAGGAATGACTGGGAACATGATAATATCACAATAGTAAGTTGGAAGAAAAGAGGGTTTTAAGGCAAAGAGAGTGGGCCTCTATTTTGAACACGATAGGTTTGAGATGACTACAGAATATCTCCTTTGAAATTTCTAATAGTCATTTGGGGAAAAGGGAACTAAAACTCAGGAGAGAAATACAAGTTAGGTTGGGAAATAATCTGAATAGAGAAAATAACTGGATCCATGGTGGCTAATGAGATCACCAAGTGAGATATTATAGAATGAAAAGAGAAAAGGACATGGGACAGGGCCTTAGAGGATACCCCATAAAGAAGGAACATGAAATGGATAAGGATCTAGTGAGGGGAAATGAACATACAAGTAGGAAGAGAAGCAGGAAAGATCACTGTCACAAAAATCTAGAAAGGAAAGTCTGTATGCCGCAGGAAGTGATCAACATTGCCAAATGGTGTAGAGAGGCTAAGAAGGATGAGGATCGAGAAAAAGCTAGGAGGTGTGGCAATTGAGAAATCATTGTTAACTTTGGAGAGTACTAGGTGAATGATAAGGCTAGAGAAGATTTAAAAGTGAGTCAGATGAGAGGAAGTAGAGGTATCTAGTAAGAGATGAATTTCTCAAGTAGGTTAACTGAAACACAGAAGAGAGATAAAGGATGATAGCTAGAAGGGATGATTGGAAAAAATGAGGCATTTTCAGGATGAAAGAGACAAAGACATGTTTATAGGCAGCAGGGAAGAAACCAAGGGAGTAGGGATGATAGTAGAAGCAATCTGCTGCAGAAGAAGACAGGGAATAATAGAGTCAAGGGTGCTTATAGAGGCAGGGGTGTGCTGGTGAATGTTTAGCAACTGGCTCTCTGGAGGAGAAAAAATGTATGTGCAGACTAAGTTTAACTTTAATCTGCATTAACATTTTCTTCATCATATTTTTAAGTCTAGACAATCTGAAAAACAAGCCCTGGCTTATATTGTTTGTCAATTTCCAAAGCACAAAATGCTCATATTGAAAATTTAACGGTTGATTCATATGAAGTAGTAGGAACTGGCTTCATCACAGCCCTATGAAGAAGAGTTGGCCTTGGCAAGAAGGGATACCTCTTCATGTGAGACTAAAATGAATCCAATAATAAAGAAGGTATCTGAGTGAGGAAGAAGAGGGAGTCTTCATCTAATGGCCTTGATTTGTTTTGAGAAGTATGAGACAAAGTCTCCAGTTGAGAGTGTAGGAGGTAACATCCATAACAGTCATAGTATTCTTGTACCATGAGAGGCTTGAGGAACAAGAAAGTTTGGAATAGCCTCTGTGAAGAAAGTGGTACAGAATCTATTAAGAAGTAAAACAATTGGTTTGTTGAATTAAGAATTAAGGCCTACTTGAGATTAGAAAGCATACATTTATAGCGACCCCAACCAACATAGTTTCCCGATTTCCTCCTGGTCCAGTTAGCAGTTCATGAGTAGTAGAAGAGGCAGATGGTAGGAGTAATCAAAAGTTGGGGTTTAGGGGCAGCTAGGTGGCGCAGTGAGTAGAGCATCGGCCCTGGAGTCAGAAGGACCTGAGTTTGGATCTGGCCTCAGACACTTAACGCACACACAAACAAAAACCTAGCCATGTGACCTTGGGCAAGTTACTTAACCCCAATTGCCCTCCAAAAAGAAAAAAAAAGTTGGGGTTTGGTGAGAGATGATTGGTGATAAGACATGAGAGCAAGGAAATCAAGAATAGAGGATGATATGGAGCTGAATTAGGGAAGAGAGGACAGTATATCCAGGGCAGGGGTAATGGCCTGGGAAAGAACTAAAAGGTGGATAAAATACAGTCCTCATGAGGATGAGGAACAAAATTAAGAGTAATAATGCATAGGCAAAGGGCTAATGATGAAAGATGAAGATTAGATTAAGGAATTCCAGGAATAATAAATATGGAAGTGGAACACTTCTGAGTTACAGAAATATCAAGGGCATGACTATCCCTGTGTATAGGTGAGTGGAAGTAAGCCTTAGAACGAGGGCTAAAATTGGAGTGGAAAGATTGTAAACTGGGTACTGAACTCATTGAGGAAGAGGATTCTAGGGGTCAGTAGACAACAGCTTCCAGATTGGCTGATAAATTTGGACTGAATGAACCTCAAAGGATGAGCGGTTACAAAGTGATAGAAGTAGAGGGAGATTTTAGATGTGGTGTGGGAAGCAGAGAGCATTCCAATTCCCCAACTCTAATCAATGTCAGGCATATGAGAAAAATTGTAGCCACTCATCAAAAGTATAATCAAGGATGCAGTATCATCAGGAGGAAGACAGGTCTCAGGTAATGCTAGAATATTAAAGCAGTAAGAAAGAAAGACATTTAAGATGAAATCTAGTTGAGTGGGAAAATATACAGTATGAATCAAAGTAATATATTATAAACTTGGGGAAAGTATGTTGAAACCACATTGTGAAGGATAATATAAGCTAAACTGAGTAGGTTATATTTTATCCTAAAAGCAAGAGGAAGCCCTGGAGTTTCTTGATCACAGGGGTGATATGTCCAGACTTGTGCTTTAGGGATATTTATTTAGTAACTCTGGGGAAGAGGTCTCATTTAAGAGACTTGAGTTAGAACTCTGCTGTGTTGTATGAACTTTGAGCAGTCCTTTAATCTTTTTCAAGTCAACTTCCAACTTTGATGGTATTGGATAACTTCTCTTGTGGCTCACCCCAAGTTTACAGAAAACTGCCCTTGTTTGAAACAACATTGGAAAATATGGAAGTCACATGATCTGGGTTCTTTTAATTTTTCCTTTTTTAAAAATTAGACTTTTAAAAGGATTGCTTTGTGGAACCTTCTCTATGGAGGGCTTTCTTTCACCTTCCTGCTCAGATCTTAGATGTAATTCATTCAAAGACTTGGATAATGTCAGGAGTTTATATCATTCAGATGCTTTCATTTAGAATTTTAATGTCATCATATAGATGATGAATGGTTCCAAATAAGAAGAAACAGAACTATTGTAGTAGCTCCCCTGCACATTCTTTGGGCCTGGGCTTATCTTCATCAGTAAATTTAACCTGAAACCCCAAGAGTGCCCAGGAGCTATTATCATAGTAGGAAAATTGCCAACTTTCCCAGGAAGACAGTGTGGTACAGTGAGAAAAGTATGGGTTTCAGTGGAAAAAGAAATCAGGTCCCACATAACCTTGCCTTTCTGACTTGGAGAAACTTCCTGCCACTCTCCTGATTGGTGAGTGCCTCTCATCAACCACAATTTGGGAAATCATTAGCTGTCACTCCATCCCTATGCCCACAGGCCATCTCCTCCATAAGCTTGGTCCCAGTAGACAGATACCTCTTCATCAGCACCTACCTGTCCCACTTCTGGAATCATGAACCATAACCAAATTAACTCTATCATTGTGGATGGAATGTGTCAATCTACTTCCCTATGACCTCACTCACTATCCCCAGTGCCTGTCTCTGGCCACTACTCTCCTTTATATGTTTTTGCCTCCATTAGAATCCAAGTTTTTCAAGGCAAGGATTACATCTTTATTCATAGAACCTAACATGGTGCTTATTCATTATAAATGCTTAATAAGTCTATTTATATCTATCCATCTATTTAAATTCTGCTCTTACATTTAAGAACATGTATGGCCTTGGGGAATTTAGTTCTTCATTAGTAGATAGAGCTTCCTCCCATGCAAATTTAGTGTTGGGGTAGACGACTTAGTCACTAAGATCTCTACAACCTCCAAATCCTGTGATAAATCTGTATGAGGTTAGCCACTATCTTTATCCCAATACCAGCTAACACTGGCAAATCAGACCCCCAAAGGATAGCAGCATCTCTTCCTCAGGTCTCAGGGATAATGCAAAGGGATTGAAGTATACATATTTCTAATGTTATTGATATCTTATATTCTGGTATATTCACCTCAATATTAATCAGCAATTAACCCTATTTTAACCCTAGTGATAACCCAGTGATATTAACCCTATTAATATCACTGATTATCATGCTATTGTCAAATTAACCATGTGATTTCTCCTCAATATTGATTCTCCACTTAACATCAATTCACTTTTTCAAAGAAATATTTGCTGAAAATATATATTATATGTGAAAAGACGAAAAGTACAAGAACACCCCCTTGCTCAGTTAACTGGGAACACACCATCCCCTCTACCACCTCAGTCCCTGGGGAGAAGGAACTAAAATTTAAAGTGGTTGCCACAATGCATTTTTACCACCAAGTTCACTTTCAAATGTGACTTAGCCAATCAGACAAGTTGTTTCTTACTACAGGACACTTGTCTAGCAGTTTGATCCACTGCTTAACTGGATTAAGTAGCTATCTCCTTAGCTGGATTAAGTAGATTAAGTAGTCTATGCTAAAGCCCTGGGCTCAGCTGACTGGAAACTGGAATGGACTCACAACTCTTCCATTCCAATTTACCATGAAGTTCCAGGAGCAGATTCAGTAAAGATTCACATGGATCCCTGTACTCTTGGGTCAGTTCCCCCATTACATATGTCCACTATAATGGTAAACATCTCTTTAATCATACTATTAGAAAGAAATTAAAAAATAAGAACAATATCAACTCATATAACACAAGCATCTCCTGCCAGCCTACTCAAACTTCCTTGAGTTTAGATCCAATCTCTTGTTTGGAAAGCAAGTCAAAGACCCAGGACTGAAGCTCCTCTCCTTGGTGAGCTCACAGAGTACCCACCCTGTGATTCTTATCCTTTTTTTTTTTTTTAAAGCATTTGGGGTTGGGTGCTAAGTCTGAGGCCCAGAACGGATCCTGAGTCCTCCCCACTCGGGGGAGGCGTTCTTACTCACTGTACCACCTAGCCGCCCCAATTCTTGTCCTTATAGAAAAATCTATAGAGTGTAAAAGACCTAGGATTTTTAGTCCTGTCCAAGTGTCTTGCAGAAAATAATGTACTTTTCCTTTAGCCCAGTGCCGTTATCACCGAGGGAGGCAGGCTGCAGTGAAAAAGAGAAGATCTTTCTAGAATCTAAGGATCTGTGTTCAAATCCCACTTTTGATCCTTTCTCCTTTTGTGGTCTTAGACCATTCAACACTCATTCTCATCTGTAAAATGAGGGGATAGATGAGATGGCCTCTAAGGTTTCTTCCAGCTCTAGACCTATGATTAGCACCTCCTTAAAAATTCATCTTTAGCTTTTTCTAGTATCACCTCAGCATCAAAGTCCCAAAAGTACTGCTGTATAGGTGAACACATATTTCTTTGTAACCTCCTCTATGCCTAGCACAATATGCTGAATTTTAGGAAGTGATTTCTCTCTTACTCAGACAATTTCAGCATTCTAATATAAGTAAATTATTTTAATAAGATGGCTTTGATATTCCAACTATTGTCATACCTAATCTACTTTTGATATTTGAAGCTCCAGTAATTTTTTAATGCTTTTAAGAATCATTATCAGTGTCATGAATATTTTGAAGTAAGCATACCACGCTCTGAGTCAATGATGGTCCCCTTGCCGCACTGATTTATATTTAAAATAAAATTTCTACTAAAACGTGGTGTTTGGAGGTAGTATTTTTCCAGAAAGTTAATTATGCTAAAAGATGAAGGTTAAATGTGTCATGACCTGAAAAAATTATTGCTGCTGCTATCCTAATTGAGGATGAAAATATCTTTTATCATGGCCTAATACCTAATATTTTAGACAATTCAAAATTGGCTTAAATCCTTTGTTCTGGGTATACCTGCAATTCTGAACACATTCAGAAGATGTACTTCATTAATGATCGGAATTAATATTCAATCTAAAATATGAAAAATAATATTCATTCCTTTATTTATGTACATGTATAAATATATTTATTTGTAAAACACACATGTACACACATATATATGTATGTATGCATATGTATATGTAGTCATTTAATCAGATTCTTTGAGCTTAAAGCATTGAACTTGGTCATCTATTTCCTGAGTATAGTCAATGTTTATATAATCGAGTAGTGTAATGCAAACCCAGAAGTAGTTCATACCTTGTTTCAGCTATTGAATTAACACCTTGGTTCAGTTCAAGTTTCTTCTGAGCCTTGTATGAAGTCTGTTAAGAAGTAGAACATGAACCCTACAACTTGTGAACTTCTGGGAAGGAAGAGCACAAGCTAGACAAGCAGTATTGAGAAGAGGACTCTTGTGGTTTCAGAGTCAAGAAGGAGATACCCCAGCACTGGGTTTGTCTGCTCTACCTGTGTTGATGTTTGTTTGTGATACTTTGTACAAAAGCCCTGGGACCTTACTGGAAGCCCTGAAAGAGGATTTTCTGGTTGTATGTTTACAAAAGTCTTGGAAGAGGGTTTTGGAGGTGCTGGGACTTTACTGATGATTTGTGCTGATTTCTTGGACCTTGTTTGTGGGTCTGTGTTGATTGATATATTGATGATTTGTGTTGAATTCTCAGACCTTGTTGGTGGGTCTGAATTGATTTCACAGGCAGATAGTGAATTGATGATGGTGCCAGCAATATTTATGAATATTATTGTGGCTCTGTCAAGCTTTATCTTCCCAGGAATAGGAACTCTGTGAAGGACTTGAAGTGGATGGGACTCTGTGATCCTTAGGGATGGAATGAGAGCTGAATGAAGAACTGGACAAGAAGCTGGACAAGGAACTGGGAGCTGTCTGGCACCTTTGACCCCAGGTGACAGCTGGAACTGGGACCATGGAAGATGAACCATGGAAGCTGAGAGCCAGCTTCAAGTCAAGGTGAAAGAAGACTTTACTTGGCTACTGGGTATTGACTGAGAAGATTATGATTTCCTGTGACCTAGGGGTGGAGAACTTTGGCTTTCGTACTTTGTTATTGAATTAAGGATTTTGTGATTGACTAAATGAAAGTACTTTGTTTAAAACAATGTGACCACTTTGGTGAAAACTATGAGTCCATTTTAGTGATAAGTTGTTGAGTTGTGACATGTTGAATGCTATATTTTGATTTTCTATGATAAGTTGTAATATCATGAGTATTGTACCTTGATTTTCTGTGAATGTTTTGTTCTTCTTCATTATTGAATAGAGAGTTCACTATACTATGTAATCAGAACCTTGAATGCTCTTCACAGCAGCAGTCCTCTGGAAAGCTGCTTGTGCATGGCTTTACAAGTAGTTTGAAGAATCTCTGCACTTACTGAGGATGGTACTCCCTCCATCAGTACAGAGTACAATCTATACATGCTTTACTTTTTTAAAAAAAAATAAATTTCAGGGGTGGCTAGGTGGTGCAGTGGGTAAGAGCACTGGCCCCAGAGTCTGGATGACCCGGGATTGGTCCCAGTCTCAGAAAATGAGCACCCACACATAAATAATGACTGGCCATGTAACCTTGAGCAAGTTACTTAACCCCAATTGCTTTAAAACAAAGAAATAAATTTCAAAAGAAAAAAAACCAAATTATCAGTATCAAAAATGAAAAGGGTAAGTTCACCACTAATCAAGAGGAAATTAAACTATTTTACCATTTAAATGTTAATAAACCTAACAATCTAAGTGTAATAGATAAATATTTGCAAAAATATAAGTTGAGAAGATTAACAGAAGAGGGAGTAGAATATTTAAGTACTATCCTGAAAAAGAAATTGAACAAGGTATCAATGAGATCCCTAAGGGGAAAAAAATCAGGAAAAGATGGATTTATAAGTTAATTCTAACAAACATTTAAAGAATAATTAATTCCAATACTACAGAAACTATTCAGGGGGAAAAAATAGGAAAAGGAGTCCTACCAAATTCCTTTTATAACATAATTATGACACTGATATCTAAACCAGGAAGAGCAAAAACAAAGAAAGAAAACTATAGACCAATTTATCTAATGAACAGTGATTCAAAAATTTAAAATAAAAATAAATACTAGAAAAGGCATAGGAATAAATGGAGCTTTCCTTAAAATAATAAATAGTATCTAACTTAAACCATCAGCAAACATTGTCTGTAATGGGGATAAGCTCAAAGCCTTCACAATAAGATGAGGGGTAAAAGAAGGATTTCCAAGATCACCACTATAATTCGATATTTTACTAGAAATGTTAACTATAGTAATAAGGCAAGAAAAATAAATTGAAAAAGTTAGAATAGGCAACAAGGAAATAAAACTATCATTATTTGCAGATGACATGATTATATTCTTAGAGAATACTAGAGAATCAACTTTAAAAACTAGTTGAAATAATTAACAACTTCATCAAAGTAGCAGAAAATAAAATAAACTCACATAAATCATCAACATTTCCATATATTACCAAGAGAGTCCAACAGGAAGGAATAGAAAAAGAAATGCCATTTAAAATCATTGCAGAAAATACAAAGTACTTGAGATCCTACCAAAACCAACCTAGAAACACCATGAACACAATTACAAAACACTTTCCACACAAATGAAATCAGATATAAACAATTAGAGAAATACTAATTGTTCATGGGTAGACCAAGCCAATATAATAAAAATGACAATTTTACCTAAATATTCATATATCACAATTTGTATAGCTATACGTTAATTAATATGTATCTCCCTTGTTTCCAATTCTTTGCTATTAAAGTGCTGATGCGAATATTTTCCATCCATGATTTTTCATCCTTTGTGACACTTGTTTATGTCCTCTTATAAACCATTTCATGTATAGCTTCATCTCACATTGGTGGATTTCCTCTAGGTCTGGTGACATTGTATTAATAATTCTGGAACACTTGCTCCAAAGGCTAGCCCTTATTATCATTATGTGCTGGGCTCACATCCTTTTGTATTTGCATATCCCTCTAATAATATTCTTTACACAGTTCTGCCTTCAAAATAGTTCATTGGAAATTCATTACATCATAATTTTTGCCCACTGAATACCTGCCCCTTTCCTTTTGCATGAGATTAAGTTTTAATTCTTTTTTTTGTTTGTTTGTTTTCTTTTTTGTTTTGTTTTGGAGGGGGGAAGGTGTAATGGAAATGCAAATTTAAAGATCTTCCCTGCCCCTAGCTTAAGTGCACCTGGAGCCTGTGGTGGGAGGCTTGTTTTTCAGGAAAGCCCACACCTTGATACTTTGTGATTGGGCAGTGGGTCAAGGAGGTTGTTACAATCTCTGAGCCAGGAGAAGGCTATATAAGCACTGATGGGAGGCTTTGCTTTGGGGCTCACTTTGAGAAGTGTTGTGTGATTTGACCAGATGAGACTCTGGGCAGCCGTTGAGAGCCCCCCCCACCCCCGCCCCGGCTTTGAAAACCCAAATGTTGATGCTTCCCTCTCTGGTAACTGTGATTTGGTATTGATATAATGGTTGGACAGTTTGGAAGCCTGTCTGTTTGATCTGTAAGTTCTGTAACTCTGAAGTTTGGGGTGCTGACCTTTTTCCCCTGAACTAGGTAATATATGTTTGTTTGATTAAAGTGAGCTTTTTAACTGATGTTGACTTGCTTTCCTTTACAAAAGCAGATCTAAGAACCTGTGTTGGCAGCCACTCTGGGGATGCTGGGGTGCTTGCTGCTACAGAAGGCAGGGCAACTGAGGTTAAGTGACTTGCCCAATGCCACAAGGCTGGTAAGTGTTAAGTGTCTGAGGCAGGATTTGAACTCAGGTCCTCCTGACTCCAGGACCAGTGCTCTATTCACTGCACCACCTAGCCACCCCAAGTTTTAATTCTTTGGAGACTTTGGCATGCCATGAATTATAGACATACACATTGCTATGGAGAAGTAAAGGATTCATGAAAAAAGCATTTGCACAATTTTAAAAAAGCACTTCAGTCTACTTTCCATTCTCATGCTGATTTCAAGATCTAAATCATTATCCCTGTAGAGTTATGTTGAAGAGATCATAAGAGCAACAATTTAGAGATGAAAATGAATGTAGGGATAAACCAGTTCAACTCTTTCATTTTACAAATGAGGAAACAGGGAAACAAGTACAGAGAGAATAAATGTCTTCCCCAATTTCACACAGTTGACATGTAGCAAAGTCAAATTTGAAGCCAGGTTATGTGATTCCAGAACTAGTTTTCTTTCCACTGCATCACACTGGTAGGTACAGATGAACCAGGTCTAGGTGCTGTTTATCCAGCCACCTATCATCGTCTGGATAACAGGCATTCTTCATCCCCTTTTTTGCACAGTTAGCCGGCCTCAGTCTCTCATCTTGAGGCATCAAAATCCAGTGACAAGACAAAATTCAGGACTATTGGAGGTGGTCCTGGGATGCAGTGAATGACCTTGGTATCTTCAATGTCTTACCAAGACCTAAGCTCTCCATAGCACCTTCATGGTTGTTGGAACAGATTGTTCTCATCAGCCCATTTCACCAGGGCAAGTCCTCACATGCTTGGGATAGACATTCCTCCAACTCACCAGCTTTTGAGATCTGTCAGTTACCCTCAAGGAGGTTTTTCCCAAGTATAGCTACTGCACATGCAATAGCTTCTTGGAGCCACAGGTGAGAGACAGATGGTGGAGCTAGGAATAGGTGAGGCAAGCAATGTGCATTTCATGTAAAAATAGCTTCCAAAAAAAGTTTACAAAGAACCACAAGGAAAGAGACATATGTAGAACAGACAGAATATTGGAGGTATAGTACAATGGAGCATGGTACAATGAAAGAACATTAGAAATGGAGTTGGAACACCAAAATTCACATCCCAATTCTATTAACTTGTTCCCTGTGTGACCTCAGGGAAGTCATAATCTGTCATGGTCTCAATTTCCTCAATTTACATAATAAAGGAGTTGGAGTAGATAACCTCCAAAATTCCTGCATTTCTTAATCTATTTTCCTACCAACCTCTGTAGAGAAAAAAGATAGATAAGATTGTGGAAATAAGGAAATAAGCACTTATTAAGCACTTACTGTATGTCAGGCACTGTGCTAAATACTTTACTAGTATTATATAATCAGATACCCAAAACAACTCTGTCAGGTGGATGCTATTATTATAATACGCATTTTCAAAATGAGAAAACGAGGCATATAGAGACTAAGTGATTTGCCCAAAGTCACACAAGATAATACTCTGAGTAGTAGGAACTGGTAAAAGATGGAATTCATACTTGGCAAATTAAGTCCAATTCAATTCAACAAACATTAAATACCTACTATTTCCCAAGAATCCTGTCATGTTCTGTAGATACAAAGCTAAAGGCCGAGAGGCTAGATTTGAACTTAGGCTATCCTGGCTCCAGGTCCAGCTTTCCATCCATTATGTTAGGTAGTAAGAGGAGGGATGTGATGAGGATGGGGGAAGAAAGTGGGGTTTGAGAGTGCCTTTAATGTTGAACTGAATTTCTAAATAATAGGATGTAGTGAGTGATAGGCAGCCCAAGCCAGAGCAGGCTACCTGTATGTTTGAGATGGATATATTATGTTGTTCATCTAAATAGGTGAGTTCTGCCTTTAAAAGTCAATTCCAATTCCTGTGTTGCAGTATAATGACATACGCTGCTGACTCCATCTGCCATCCCCACACTCACACACACACTCGCACACACTCACACACACACACACACACACACACACACACACTCCTACTATGTACAAGGAACTATGCACATTCACAAGAAACCACTCATAGGAAACTACTCACAAGCTTTTTTATGGTGATGCTAGGAATATAATGCCCTAATTAATGTCAGGTCATGGACATTTTCAGCTGGTTTCCACAGTCTTATCAACAAATCCATAGGCTTCCCAATGGATTAGTTATTGAAGGTCTCCCTACTACCAGGATTAGAACAGCATGGACTATGAACTCTTTCACATTTTATATGAATACTAAAGTGGAAAAGGAGAGAAATGAGGGAAGTCTAGAAATTAAATGGATATTATATAACAACTGAAAAAAGATGAATTTGGAAACCTCCAAATAAATGGGTAACAGAGAAAAGCCAGTGACACCATCAGATAACTTATTATATGGCTAGGTGGAACAAAGGTTCTTGGGAGACAACTAGACCTATTTTACTTAACTTAATTGACTGACCTAGGCTCCCTGGCTATTAATAGGCTACTTTGTATATTTCCTTGCATAGTAGTAGTTTTTAATAAATGTTGATTAACTGACATTGGGTGCTTTTGTGACTTCTATCAAGATAAATTCTGAGTAATAGGTGTTAGCAAAAGATAGAATTCATAGTTGGCAAATAAAGCCCAGTTCAATTCAACAAATGTTTAATAAGTACATACTATTTCAGAAGAACTATGCCATGCTCTTAAGACACAAAGTCAAAAATAAAAATAGCCTTGCCATTCTACTAGGGGAAATATATCATCATGTAATCAGAGAAGCAAATAGAAAATACATACAATATGAATAAATAATTATTTGGGGAGTAGAAAAAGAGGGAGTAATTAATCATTAGAGACAGTAGGAAAATTTTCTTAGAAGAGGTGGTATCTTAGTTGAGCGTTGGAAAGAGCTAGGTATTTGATGGGGCATTGATGAGGAAGGAGAGCATTTTACAAATGAAATATGGCTGCGCAAGGGTACAAAGATAGAAGGAATGTGCTTGCAGGCAACAGTGAATAGGTCAATTTGAATAAAATAAAGAGTATGTGAGGGTAAATAATGTATTATAAAGACAGGTCAAATCCATAATGTGATGGGTTTTAAATGCCAAAAAGTTGAGTTTGTATTTAATCCCAGTAACAATAGGTAGCTATTAAAGTGTCCTGAGTAGAGGAGTAACACGGTCAGAACTGTGCTTTAGGAATATAAATTTGGTAATGTGAAGTAGTGATTTCAAACTCAAATAGAAAGAAATAAGTCACTAAACCATACATAGAGATTCCTGCAGGCCACATATTAACTTAGAAAACTACATATTCACATTATCTTTGCCCTATTGTATTTTCATTTATTCTGTTAAATATTTCCCACTTACATTTTAATTTGGTTCTGGTGGCATTTTTGAGTGTTATACCTTCTGACCACATGTATAATCCCTCTGGAACTATAGAGAACAGAATAGCAAGTGAAGAGTTTTGGTTCAAGGAGAACAATTATTCTTCAAATAGTCTAGATGTGAAGATGTAAGATCTTAAAATAGTATATTGCCTGTATATAGCAACTAATTTAATATCAATTGTGAGTGAGAATGAATGGTTTCTTATGACCCCTAGTTTTCAAATGTGAGTGACTGGTGCCTTCAACAGGAAACAGGAAGAGGAATTAATTTGTGGGAGTTAGGGAGGGGGGAGAGAAAATTTGATCTCTTTTTTATATTACTAAATTGAGATACATTCGAGATATTGAGTTGGATATATCTACCAAACAATTAGAAATATAAGACTCTTACTCAGGAGAGGAATTCTTGGTGGAATAGTATCAATTATTATAGTAAAATGCTTTGATGGGGAATGACTACTCTGCCATCTTGGCTCCACCCCCTCCAGGAATTGCCTTATAATAATATTCTTAAAAAGTCAAAAACTCAGGAAAAGGTGGGATTGGTAAAGACTGTTTAGGGCAACAAAAAGTATTTATTTGTCTTAACTATGGTGAGTAAAATAGAGATAAATGCATGAAGGGAATGATTATAAAATTTACAGATAACACAAAGTTTGGAGGAAGAGTTAACATATTACATAACATAGTCAGGATGCAAAAAATATCTTGACAGGCTAAAATATTAGTCCAAATCTCAGAAAATGAAATTGAATAATAATCAATGTAAAATCTGGGACTTAGGTTAACAAATAGATGTCACAATGTGTGTATATATGTATACAGTTATACATGGATAGAGGGCACAGGTTGAATTTGGTGGGAAGGGATGATACTTAAGGGATGAAGTTATGAGGTGAGAGAGGAAAGTGGGAAGAGAAGATGGGGAGAGACAGGGTAGGGTAAACTATCTCATGTAGAAGAAGCAAGGGGAAGTGGCTACAGGGGAGGGGAAGAACAGGAAGGCATAAAGGCAAAACCATATTCTCACTGAATCTGGCTCAGGGAGAGAATGACATACATAATAAATGGGATATCTCACCCTGCTGGAGAGTAGGGGGAAGGGGGATGAGAGGTGGGATGATGGATGGGAGGGCATTCTGGGGAGAGGGGAGGTTGGAAGTACTCACTATAGAAGAGGGACAGGATCAAAGTAGGGAATGGACCAGGTGGGGGGTGGGATGGGTGGGAAGCAATTATAAGCAGCCTTTTACAATATATCTACTATGGTAATGTTTTGCATAGCTATACATGTACAACATATACTGAATTGCTTATCTTCCCAGAGGGAATGGGTGACAAGGGAGGAAGGGAATGGATCTGAAATTCGAGGTTTTAAAATTAAATGATTCAAATATATATAAATATTATTATTAATACTATTTTGCACATAATTGGGAGATAAGATGTTCAGGCATTGGGGCACAGAGACTCACCTTGCCCTAATAGTAAAGTCAAAGGGGGAATGGGGGAAGATAAGGGAGAAAGCAGATTGGATGAGGGGATATCTTGTGGGACTGCTATTCTGGGGTGATGGGTAGGGGGAAAATGGGGAAAAATTGTAACTCAAAATCTGGCGGAAATGAATGATGTAAACCAGAAATTAATAAAGCATTTGTTAAAAAAGAAAAAAAAACAAATCGATGTCACAAGTACAACATTGTAAGGGTGAACTGGCAGATGTGGAAAAACAAGATTCTTAAAAATAATCCAAGAAGTCATTTCTACAACCACCTGAGGAAACGTTTGCGAAACATGAGACCTGGATGATAAACATAGAATTGGGAAATAAAACATGTACATTCAAAGTCAAGTTACACAAGTCTAAAATAATCATGCTTTATTAAGAAGCAAATCAAACTAAGCATTAATACTAAATATTTGTCCATTCCTCCCTGCCAACTAATATCAGTTATTCACTTAGAATTATTAAGCACCTATTATGTGCGAAATACTATGCTAAATTCTAGGGATACAAAGAAAGGCAAAAGATAGTTTCTATTCTCAAGGAGCTTGTAATTTAATAGGGAAAACAGCAAACAACTATATACAGGATAAAAATAGGTTTAATTGGAGATAATCAACAGAAGGGAGGGCAGTAGCATTAAAGGGAATCAGGAAGATTCATGCAGAAGGTGGGATTTTAGCTGGGAGATGAGATGAGGAGAAAGAGAATTCCAGGCACATGTGACATTGAGTGAAAATGCCTGGAGTTGGGAGATGGAGTGTCTCAAGGGATGAACAGCAAAAAGGCTAGATCATATAGAATATAGAGTGGAATAAAGTATAAGAAGACTGGAAAGGTAGAATAAGGTCAGGAATGTCAAACAGAGGATTTTACATTTGATCCTGGAAGTAATAGGAAGGCATTGGAATTGATTGGAGGGGAGGGCCTGGGGGCAGGTTAGGGAATTTAAAATAATTTTTTCCTTTAAGAATATAAATTTGACAAATAAGCAGAAGGTATGCTGGAATGGAGCATCCTGCAGAAGGATACAAATTAGTAGGCTGTTGCAATAGTCATGTGAAGTGATAAGGGCAGTGGCAGTGTTAGAGAAGAGGAAGAGGTATATGAAAGAAATGTCATGAATGTAGACCTGATAGGACTTGGTAACACAGTGGACATGGGGTGGGCAGAGAGAATGAGCAATTTAGAATGACCCTAAATGTATGAGCCTGGGTACCTGGGAGAATAGCGGTACTTCTGACAGAATAGAAAGTTAAGAATATAGGAGAATTTGGGGGGAAAGACAGTGAGTTCAGTTTTGGACATATTGAGCTTAAGACCCCTACAAGGCATGCAATTTGAGATGTCTAATAGGCAAGTGGAAAATGCTAGATTGGAGGTCAGGGCTGGATAAGTAGATTTGAGAATCATTAGCATTGATGAGGTCACCAAGTGAAATAGCATGGAGAGTAAAGAAGAGAGGGTCAAGAAGAGAACTCTATGAAACACTTAAAAATAGATAGTATGACCTAGAGACCCAACAAAAGAAATGAAGAAGTGGTCAGACAGATAGGAAGAGAACCAGAACAGGATAGTCACAGAAATCTAGAGAGAATAGAGTGTTGATGGAAAAATGAATGATCATTAGTGTCAAAAGCTGAATAGAGGTCATGAGGATTGAGAAAAGGCCTGTAGATTTGACAATTAAGAGATCACTGGTAACCAGATTGATTGATGTGTTAAGAAGTGAAAGAGAGGAAAGGAAGTGGAGGCATCAGTTATAGATGGCCTTGGAGGAGTTTAGTCACAAAAGGAGATGGAATGATAGCTAGGAGGGATTGATAATAAAAATTAAAATTGATAGAATCAGGTAGAAGCAGAAATAGTAAAAACATATTATGTGTAAAATGTTGACCCAATTTCCAAGATGGCTACTTTCAGTAAATTCAAAAACTAAAGTACTGCCCCTTCATTTTTTTCTTCCTTGGAGGAAATTTGAAAGTGATCACTCTAAATTGGTTGTATCTAAGCAACCAAATCTTCTCCATAATCATAACTATGGACATTGTAAAATATAACCTTAACTATCTGTTAAAAACACATTTTCAATTAACAGTGTTATTAAGCAGCTGCTTCTTTCATTTTTTATAGCCATTTATTATATACATATTTTTGGTGCTCTTAAAATAAGCTTTTCCTTTGATTGCAATTTAATTCTCGAAATGCTTATGAATTCTAATTGAATAAGATGGCTCTGATCTAAACTTGCATTTTGAAGAGAAAAGGTACTGTATAAATAGGATGTAACTATGAAAAACATAGTGTAAAATACTTTCTCCTATAGTGAACAATTTTTGCCTTATGCTATATCTTCAGGGGGGCATGAAAACTTCTTTCTAACAACTTTTTGTTGTCATTTGTTTTAAGCAGTCAATTTAATTTTTCTCCCCAGAATCAATCACTAGTTTAAATTAATTGACCAAACATATTTTGTTAAGGTGTCTTAAGTGTCTACTATATAGAATATTCCATTACATACTATACCAAATCACTGACTGTCTCCTTTAGGATTTACTGGTGGGGGTGAAGCCAAGATGGCAGAGTAAAAGCAGGAACTTGCTTAAGCTCCTTTAACAACCACCTCCAATACCTACACAAAATATGACTCTAAACAAATTTTAGAGCTACAGGACCCACAAAGTGACAGAGAGAAACAAATCTGCTGAAGGCAGTATGGCAGGCCAACAGGAAGGGTACATTGCACCACACTGGAAGCCAAGCACAGTCCTTGGTGAGCCCCATGGGCCCAGAACTGGAGCACCCCAACCAGTGGCACAGACTAGCTGGAGCAGACTTAAGGAGAGTGAATCACTGGCAGCTGTGGTGGTTTCTAGACTTTTCAACACATAAACACCAAAGAAAATAAAAGGTCAATGGGGAACTCTGTTGGAAGTGGGTGATGAAAGAACATGGTCCAGCCCCTATCCCCTGGGTGAGAGGTGGCAGAAGTGCATTGGCTACAACTGCTGTCATATGGCTGCTTCTGGAGCTCCTGATCTGCAGATTATAGGAGGACCAAGTGACCATTCAGAGGGTAAGTGTTCTTGTTTGACCTGCTTGGATCTAGGTTGCAGTCTTGAGTGGTGGTCCTGGGTTGAGGAACATCAGTGTGCTAGAGCTTGTTGTGCCTGAAGAGAGGTTGACCTCCTCATAGCTCTGAAAACATTTGCTAATACGCCAGCAATTTGGGACACAACTCTCTCCACTCTGGAAGCAGAGTTCTACCATGGCAAAGAGCTCAAAAGTCAAGTAATTGGCTGAGAAGATGAGCAAATGGAGGAAGCACAATCAGACCATAGAATCCTTTTTTGGGGACAAAAAGTATCAAAACATGGAACCAGAAGGAGACAATAAATTCAAAACTCCTTCATCAAAAACTTTCAAGAAAAATATGAATTGGTTATAGGCCAAGGAGGAGCTCAAGAAGGATTTTGAAAATCAAGTAAGAGAAGTGGAGAAAAAAATTGGGAAGAGAAGTGAAAATGATGCAAGAAAATCAACAGCCTGACTGAAGAAAATAACACCTTAAAAAATAGACTAGGAGGCGCAGCCAAGATGGCAGAGTAGAAACAGCGTGTCCAAGCCACTCTTCCCCCAGATCACCTCCAAACTATGTAAAAGGGGACTCTGAACAACTTCTGGAGCCCCAGCACCCACAGAACAACACAGAGAAGCTAACCTCCCGCTGAGGACAGCCCAGCATCCCTGCAGGAAGGACCAGCGCAGCAGGCAGCTAAACTGAACCACGCCTGAGTTGAGGTTTTAGCCCCAGGGCGGCAGGACCAGCGGCTGGAGGGACCCCAGAACACCAGCAGCTGTGGCAACTCCAGAGTTATCAACATAGACATGCCTAGAACAAAGTGAGAGGTTAGTGCCCTATGGACTTTGGGACAAGTATTTGGGGAATGCATCGGCTTTCTCCCCTGGGGGCTAGAAGCTGCTGAGGAGACCATTTTCCAGTTTTCAGAGGCAGCTCCAGCTCCTGGCTGTAGGGAGATCCAGCAATCAGTCTTGGGGGGAAATCGCTCTTGCTTTAACCTCCCTGGATCTGGATTGTGATCTGGGGTAGAGGGCGTGGGTGGGTTTCCAGCTTGTCAAAAACAGAAGTTGCCCCCCTCCACATGTTTGGGGCGAAAGTTCCTGTCTGGCACCAGGCCATATTGTGGCAACAAGCCCAAAAGTCAAGTAATTAAGTGGTAACATGCCAAGGCAAAGGAAACAAATTAAACAAAAAAATGCAACCTTAGACTCCTACTTTGGGGGCAAAAACGAATGAAGCATAGAGCGAGAGGAGGACTGTAAGGTCAGAAGTCCTGCTCCAAAAGCCCCAGGGGAAAACATGAGCGGGTTGCAGGCCATAGAGGACCTTAAGAAGGACTTTAAAAATCAAATAAGAGAAGTGGAGGAAAAATTGGAAAGAGAAATGAGAAGGATGCAGGAAAAGTATGAAATGAGGGTCAACAGCCTGACTGAGGAAAACAACACCTTAAAAAATAGACTAACTCAAATGGCAAAGGAGGCCCAAAAGGGCAATGAGGAGAAGAATGCCTTAAAAAGTCGAATTTGCCAGATGGAAAAAGAATCTCAAAAGTTCACTGAGGAGATTCATTCCTTCAGAGTTAGAATGGAGCAAATGGAAGCTAATGACTTTATGAGAAATCAAGACACTGTTAAGCAGATCCAAACAAAGGAAAGATTAGAAGGCAATGTGAAATATCTCATGGGAAAAACCACTGACCTAGGGGCGGCTAGGTGGCGCAGTGAGTAAGAGCGCCGGCCTCGGAGTTGGGATGACCCGAGATCGAATCCAGCCTCAGAAAATGAGCACCCACACACAAATAATGACTAGCTGTGTAACCTTGAGCAAGTTACTTAACCCCAATTGCTTAAAAAAAAACAAAAACAAAAAAAAACACTGACCTGGAAAATAGATCCAGGAGAGACAATTTAAAAATTATTGGACTACCTGAAAGCCATGATCAAGGAAAGAACCTAGAAATCACCCTTCAAGAAATTCTCAAGGAAAACTGCCCTGCTGTTTTAGATCCAGAGGGCAAAATAGAGGTTGAAAGAATCCACCAATCACCTCCTGAAAAAGATCCCAAAAAGAAAACTCCCAGGAATATTATAGCCAGGTTCCAGAATCCCTAGATCAAGGAGAAAATACTACAAGCAGCCAGGGAGAAACAATTTCAATATTGTGGAAACACAATCAAAATAGCACAGCACCTGGCAGCTTCTACACTGAGGGATCAAAGGGCATGGAATATGATATTCCAAAGGGCAAAAGAGCTGGGAATGAACCCAAGGGTCACCTACCCAGCAAAACTGAGTGTTTTGTTTCAGGGGAAAATATGGTCATTCAGTGGAATAGAGGACTTTCAAGCATTCTTGAGGGAAAAAACAGAGTTGAATAGAAAATTTGACATCCAGACACAAGAAGCAAGAGATGCCTGAGAAGGTAATCAGGGAAAAGAAATCAAAAGGAACTTATCAAAGTTGAACTATTTACATTCCTATATGGAAAAACAATAACTGTAACTGAGGAAATCTTTCTCAGTATGAAAATAATGGAAGAAGGGTATATGGTCATATGAATACATATGTGAATGTGTGTATATATGTTTACAGTTATATATGGATAGAGGGCATAGGTTGAATTTGTTGGGAAGGGATGATACTTAAGGGGTGAAATTATGAGGTGAGAGAGGAAAGTGGCATTAGGAGATGGGGAGAGACAGGGTAGGGTAAACTATCTCATGTAGAAGAAGCAAGGGGAAGTGGTTGCAAGGGGGGGGAAGAATAGGAAGGCAAAAAGGCAAAACCACATTCTCACTGAATTTGGTTCTGGGAGAGAATGACATACATACTAAATGGGATATCTCAACCTGCAGCAGAATAGGGGGAAGGGGGATGAGAGGAGGGATGGTGGATGGGAGGGCATCCTTGTGGGGAGGGGAGGTTGGAAGTACCCACTATAGAAGAGGGACAGGATCAAGTAGGGAATGGACCAGGTGGGGGGTGGGATGAGTGGGAGGGAATTATAAGCTGCCTTGTACAATATATCTATTATGGTAATGTTTAGCATAGCTATACATGTACAACATATACTGAATTACTTATCTTCCCAGAGGGAATGGATGACAAGAGAGGAAGGAAATGGATCTGAAATTTGAGGTTTTAAGACTAAATGTTTCAAATATATATAAATACTATTATTAATATTCTTTTGCTTGTAATTTGGAGATAAGATGTGCAGGCATTGGGGCACAAAGATTCACCTTCCTCTAATGGAAATGTCGAAGGGGGTATGGGATAAGATTGGGGAGAGAGCAGATTGGAGGAAGCGATATCTTGTGGGACTGCTATTCTGGGAAGGTGGGTAGGGGAAAAACAGGGGGGGACATAATTGTAACTCAAAATCTGGCAGAAACGAATGATGTAAAACAGAAGTTAATAAAGCATTTGTTTAATAAAAAAAAATAGACTAACTCAAATGGCAAAAAAAAGACCCAAAAAGCCAATGAGGAGAAGAATGTTTTAAAAAGGTGAATTGGTCAGATGGAAAAGGAATTTCAAAAACTCAATGGAGAGAATAATTCCTTCAAAATTAGATTGGAGCAATTGGAAGCTAACGACTTTATGAGAAACCAAAATACTTCAAAGTAGATCCAAACAAATGAAAAAAATAGAAGGTAATGTGAAATATCTCCTTGGGAAAACTACTGACCTGGGAAATAGATCCAGGAGAAAAAAATTAAAAATTATTGGGCTACCTGAATGCCTGATCAAAAAAAGAGCCTAGAAATCATCCTTTAAGAAATTTTCCAGGAAAATTGCCCTGGCATTCTAGAACCAGAGGGCAAAATTAAAATTGAAAGAATTCACTAATCCTTTCTTCAGAAAGATCCCAAAAAGGATTTACTGGCTATTCCATTTGTATGCCACAACAACTAAATTCCTTATATTGTACCTGTTTGTGTTTGTGCATGTATTGAAAATGCTTACCCTAGAAAAGAAAAGACTTAGGGGTAGAGAACATGATGACTATCTTCAAGAATTTGAGGGACTAGAGAGGATTCTGGAAATATTGTGGAGTAGGTCAGACAATTCCAAGCCTTCCAGTTTTCCTCCACAAATTAGACAAAATGGCACCTCAGGGCAAACAGAGAGTGGTAAAAATAAATAAGCATTGGGGCAGAACAGTGGTCTCTCTGGGACAACATGAGGAGATTCAAGGTTTGATCCCTGTGAAGTATAAACACCTTCAGGCTAATTCTTCTGAAACAGCAAGCCCTGAGGTGAGCTAGATTGAGACGTTCATCCATAGGAATTTTCACCCCCTGGACAGTGTGAGGAATCAGGAAATGAGCAGGGGAAGACTGAGGGAACTTCTAGTGACAAGCGATTCCAGCCCCAGTTCTACTGCTGAGATACAGCCCTGGGTGAGAAGGAACCAGCAAATGCCCAATGAGGGCAAAAGCATTGGGATGGGGACATCACTGGCTATGGGCACATACAAGAGGGTGGAGCTCTTGGTTTTGGTTCTAGGCCTGAGGGAAAAACTGAAGGAGCATCTGAGGTCAGATAAATCATTGCCTGCACCCCAGGACTAGAGGTGATTACAATAACAAGCTCCTATAAATAAATTTTTCAATGAGCAGGCAAGGAGAAAGAACCCAGTTATAGAAAGTTATTATGGAAATAGAGAAGACCATGTTTCATCTTCAAAGGAGGATGCTAAAGTAAAAAAAAGCCTCTCCTACCTCAAAGGGTAACATCAAATGGTCACCTGCCAAAAAGAATTCATAGAAGAACTTTAAAAAGACCTTAAAAATTAAATGAGATTGAGGTAAAATCTAAAAAAAAATTAAGAAAAATCCAATTAAACAAAGAATATTATGAAAAGAAATTTGACCAACTGAAAAAGGAGATCCAGAATCTTAAAGAAGAAAATAATTCTTGAAAATTAGAATTGGGCAAGATGAAGCCAATGAAATTATAACAGACAAAGAAATAACAAAACAAAATATAAAGAATGAAAAATAGAAGAAAAAGTGAAACATATAAGAAAAACAACAGATCTGGGGAATAGATCAAGAATAGAAAACATAAGGATAATCAGACTACCTGAAAACCATGATAAAAAAAAAACAATTTTAATACAATAATAGGAGAAATCATTAAAGAAAATTGTCCTGAAATGTTAAAACAAGAGGGGAAAGTAGAAATAGAAAAAAAAATCTACTCATTACCACCTGAAAGAAGAAAACCTACAGGAATATAATTGCTAGATTAGAAAACCCCAAGCTCAAGGAGAAAATATTTTGAGCAAAAAGGAAAAAAAACAATTCAAGTATGGCAGAGCCACAATTAGAATCACACAAGACCAGCAGCAGCTACACTAAAAGACCACAAAGCTAAAGAACTGGGAATGCAGTAAAAAATATAATACCCAATAAAGTTAAGCATAATCCTAATTTTTTTTAAAAAAAAAAAGGACATTCAGTGAATTACCAGACTTTCAGGATTTTGCTGTAAAAAGACTGGAAATAAATAGAAAATTTGACATACAAAATCCAAGAGAAATATAAGGTAAATATTAAAGTGATTCAATAAGGATAGACTGTTTACTTTTTATATGAGAAAATGTAAATCTATTTCTAAGATTGCGGTAGTTCAAAAGTTAGATTGGGATAGAACTGACGATGAGGTGATACTAAGAAGTAAACCACCCAGGAAAAGGTAAAAAGAGTAATTATCTTATACAAATGAGGCGCAAGAGGAAAAACTGACACTGATTAATTAGATGGGGGAAGGGCTTGTAGTCCTGGAACCCTACTCCCATTGGGAATGGGTTATTTTTTGATTATGCATACACACATGTATATGTACGTGTATATATAAATGTATATATATATATATATGTATATATGTATGTATGTGTGTATATATATGTATATAGTATGTATGTATGTATAAAACTCTTCTAAATTCAGAAAGAAAAAGCTAAGGGGATAGAGAAGGAAAGAGGATAGGAGAGGGATTTTAGGGTAGGGGAGAAGATAAGGGAGAGATCTTTGGTGGGATAGCAGGGTAAGTAATAGGAGGGCAAGGTAATGGGTAGAAGTAAAGTAGAGGAGTTAGGTGGGATAGGAAATAAAAGATACACACAAACATGAAATAAAGATCAGGAGTAGAATTTATTGGGGGGAAGCAGAAATAGTACATGACTAAGACAAAGTTAAAGCTAAAATAGATTTAATCAAAAGAGAAAAATAGGAAAACTACACTATATGTCTTCTATATTAATCAATATTTTAGAATAGTTTTTAAAAAAACTAAATAACATAAGGTTAGAATATTGCTGTGGTATAGGAAATAATGAGTTGGTGGACTTAGAAAAATACTGAAAGACTTGGACTTATGAAGAAAGAGGTTATCCGCCCTCAGAGAAATTGTACACAAACATGTATAGTATGATCTTACATAGATGCATATGAATGTATGTCTATATATGAGTATGATTATAGATATCTAAGTATATGTATGTGTATGTGTAATGGAAATGCAAATTTAAAGATCTTCCCTGCCCCTAGCTTAAGTGCACCTGGAGCCTGTGGTGGGAGGCTTGTTTTTCAGGAAAGCCCACACCTTGATACTTTGTGATTGGGCAGTGGGTCAAGAAGGGTGTTACATTCTCTGAGCCCAGAGAAGGCTATATAAGCCCTGAGGAGAGGCTTTGCTTTGGGGCTCACTTTGAGAAGTGTTGTGTGATTTGACCAGATGAGACTCTGGGAAGCCGTTGTTGAGAGCCCCCCGGCTTTGAAAACCCAGATGTTGATGCTTCCCTCTCTGGTAACTGTGATTTGGTATTGATGCATGTAATGTTGGGACAGTTTGGAAGCCTGTCTGATCTGTAAGTTCTGTAACTCTGAAGTTCGGGGTGCTGACCTTTTTCCCCTGAACTAGGTAATGTATGTTTGTTTGATTAAAGTAAGCTTGTTAACCCATTTTGAGTTGCTTTCCTTTTGAAAAGCAGATCTAAGAACCTGTGTTGGCAGCTACCCTGGGGATATTGGGGTGCTTGCTGCTACAGTATGTAAGTATATAAATGTATGTGTATTATGTATGTATATATACATTATATACACGTATGTGTATATGTGTGTGTATATATATACACACACATATATATCCACTTGCACACACACACACACACACACACACACACACATACCCATGCTTAATTGTATCCTTTGGGTTGGGGAGAAGGTGGGAAAAAGAACAAAGTAAAAATTGTGCTGCAGAAAACAAAAGAAAACTTTACAAGGAAGCAAAGAAAAGATGGACCGCTCAGAACACAAAGTGCAGTATTTATTACATAAGCTTTCTTGAAATGGAAATGTGTTGCTATATATTTTGAATCCTCTCATGTTCTGCTGTGCACATGATGATTTTTTTCTTTCTTATTTTGTGTTTAAGTTTTAGTATTTAAGTTTATAATGCTTCTTTTTGTTTTCTTACTGTATATTTAAATTTAAAATAAATTATTTTTAAAAATCAGATTTGAGAGATTAAAAAAGTAGGTTAAGAATTAGATTTGTTTTTCTGTCACCCACTAGGAGAAAAAGTGTAACAATGGGTGAAAAATTAAAAGAGGCAAATTTTATTTAGACTTAATGTAAAAAAGAAAAACTTTCTAACAATCAGAGTTATCCCAAGTAGAATGAGATGCCTTGAGAGGTACCCAGATGAGAAGATAATAATACATTCAACTTGCTCACCAGAAGTCATCAAGCAAAGGATAGGTGACCCCTTGTCAAATATTGTTCTTGTTCAGGTATGGTTTGAACTAGATGGCCACTGAAGTTTCTTCCAATTTTGAGATTCTGTGATTCTAAATCTTATCCCCTCAGATAAATTATAAACTCCCAGATGTCACAGAATGTAGTACATTTCACTTTGACTCTGTAAGCCCAGATCATTGTTTTCTTACAGCAGAAGTTCTATAAATGTTCATGGATTATAAGTGATTTTTAACTATAAATGACTAATGGATTATAAATATAAAAAGATTAACTGAGAAACCTCCTTCAATCATCTATGCACCATCACTCCTTGTCATGATTTATCTAGGGTAGATAATTTCAACAAAAATCTGACCAACAGGATGAAATTAAAAAAAACAAAAACACAAGTATTTAATGAGGACTTACTATATTCTATTTTTTTCTTCTAAGAGTAAAATTCTACATCCAATCAAAGATAACTGCTGCCCCCACCCTTCATTGCTGAGATTTCTCACAATTCAAATAATTTAAGGACTGAAGGGGGGCGGTTTACAACACAATTCAATTCAGATCTGTGGGATTGCATGAACCCTAAAGTGATATAATACTATTCCATTTCCTCTACTAACCACAGTAGAATTTTAGAGCTGGAAGTGTTTGATACCACCATATGGATTTGACCTAATGTGCCTTCTGGGAGAAATGGGCTTAATATGTTGATGATTCATATGAGTTTGGTGTTTTAAAGAGAAATGCCAGAAATGTGATTTGGGATTTCCAATCAAGTTTTGTTTTGAGTTGGGAATTTCAAATTAATATTGGTCCAAGTATCCTTGTAACTACCTCCTAAAATGCATCTATTCAAATAAGGTTAGGGCAATGTATTCCAAATTAAAAAGAGGTCACCCATCATTTGCAGAAATGTCTCCTAACATTTCCACTAACACATTTCCTGACTTCCACTAACATTGATCTTAGAATTAAGAGGTAAATAGGTAGATAAGGGGGAGAGAGGGAGAGAGGGAGAGAGAGGGATTATAACTATTAAAATATCAAATGAGCCTTTATTGAGAGATTAGCATTAGGCTAAACACGATTCTAAGGGCTGGGAATATAAATATAAGCAAAAAAAAGGTAGTCCCTACTTTCAAGAAGTTTACATTCTAATGAGGGAATACAAGTCATTTAAAAAGCAGCTGAGAAAAGGGGGTGGTGAAATATACCCACATGCGTGGCAAAGTGTAAAAGTCCAAAGAGGAGCAAGGGAGCATACTTGGTCTGGGCATTTCCTCAGAATGAAGGTCCCATGCAATAACTCACTCATTTGAGGAGGGGCCAGAGACAAAGGTGTCTCCAGTGAGGGTTGAGGGAGAAAAATTCAGATATGGAACTTCAAGTCCCTGGGATGAGATTTACAAGTTGAATGACCCATTTAACCTCTTTGAACCTTAGTTTCCTAATCTATAAAATGGATTGATTGATCTGGCAACTATTCAGTAATAATTAAAGAAGATATCCATCATCTTCCCAGTCCCCTAAGCTTACAACCTAGGTATCATCCTTTCTCACTATCTCTCACCCACCATAACGAAACTATTGCCAAAACTTGTCCATTTTACCTTTGTAATGTCTTGTATACACCCACTTCTCTCCTTTGATCCTGCCTTCATCCTGGTGCAGGCTCTTGATCACCTCATGGTTGGACCATTATAATAGCCTACTTGTGGGTCTGGCTACCTTAGTTCTTTTCAGTCCATTCTTTGATTCACTGTCAAAGTGATCATTAAAAATCAGGTTTGTCCATATCCCATCTACTCAATAAATTCTAGTTTCTCCCTATCAGCTCCAAGAAGAAATGTAAAATCCTGCTTGACATTCAAAGCCCTTTCTAACCTACTACTTTACTTTTCCAGTCTAATTACACCTTTACCTGCCTCTTCATGTCAGTCACATACTTCAAGATCCAGTGACACTAGCTTCCTTAATCAAAACACTGTGACTCCTACCTGCAGATATTTTCATTGGCTCTCCCTCATGCATGGAATGCTCTCCCTTGTCATCTCCATTTCCTTACTTCCTTAGTTTCTTTCAAGGCCCAGATAGAATCCTAGTTTCTATAGGAAGCCTTTCTCCATCTCTCTTAATTCTACTATCTTCCCTCCACTGATTAATCCCTATATATCCTGTATCTAAATTGTATATAGTAATTTGTATATTCTCTCTCCCATTAAATTGTGAGCTCCTCAAGGGCAAAGAATATTTTTGTCCCTTCTTTGTATCCCCAAATGCTTAGCACAGTGCCTAGAATATAGTGAGTACTTTATAAATATTTATTGACTGCCAAAAGCACAGTAACACCTATAATGGCTTTATTATCACAAAACCTTTAACTTATTTCTACACTCAAGGATTATTTATAGAGAAATATATAAAACAGATCTCCAAATAGAGTAAATGAAATCATATTTGATGAACACATGGAAAATAGTCACTAAAACACATCACCAAAACAATTAATATCAAGAAAAATTGATATAAAATATATCATTGTTGGAGAGAGATAATTTAAGTTTATTATGATTCTGACTAGCTTTAAGTTTATTCTCCTTTGTGCTAAATAAAATGAGGTATTAATTCCAAGTTAAAGATGGATCATACTGTCATAGATTTAGAACTAAAGGAAACATTAGACCTTAGAGAATATCTTGTCCAAATACCTAATTTTTCAAATGAGGAAAGTAAGTAAAAAGACATTCGGTACCTGTCCACTGTCACAGAGGAAATGAGTAAAAGAGTCAATATTTGAGCCAAAGTCATCTGACTCTGAATCCAGTAATCCCTCTGCAATACAGTTGAACTACAAAAAAAATCTTAATGATTTGATATATATTATATATAATATATAGCCTATTATATAATTATATAATATATTATATATAAATGTATGTAAATATAAATATGAATATATATAAATATATATTTTATATCTAGATGACATTATGTGACTCCACTGAGAAACAGATTTGAAGTCTCATTCATCCAATGCAATCCTTTTCCAATGATATAAAAATATCTGTTCACTTAAGTAAGTATAAAATTCTTAATATAGCCCAAGGAAAAATAGAAAACTAAGACTTCCATTTTGGAATCCATCAATCACAATATACTAATGGAGGAAGGCAATACCTACAAATACCTTGGTCTCCTTAAAGCAAGAACTAACTGAAAACAAAGATATCAAAGAGATAATTATCAGTGAATATATTACATATTACATAATATACTCACTAGTATCCTAAATTCAAAGCTGAGTGGAAAGAACATAATTAAAGCAACTAATACTAACATCATCTGTTTTAATGAACCCCCTCATAAATATAATATGGATTATATCATACTTGAAAAATAACTACACAAAAATCCATACAATATTAACAAAACCCAGTTATTTGCCCTAAAGCAACTATAGATTTTTTTTTTCACCAAGAATAGAGAAAGTTGATAAGTAATCTTAGTACACATGATACATAGTCAAATAAGCAAACATCCTATTGAGGGTAATAACAGGTACACACCTGAATTTGTCAAATATAGCCACAAGTGTTTTACCTCTGAATGGACACTATGAAACAAAAATTCCAAGAGTGGAAAAGACCCTCTATTATCAACATCCACATGGATTCAGCCAACATTTTAACCACTGTTATGACTATGATTATTACCATCTTTTTATGGGTTTAGGATACAAATAGTCCTGGGACAAGTTACCACCCTTTTATTATGAATTTTATATTTGTGTTCTATCGACTATTGCAGATGTTCACAAAAAAGTGCTTTAAGTTGTTGAATAAAATGCATTAAAATAAAAGTGCTCTTTCTGTAAACTTCCTGAAAGTATTCTCAGTCCAACTCTAGTAGCAAAGAAGACAAGGAAGAAATTATCCCTATCCTGATTGTATATTATTTCCCTTTCTGCTTTTTATATCTTGAAATTTTTAGTTGCATATAGATTAGAGATTATACATATTTGTTATGATGACATCTATTAAATTTTCCATTCTCAAGTTTTTATGAATCGATGTTATATACAGGTAATTGTAGGCAACATTTAGTCTATAATAGACTGGTTCCAAAATAATTTATTGGATGAGTTCTCCAAAAAATCTTGAAGTCTGTATTTATAGCATAGAGATTTGTTATCTTTCGATACATAAAAGGAAGTGAGCTTCTGGTGTATAATTCTAGCCAAAAAGTCATGCCTTTCTAAGTATTTGGTATATCTTAAATGTTTACAGCCTACAATGATATACTACATATTTTGTAACAATTCTTTAAAAATTATGCATTGATCAATGATATGAAAGCAAAAAATACCAATAAAATTTTATCTAAATGTAAAAAACCACCCTTTGCATTATACTAGAAACATATGTGACCATTCATGATTGCTTGAAGACTTGTACTGTAAAAAAAAAAAGCAATATCTCAAAGGAGTAGTCCATTCCAGTGCTAGAGAACTGTAATTGTTGGGGTTTGTTTTGGGGTTGGTTTTTTTGGGGGGGAAAAAAGGTTGTTATTGTTTTTTTCCCTGACAGCAAAATTAAATTACTTTCTTTGTATCCTCCATACACTGCTTCTAGTTATGTACTATAGATCTAGCAAGGGCATATCTAATCCTTCTTCCAGGTGATAGCTCTTCAAATACTTGAAACAGAAAGTATGGTCTTCTTCCTTTACCCCTTGTTTTGGAAAATATCACTTAAAACCTTTAGTATTTCATCATTTGAGGGATATAGAAATTAACTTATTCTTCTATTTTATCCCCAAAGGTTGCCAACTGGGTTATTCCATAGTCCTAATCTCCTTGGAAACTGGGTTAAGGTAATCAGGACATCCACAAAAATTAGTGATCTCTATTCCCTGGGAAGCACAGATATATAGGGTGTTCCAAAATTTTTATTGCAGCTTTAAGCTTTAAAAGTGTAACCTTTATGGGGGTGGCTAGGTGGCGCAGTGAGTAGAGCGTCGGCCCTGGAGTCAGAAGGACCTGAGTTCGGATCCGGCCTCAGACACTTAACGCACACAAACAAACAAACAAACAAAAAACCTAGCCGTGTGACCTTGGGCAAGTTACTTAACCCCAATTGCCCTCCAAAAAGCAAAAAAAAAAAAAAAAATTAACCTTTAATAACTTAAAACTGCATTAAGATTTTTGGGACACCCTGTATATCACCCTAGTTAAACTGTCTCTTCATTTTCAGGTCAGTTTTATTTCTTTTCACCAAAAGCCATTACAAATCTTCCAGCAAAACAATCACAGTACTTAAGGGGTCTTTTGGAAGAATGTAACTCCTTCATTTTAAATATGGGGAAACTGAGGCCAAGAGAAGTCAAGTAATTGGTCCAAGATCATATAACTAGTAAGTAACTAGTAAGCCAAGATTTAAATCTTGACCCTCTGATGATAATTCCAACAGTCCCTCAACTATTTTCCCCTTTCTATTGATGCCCCAGCTACATTCCTGACTGAAAAGAAATAAAATGACTTTGAGCTAAATATATGTGATATATTAAAGTATATTTGTGTGTATATCCATACACATATAAATATATATATATATATGTATACATACAAATAAACATACATACAACCTTGTAAGGATTCATTTTATTAGAGAACTGAATGAGATGAGTATATCACAATGTTGAATTGACCAAGGTGTCCAAGTTATCTTTTATTTTTATGACCAACAGTGAAGACAGAGAGAAACAAAAAGATTTATACATGTTTACATCAGACAGTAAGTAGCTTATCTTTTCTGGAATCATAAAATCATGGAATTTAGAAACAGAAGGAATCTTAAGACTATCTGGAATGCTTTGTCACTTTGGAGTGCCAAACTTTTGAAGGAATATTAAAAAACTGGGGAACATACAGAAGAATCAGAATGGTGAGGGCACTGTTAATGATACTATGTGAGGACTGGTTGAAGGAACTTGGCATGTTATTCCTAGATAACAGATAATTTAGGAGGAAAGCAATCACTGTCTTCACATTTTTGAAAGGTTATCATAAAGAAGAGTGATTAAACTTGTTTTGTTTGGCCCCAGAGGGCAGAAATAGGACCAGTGGAGAGAAGTTACAGAGAGGCAAATTTTAGCTTCAACATAAGGAAAAACTTCCTAAGAATTAAAATTGTTCAAATAGTAACAAAATTTATTTGGAAGAACAAAAGTCTAAACTCTCAAAAGAAATAATGGGGGAAAGGAGGAAGGAAGGGAGAATATCACTTCCAATCATCAACTTATAAAGTAGAAGTCAAAAGTTATTTGGTAGTGGTTAAAAAATATGACAATGGATCAGTGGAACATAATAGATAAGCAAAAATAGGAAGAACTGGACTCAATTAACTAATATTTGATACAACCAAGAATATTATCTGTTTAGGGATGAAATCTCTATTTGAAAAAAAAAACTACTGGGGGTGGAGCAAGATGGTAGAGTAAAAGCAAGGACTTGTTTGAACTCTCCCCCAAACCCTTCCAAATACCTATAAAAATGACTTTAAACAAATTCTAGAGTAGCTGAACCCACAAAATGAAAGAGTAAAACAAATTTTCAGCCCAAGACAACCTGGAAGGGCAACAGGAAAGGTCTGTTGCACAAGTCTGAAAGAAGAACAGAGTCCAGAGTGGGTCACACTAGCACAAACTGGCTGAAGCAGGTCTCAGGGGGCTGACTCACTGGCAGCTGTGGCAGTTTCCAGACTTCTCAATCAACAAATGCCAAAGACAACTTAATAGGTCAGTAGGAAAGGTCTGTTAGGACCTGGGTGAGAGAGGGGCATGGTCCAGCCCCAGCCCCAAGATGGGGACAGCAACAGTGGCAGGAGGAGTGGTGGCTTGTGGAGCTCTTGACCCACATATGGTAGAGGGAACAAGTGGGTGATCAGAGAGGGATTGCAGGTATCTCTTTACAAGCACTAAGGCAGGATTCTCTTGCTTTGCCCATGCTTTGGTCTAGGTCTCAGTCCTGGGTGGTGGTCCTGGGGCAAAGAGGAGCACTGGTGTGGCAAAGCTTGTGGCAGCAGTAAAAAGGGAATCTTCCTCACAGTTCCCAGGCAGAAAAGAGTGCTTGTTGTCACTCACAGACCAGAGCACAGATCAGGAGAGGAGTAAACACCTCTCCTTTGATCATACAACCTTGGAAGAACTTAAAATTTACAGGTCCCTAGAAATATCTCAGAAAACAATTACAGAAAACTTCTGAAGCTTGGAATAGTATGCCTTCTACACTGGAAGCAGAGACCTACCTTAACAAAGAACTAAAAGGTCAAGTAATAAATTGGGGAAATGAGCAAACAGCAGAAAAACACTCAGACTATAGAATCTTACTTTGGTGACAAAGAAGATGAAAACATACAATCAAAAGAACACAACAAAGTAAAGCTCCTACATCCAAAGTCCCTGAGAAAAATATGAATTGGTCACAGGCCATGGAAGAGCTCAAAAAGGGTTTTGAAAATCAAGTAAGAGAAGTAAAGGAAAAAATAGGAAGAGAAATGAGAGTGATGCAAGAAAATAATGAAAAACAAGTCAACAGTTTGCTTAGAGATCCAAAGAAATGCTAAAGAAAATAATAACTTAAAACTAACCCAAATGGCAAAAGTCGTCCAAAAAGTCAATGAGGAGAAAAATGCCTTTAAAAGAAGAACTGGCCAGATGGAAAAGGAGGTCAAAAAGTTTACTGAAGAAAATAATTCCTTCAAAATTAGAATGGAGCAAATGGAAGCTAAAGATTTTAAGAGAAATTATAAAAGAAAACCAAGAATGAAAAAATAGAAAACAACATGAAATACCTCATTGGAAAAAAACTGACCTCAAAAATAGATGCAGGAGAGATAATCTTAAAATTATTAGACTACTTGAAAGCCATGACCAAAAACAAAGCCTAGGTATCATCTCTCAAGAAATTATCAAGGAAAACTTCCCTGATATTCTGGAACCAGAGGGAGAAAAAAGAAACTGAAAGAATTCACTGATCACCTCTTGAAAGAGATCCCAAAAGGAAAACTACTAGGAATATTGTAATCAAATTCCAGAGTTCCCAGGTCAAGGAGAAAATATTGCAAGAAGCTAGAAAGAAACAATTTGAGTATTGTGGAAATACAATCAGGATAACACAAGATCTAGCAGCTTCCTTATTAAGGGATTATAGACTTGGAATATGATATTCCCGAGGTGAAAGGAGATAGAATTAAAACCAAGAATCACCTACCCAGAAAAATTCAGTATAATCCTTCAGGGGAGAAGAAATGGATATTCTATGAAATAGAGAACTTTCAAGCATTCTTGCTGAAAAGAGCAGAACTTAATAGAAAATTTGACTTGCAAATACAAGACTCAAGAGAAGCAAAAAAAAAAAAAAAGATAAACAGGAAAGAGAAATCATAAGGGGCTTATTAAAATAGAACCATTTACATTCCTACTTTGAAAGATGATATTTGTAATTCATGAGACCTTTCTTGGTATTAGGGTAGTTGGAGGGAATATAGGAATATATACATCCATGTACATATGTATATACATATACATACAAATACACATACATATGTACCTGTACATATACACATACAGACAGAGTGCACAGGGTAAGTTGAATATGAAGGGATGATATCTAAAAAATAAAACTAAGGGGTAAGAGAGGAATGTACTGGCAGAAAGGGAAAGGTAGAATGGGATAAATTAACTCACATAAAAGAGACAAGAAAAAACTTTTACAATGTAGGGGAAGAAGGGGAAGGTGAGAGGGAAAGAGCAAACTTTATGCTCATTGGATTTGGCTTGAGGAAGGCATAACATATACACTCAATTGGGCATGGAAATCTATTTTGCCCTACAGGAAAGTAGGGAAAAGGGGATAAGAGTTGGGGAAGGGGATGATAGAAGGGAGGGCAAATGGGAGGAGCAGGTAATCAGATGGAAACACTTTTGAGGAGGAACTGTCTTGCCTTTCTTTGTGCCTCAGTGCTTAGCACAGTACCTGACTGTACACAGAGTAAGCGCTTAATAAATACTATTTGACTGACCAACTGACGTGTCTACAAGGAGGTGATTTTTTTTTCCTTACTAAACCACCTCCATTGAAGACCTTTTTTTTTTTACCCCATTCCAGGAGGGAAGTTAGATCCAGGCTAGCACTACCTCTTTGAATTGTTCCAGATAAGTTTACTTCTTGTTTCCTTTCAAAGAACAAAAGGTTAATGGTGACAGCATTGAATGTTTGTGATTCAGGCAATTATTTTGCGGTGAAGGTCTCTTCTGAAACAGTCCATTCCATATTTAGACAGTTGTAATTCATTAAAAAATTATTGATATGTTTTGTTTTTATATCACCTTTATTTCTGAGTATTTCCTTCCCCACCCCTTGTGCCATCTCTTATAATAAAGAATAAAAAAAAAGAAAAAAAAACCCTATTCAGCAAAAGTAGTCAATATACCAATAGACACATCAGTTGGTCAGTCAAACAGTATTTATTAAGCACTTACTATGTGTATAGTAAGTCACTGTGCTAAGCACTGGGACACAAAGAAAGGCAAAAGACAGTTCCTCCACTCAGGGAACCCATGGTCTCAGGAAAAACTCACATTTGAAAAAGGTTAAAGGCAACTATTGGGACCAATTTCAAGATTATCTAACCTTCTCAGAGAAAAGAAGAGATGGGGGGGTTCAGAAGGAAGGCTGGCAGAGTACAAAACATAAAATGACTAACAACCTATCAGTCTTTTCCTAATACAGACACACAAGCAAAAATTGATTGGATAGCAAATGCTTAGTCAGCCTAAACAAGAAGAGATCCTCACAAGTGCTAGAAAATTTCCTTTCCAAAAACGATCTTGCCATCTCTTCCTAAAGAGATTTATTGAGGAATAACTTAGGAAACTAGAATACTACTAGACAAGGAGAGAGAGAGAAATATAAGTGTTAGAGAAAATTACTTCCCCAAATATTGAAATTGTGGGGATAATTAGAAAGTATGACAATTGACTGCAGTTCTGTGGGGATTGTTTAGTGGTAATAGAAAGGCAATATAAGGTGAAAAGTGGATAGATGCCAACTTGAGTGCTAAAAGAGCTAGATCATGGAAAGAGTTAATGGCTATGGAAAGTGAGTCTATGGCATGAGAGCAAGTGTTAAGGAGAGCATTCAGAAATACTGGGATCCACCATAGAAGTTATATCATATCTATTGCCTTGGGTGTCTTTTCCTTAGGCATTTATTATGCTTGATGGAGGTGGGGGGAGATGAATAGAACATAGGTATTGATTTTAATCAGTATGTTTGACTTGGTTTGTGGCATGCCAAACCCTATATAATATAGTAATCAGTGCCTACTGACTATTGAGTAGTTAGAACCCACAGCAGCAGCAGATGAATAAAGGTAGCCACCAAAAACCTTGTGCCTCTCTGCCTCTCAGCAAGCTGGCTTCCACTTATTCCTCTAAGGAGGATAGCACACCCTGAGTGTGAAATTCACCCTGAGTCAGTGAATTTGTTTGTTTTCAAAGGGAGAGAATGAGGAGAGAGAGGGAGGGGGGGGGAAGGGAGGGAGGAAATAAGTTTTAAGTAGAAAGACAAACTCAACAGTGAAGTAGGCAGGGACATGGAAAATGGAGGTGGAGGTAGTGAATAAAAGATAGAGAAGAGCTAAAGAAGAAATCTTCACAAGCAAAATAAACCTCAATTTCAGTGGGGTAATGACCAATAATGATCAAAAAGGAAGGGAAAAAACTGTAAGAACTGGAGATTAAGTTATAGACTTGGTAAAAAGAGGAGGGTCAGAGGAGCAGGAACAAATCATTCTAATCAAAAATTACCAGTGCTTCTCAAAGTCCTTCTTTTTCTCTACCCCCTTCTTGAAGAGGATGATTATTAAGAAAGAGGAACTTTTTCAGAGTGGGAAGGCAATTAATGAGAAGGAAGAGAACTAGATTGGAAAAGCATCCAAAAAATGGATAGGAAAACTGTAATAGTTGAGGACACCATTATATTTCTTGCACAACTAGACAAATTTAATAAATATGTAAGTAAGGACCTAAGTAGAATTTTTGAAAAGTAAAATATGATAATTCTCTGGCTATAATGTAATGGGAAAAGAAGTGTGTATATACTGTTCCTTATCTTTATATTGCACCTTTTTAAAAAAATTTATTTTATATGGCATAAAGTCCAGGGAAACAAACGTAAAAATAAAACAAAAAATATTAAATGAATTCTTTATGGACCAAAGTGTAACAAAAATATAACCAATAAAGATCCTCTAAAAAAAACTATTCAAAATTAGAGACTAAATAATTTAAAATTAAATAATTGATTAATCAAATAAAAGTCATAGAAATGATAAGTAATTTTGTTAAAGAAAATTACAACCATGAGATGGTTTTAAAAAAAATTAAGGACATAAGTAAAACAGTACTCGGTGGAAATTGCATATCTCTATCTTCAAATTTTAGATTAAGTATTGATAGAAATTGTAGTGAAAAATTTGTATCTGGATTAAACAATAAACAATAAGAGGATGGTGCTCATGCCTAAACCTTACAGAAAGAAAGCAAGGAAAGAAAATTATATCCCAATATCTCTACTGAATATCAATGCAAAAAATATTGAACAAAATGTTTGCAAAGAATCTACAGCAGCACATCAAAAATGTTATGTCTAGGAGCGGCTAGGTGGCGCAGTGAGGAGAGCGTCAGCCCTGGAGTCAGAAGGACCTGAGTTTGGATCCGGCCTCAGACACTTAATGCACACACAAAACAAAAACCTAGCTGTGTGACCTTGGGCAAGTTATTTAACCCCAATTGCCCTCCAAAAAAAGCATAAAAAATGTTATGTCTAGGTGGGATTTAAACCAGAAATTCAGAAGTGATTCAATTTTATTCAACCTGTAATGATAATTGACCACATTAATAGCAGAAACAATAATAAATACATGAGCAAAGCAGTGTGTGTGTGTACTATTTTTAATATAGGTGTCATGTTAAAATACTACAGCATTAGAATAAATGGATCTTTGCCAAATATGATAAATACTATCTATGTAAAACTAAAAGCAAGCATTATCTACAATGGGGAAGTACTAAATCATTCCATTAAAAGCAGAGGTAAAACAAGGATATATTATTTTACACACTTCTAGTGATATTAACCATAGCAATATTAAAAGAAAAAGATTTGAGGGAATAAGCAATAAAGAAAAAACAAAAGTATGGTCTTTTCCAAATGAAATGATGCTTAATTGAAAAATAACTTCAGGGAAATAAAAGGATTAATTAATTAAAACACAAAAAGTATTAGTATTTCTGTTTATTACAAAAATAAACTTAGTAAAAAGAGATAGAAAATGAAATTAAATTCAAAATTACTAGGGAATGAATAAAATATTTTGGTGTCTGATTATATGAGTACAACCATTAAACAATAAAGGAAGAGTTAAATAATTGGAGAAAAATCTATGTTTGTAGTTGGATCATGCAAGCATAAATAAAAATGATTGTATTACCTTAAATAGTTTATACACAATGCTAAAAATCAAATTATCGATTTATTACTTTATAGAAGCAGGGAAAGTTATAACAAAATTTATCTGAAGGAAATGGATAATGTTGGAAGAAATAGTAGATTTCAAACTAAAAGACAAAACAGTAAGCATTAAGACTATTTAGAATAGTTGTTTTTTTTTAAATAGAAATAGTTGATCAGTGGAACAGACTACATATGCAAAATCCAGAAGCAATGTAACACTATAGCAGATTGCTCAATAAACTCAATGACATAAATGGGTAAATTAAGAACTCACTATTTGACAAAACTGCTTGGAGAATTGGAAAACAATTCCAATGCTGAAGAAAGTTTTTGAGAAATTATGCTTATAACATCATCACACACCATATGTTATAATAAGCTCCAAATAGATACACGAACTAGACATAAAAGTTCACCTCACAATCAAATTAGAAGAGCAACAAAGAAAATACCATTCAAAACTATGACTATAAGAAGAGTTCATGACTAAACAAAGGATGGAGAAGATCATAACAGTTATGATGAACAATGTTGATGACCACACATTTTCTCTTCACATCAAGAAAATCAGTGCAGTTAAGGGAAACCTGAAAATAATCTTTGCAGGTAATTCCTTTGATAAAGGTCTTATATTTAATGTTTTATAATTTATATAAACAAATAAAAGACAATCCCTAATAGATCAATAGCCAAAAAATAAGATTTTTTAAAATTTTTGTCATGTTCTATAACAGAACACTAATTTAACCCTTTCTACTCCTCAGTAATATTGGGAGGGGGTTGTTTTTATTTTTAATTTTTATTTTTTAATTTTTCTCTCTCTTTTTTATTTTTTAGTTCACATCATTCATTTCCACAAGACTTTGAGTTACAAATTTTCTCCCCATTTTTCCCCTATCCACCACCCCAAAATAGCAAAACCACTAAATATCCCCTCCCCTACTCTGCTTTCTCCCATAACTTTCTCCATCCCACATTCAACTTCCCAGTAGGGCACATTTGATTTTAAACTTTGAATTCCAGATTCTTTCTCTTCTTCCTTTGTCACCCACCCTTACTGGGAAGATAAGCAATTCAATATAGATTGTACATGTGTAGTTAAGCAAAACATTTCCGTAGTGGATATATTGTGAAAGACTGACTATATATCCCTCCATACTATCCCACACCCCACTTGTTTTTTCTCTACTTTGATCATGTCCCTTTTCAAAAGTGGGTGTTTCCAACTTCCCTCCGTGCTTCTCTTGCTTCTTGTGTCTGAATGTTAAATTTTCTATTCAACCCTGGTTTTTTCATCAAGAATGCTTGAAAGTCCTCTATTCCACTGAATTACCATATTTTCCCCTGAAACATGATACTCAGTTTTGCTGGGTAGGTAATTCTTGGTTTTAATCCCAGCTCCTTCAAACCTCCAGAATATTATATTCCAAGCCCTTCAATCCCTCAGTGTAAAAGCTGCCAGATCCTGTGTTATCCTGATTGTGTTTCCACAATATTCAAATTGTTTCTTCCTGGATGCTTGTAATATTTTCTCCTTGACCTGGGAATTCTGGAACCTGGCTATAATATTCCTAGGAGTTTTCTTTTTGGGATCTTTTTCAGGAAGTGATTGGTAGATTCTTTCAATCTCTATTTTGCCCTCTGGTTCTAAAACATCAGGGCAATTTTCCTTGAGAATTTCTTGAAGGATGATGTCTAGGTTCTTTTTTGATCATGGCTTTCAGGTAGTCCAATAATTTTTAAATTGTCTCTCCTGGATCTATTTTCTAGGTCAATGGTTTTTCCAACGAGATATTTCACATTGCCTTCTATTTTTTCATTTGTTTGGATCTGTTTAATAGTATCTTGATTTCTCATAAAGTCATTAGCTTCCATTTGCTCCAGTCTAACTCTGAAGGAATGAATCTCCTCAGTGAGCTTTTCAGATTCTTTTTCCATCTGGCAAATTCGACTTTTTAAGGCATTCTTCTCCTCATTGCCCTTTTGGGCCTCCTTTGCCATTTGAGTTAATCTATTTTTAAGGTGTTGTTTTCCTCAGTCAGGCTGTTGACCCTCATTTCATACTTTTCCTGCATCCTTCTCATTTCTCTTTCCAATTTTCCCTCCACTTCTCTTATTTGATTTTTAAAATCCTTTTTAAGCTCCTCTATGGCCTGTAGTCAGCTCATATTTTTCTTGGAAGCTTTTGGTGCAGGAGTTCTGACCAAAAAAACAAAAAACAAACCAAACCAAAAAAACCCACAACACAACACACACAACCCAAACCCAACCAAAACAAAACAAAACCAACCAAAAACAACCACCAACAAAAAAAAAAAAACCACAAAAAAAAAAAAACAAAAACAAAAACACAACAAACAACAACCCCAACAAAACCACAAAAAACAAAAAAAACACACACACAAAAAACAACCCAAAAACAAACAAAACCCAACCAACAAAAACAACACAAACCCCCAACCACAACCAACACCCCCCACACCAACAACACCCACACAACCAAACCACCACAAAACACACCCAAACCCAAAAACACAACAACAACACCCAAACCACCAAACCAAACACACCAAAAACACAACACCAAACCCCAACAACCCCACAAACACACCCAAAACCCTCAGTAATATTTTTTAAACTATTATCATGGCTTATGACACAGAAGGTTAAGTACAAATCATGCTCTTTACCTGGATAGTAAAATTCAGGAAATAAATACCAGAGTCTAGGGGCAAATTCCAGAAAAAGAAATAAAAGCAAGTTACTAGGGGAAAAAATAGTCCAAATCAAAAATAATAAGGGAAATTAACCCTGAAACACCTCTAAAGTTTTACCATCTACTGGCCAAGATGAAAGAAAAAGGAAAATAGCATTTGTCGGAGGGATTGTGAGAGAATAGGCACACTAACTGGTCTCATCATTCAGGAAAGCAATTTGAAACTATGCTGTAAAAGTCACTAAATTTTTTAATTGTGCATACCCTCTGACCCAACAACTTCACAGCTAGGTATATATCCCAAAGAGATTCAAGAAGGAAAGAAAGCACTGATACACACACACACTCACTCACATACAGAGATGTTTATAGCTGAACTTACTGTTGTAGCTAAAAACTGAAAACAAAGTGGGTCCCATCAATGGGAGGAATGGTAGAACAGTGGATATAATAAAATATTAAGAGAAGCTAGGTAGTGTAATGGATAGAGTACTGAGTCTGAAGTCAGGAAGACTCATCTTCTTGAATTTAAATCTGACCTCAGACACTTACTAACTGTGTGAACATAAGCAAAGCATAACCCTTTTTGCTTCAGTTCCACATCTATAAAATGAACTAGAGAAAGAAATGGCAAACCATTTCAGTATCTTTGCCAAGAAAACCCCAAATGGGGTCATGAAGAGTCAGACACCGCTGAAATGACTTAAGCTCCATAATATTGGAATATTGTTGAGATGTAAAAAAATGAGAAAAGAGATGGGTTCAGAGAAGCCTAGGAAAATTTGTATGAAGCTGATACATAGTGAAGTGAGCAGAAGCAAACAGTTATATATGTCCACAGTGTTGCAAAGAAAAAGAAAAATCACTGAATGACTTAATTCTTAGCAATGCAATGACCAGTCACTACTCTAGATAACTGATAATGAAGCATGCCTCTCAACTTTTGGTGGAGAGATGATGGAGTGTAAGCAAATAATGAAACATTTCCCACATTGACCACTGAGTAGTTAGAGCTATTCAACCAAAAAAGAACCAAAGAAAGAAATGACATCAATGAAACATTTGCAAAATAAACAGAGGAGCATGGAAGGGGTAAGGTTAGAGGAGGACAGAGACAATCAAGGAAATACTGATAGTGACATGCTAAATACAATGATTATTAAAATGATCAAGCTTTATGTCCTAATCACGTGGTTTCACATACAATCTCCATATTCTGGCCTCCTTTGTATATGTAAAGTTCATATTTTTTAATGATTTTCTAGTTCATAATGAATTTATTATGATATAGTCAAATTCATTGTTTTGTGGGGATGCTCAGTGTTTGCCAGATCCATTGACTTCTGTCTTCCTAAAAATACTATTGAAAGCATGCAGAATGAAGTTTCTACGGGGCTTTCTCTTATTTAATTTCTTATTCCTGAACTATATTTTCAACCATAGTTTTCATCATTGTCCCCCATTTCTACTTTATCAGTGATGTCAGCAAGTATCCAGGTATAAGCCAACTAGATTAAGGACTTGGTCAAATTTTTCATATAACTTCTCTATTCATTCATCCTTAGCAAGAATTGTTTACACAGACACACACAAAGTAACAGCTATCTCCATGCAAGTCCTCTTGCCTACACTTACCAGGAAGATAAGTTAAGATTAAAAAATGTCTCATAAAAATATTTCATGCTTACCTTGGGCCCATGATGAAATAGAAGCCTTAAATTCCTTTAGTTGTCTCTCTGAGAAGTAACTGTAAACTATCCTTCCATTTAGCTGTAACTTTTTTCCCATTTATACCAAGGGTATTCATAAGTATATTATAAGGCTCCTTCAGTAGTACTTCAACTTTGTCACTGGACAAATGCCTCACATGGAAAAAAAACAATAAAAAATGAATGTTTGGGGGCGGAGCCAAGATGGCCGAGTAGAAACAGCTCTTCCAAGCCTCTCTGCCCCCAGATTCCCCCCAAACTATGTAAAAAAGGACTGTGAACAACTTCTGGAGCCCCAGCACCCACAGAACGACACAGAGAAGCTAACCTCCCGCTGAGGACAGCCCAGCAGCCCTGCAGGAAGGACCAGTGCAGCAGTCTGGGAGCCGGCAGCGCGCAGAGCGCAGGAGCCCAGCCGAGCCCAGGTCCGCATGAGCCGAGGTTTTAGCCCCAGGGCGGCAGGGCCAGCAGCCAGCTGGAGGAACTCCAGAACACCAGGAGCTGTGGCAACTCCAGAATTATCAACATAGACATGCCTAGGACAAAGTAAGAGGTTAGTGTCCTATGGACTTTGGGACCTGTATTTGGGGAATGCGTCAGCTCCCTCCCCTGGGGGCTAGAAGCCGCTGAGGAGACACGCCATTTTGTAGTTTTCAGAGGCAGCTCGGGCTCCCAGCCTACAAATCGTGGGGAGATCCAGCGATCAGTCTTGGGGGGTAATCGCTCTTGCTTTAACCTCCCTGGATCTGGATTGTGATCTAGGGTGGAAGTTGTGGGTGGGTTTACAGCTTGCCAGAAACGGAAGTTGCCCCCCACACGTTCAGGACGAAAATTCCTCTATCTGGCCTTAAAGCCATAGTGTGGCAACAAGCCCAAAAGTCAAGCAATTAAGTGGCAACATGCCAAGGCAAAGGAAACAGAAAAATGCAACCCTAGACTCCTATTTTGGGGGCATAGAGCAGGAAAAGGACTGTGAGGTCAGAAGTCCTGCTCCAAAAGCCCCAGGGGAAAACATGAGCGGGTTGCAGGCCATAGAGGACCTTAAGAAGGACTTTAAAAATCAAATAAGAGAAGTGGAGGAAAAATTAGAAAGAGAAATGAGAAGGATGCAGGAAAAGTATGAAATGAGGGTCAACAGCCTGACTGAGGAAAACAACACCTTAAAAAATAGACTAGCTCAAATGGCAAAGGAGGCCAAAAGGGCAATGAGGAGAAGAATGCCTTAAAAAGTCGAATTTGCCAGATGGAAAAAGAATCTCAAAAGTTCACTGAGGAGATTCATTCCTTCAGAGTTAGACTGGAGCAAATGGAAGCTAATGACTTTATGAGAAATCAAGATGCTGTTAAGCAGATCCAAACAAATGAAAGATTAGAAGGCAATGTGAAATATCTCATGGGAAAAACCACTGACCTGGAAAATAGATCCAGGAGAGACAATTTAAAAATTATTGGACTACCTGAAAGCCATGATCAAGAAAGAAACTAGAAATCACCCTTCAAGAAATTCTCAAGGAAAACTGCCCTGATGTTTTAGACCCAGAGGGCAAAATAGAGGTTGAAAGAATCCACCGATCACCTCCTGAAAAAGATGCCAAAAAGAAAACTCCCAGGAATATTATAGCCAGGTTCCAGAATCCCCAGATCAAGGAGAAAATACTACAAGCAGCCAGGAAGTAACAATTTCAATATTGTGGAAACACAATCAGAATAGCCCAGGACCTTCTTCAGAATAGCCCAGGCAGCTTCTACACTGAGGGATTGAAGGGCATGGAATATGATATTCCAGAGGGCAAAAGAACTGGGAATGAACCCAAGGGTCACCTACCCAGCAAAACTGAGTGTTTTGTTTCAGGGGAAAACATGGTCATTCAGTGGAATAGAGGACTTTCAAGCATTCTTGAGGAAAAAACCAGAATTGAATAGAAAATTTGACATCCAGACTCAAGAAGCAAGAGATGCCTGAGAAGGTAATCAGGGAAAAGAAATCAAAAGGAACTTATCAAAGTTGAACTATTTACATTCCTATATGGAAAAGCAATAACTGTGACTGATGATATCTTTCTCACTATGAAAATAATGGAAGAAGGGGTGTGGTCATATGAATACATATGTGAATGTTTGTGTATATGGTTACAGTTATATATGGATAGAGGGCATAGGTTGAATTTGTTGGGAAGGGAGAATACTCAAGGGATGAAATTATGAGGTGAGAGAGGAAAGTGGCAAGAGGAGATGGGGAGAGACATGGTAGGGTAAACTATCCCATGTAGGGGAAGTGGTTGCAAAGGAGGGGGAGAATAAGGAAGGCTAAAAAGGCAAAACCACATTCACATTGAATTTGGTTCAGGGAGAAAATGACATACATACTAAATGAGATATCTCAACCTGCAGCAGGATAGGGGGAAGGGGGATGAGAGGAAGGATGATGGATGGGAGGGCATCCTTGGGGTGAGGGGAAGTTGGAAGTACCCACTATAGAAGAAGGACAGGATCATGTAGGGAATGGACCAGGTGGGGGGTGGGATGAGTGGGAGGGAATTATAAGCAGCCTTGTGCAATATATCTACTATGATAATGTTTTGCATAGCTAGACATGTACAACATATACTGAATTACTTATCTCCCAAGAAGGAATGGGTGACAAGGGAGGAAGGAAATGGATCTGAAATTCGAGGTCTTAACATTAAATGTTTCAAATATATATAAAAAAAAAAGAAAATGAGTGTTTGAAGAAAATCTAAAACTGTAATTCTTAGCACTCTGTTGCCTTGGCTACCAGTGTGCTAACAACAGTAAAAATGGGTCACAAAAGAGTGAAAGTCATTTCATATTTTTAAATGGGTTACAATGGCCAAATAATTTATCACTTTATAGTCAATCTTATGATAATAAGTCTTTCTATATTTGGATAGACTTGTTCTTAGACAATAGACAACTATCTTTGTGCTCACATTCAATGTTGTTGGGTTTTATTTTTTCCAAACTGGTGCAACTTGCCAGAATTTGTGCTACATTGGCACAACCTTGAGGACCCAATGTCACTTCACCATGATTATACATCCAAAAAAGTCTTTATGGAGGAAATAAAAGCTATAGTGACAAATTGAATGGACAATTTGTTCAGCAAAGTAAAGACAATAGATGAAGAAAATTAATTACCTAAACTAAAATTTAAATAACTAGAATCAATTAATTCCTTCAATTTAGTCAAGACCTTCTTTTTATTATGGCAGTAAAAGTGGGATACACACTTCAAAGATATTGATAATGAGAGAACTTGACCAAAAGAACTTAACCAAATACACTTCTAAAAGTTTTGTTGACTTTTCTATCATGGAAGGTGCCAAATTATGTCTAACATTGCATTCACAAGAAAAGTTGGGTTACATATTGAGTGAATGATGATTTTTAACTACAATGATATTAAGATTTCAAAATCTAAGCAAAATATTACTGTTTGCAAATCAAATTTTACACCATGATCAAGATGATGGTGTGATACCATATTTTCATCATGACATTTGATTGCTTTCATTGAAAATTAGAAAAGTATAAGTCATACATACTGGTCCACACAATCAAAATCCTGTAGTTGATTTTTTTGATGGGCTTAGTATTGAATAACTTGGTTTATTTAAAATAATTTATTTTTCCTTTAAACATGTCTAACATTTCTAGCTGTTATGAGATTATCAATCAAATAAATTAAAATATATTGATTCATCCATTGAGAATAGTAATAGTATTTAGGCAACTTTTGTTTGGATTGCTTTCTAATTCTCTATGATTCCTTCTTATCCTTTTCTGGGGATATTGCTTAGTTTGGTTGAAAAAAAAATGAATTTGGGGAAAGGTCTTGGTTACACCATATACTAAACTATACTATACTATACTATACTATACTATACTATACTATACTATACTATACTATACTATACTATACTATACTATACTATACTAACCTTGGGACCTTGGGAAAGGCAACTAGAGAAATTATTTAATCTATTTGAGTCTCTTAGAATTCAGTGAGACATGATATTCAGAATATGTTGTTACTCTGAAATTCCATAGAAGTGAATTGTTGTTACTTTTCTTTGCCTTAAGATACTTCAAAAACACTTCTATTACTTCCATTCATATCACTCATTTCACTTGAGAAATATTTTTCTTTTTAAGTTTTTACCTAACAGTATTAAATGCTGGTAATAGAGCAATTTACATTTGATTTTATTTGATGTTGTGGTCCTATATATCCTCAAATTAACTCATTTTCCTTCAAAATTCACTCAACCCTCCCTCCAGTTCCCCTACCTTTTCTAAGCTTGAGATTAAGAGAATAGAAACCATTCAAAGAGCCAGGTTTGACTATATTCTAGCTGCTACTATTACCCAATTGACCATTCAGCAGAAGAACCAGACCTAGGAATTGAACACTAGTTTAGGCACTGGAACTACTTCATAGAATCATGAAGTCTCAGATTTGAAAGGACCTGAGGAGTTATCTGCCAAAACCAATCTCTAAAGTATTATTTTCCTCAATAATCATTATTAAAATTCTACAAATCCTCTAACGGCAGTTATCAATTGGTCATTTGGGGTGCTCTAGATCAATTTTAAATTGAATTTCTAAATGTTCAAGCTGTTAAGAATTGGACAGTCTCTCTGCATTAAACAGGCCCAGATTGGAAAATAAGAGAATGAAAGTTTGTAGATGGAGACTGGTCAGTATAAAGCCACAGGATAGAAGAAAGTGCCAGAAATTTGGACACCGTATGTCTCACTGGTCTATCCCTTCATTCAGGTTAAATAGGACTAATCACTCAATTAAGTAAGAAGGGGGCTTAAGTGGCAAATCACTTTTCTATTGCCACCACAATCTATATATCAACAACTTTTGACAAGTTCCCCTTCCTTACAAGGTCTAGGACTGCATTAGTAGAAATATTATTATAAATCTGAATCATTGATCAAACAACAATTATTTATGAAGCACTTACTCAGTTCCAAACACTGAATTGGGTTCTTGAAATAAGACAAAATGAGGAGCTCATATTCTATCTGGGAAAAATAAATGCCAACAAATAAGTACAAATAAGTATATGCAAATAGAACCACACCCCAAGATATGCCTGTTCGGGTGATGAGCATATACAGGACTTTCATTTAATATCCCTATTTCAATTTCTAAGGTCTTATGGTTTGATAATTTATAGTAGTGATAATCCTCTGCATCATGCTCCTTAAGATAAAGAAGGTATTAAATTACTTCTCCTGAGCAGTATTCCTCACCTCATTTCTTCTCCATTCCATATTGATCTCAACTCGTTCAATGAATGTAATATTATTTGCAATGTTTTCTTTTATTTCTTTTGTCTTTATTATTTTGGAATTTTTTTTGTCTCCTGCATTAAAGGTTGAAATATATAACACTGAATATGATGTCTGTCAAATGAATATTAATATAGGGGCTTAGGAAACCCTAAAATATGTTCCATTGAAACAATTAGCAACTACCTTTCCAACTCAGGAGAATTCTCCTTACAACAGTTTTTTTCAAGAATGAATTGCCCTCCTATGGCAAGGGAAAATACTATTTACAAAGCAAATAAATACAAGGTCATTTGGGGGTAGGATGGAGGAAGCAAGTAGTTGAGGGTATCAAGCAAGCCTCCTGTATGACTTGGTATTTGGTTTAAGGTTTAAAGAAAACTAAGAATTCTAAGAAGTGGAAGTGAAGAGGACATACTTTACAAGAGAAATCCAGGGCAGAGAAGTAGGAAGTGGAATGTCATGTGTAAGGAAGATCAAAAGTCCAGTTTGATTGCATTGAAGTCATGAAGAGGAGTAATGTGTGAAAAGGCTGGAAAAGTAAACTGGAGACAGACTGAAGCAAGATTTGGCTTTAAATGTCATATAGAGGAGTTTATTTTGCGCTCTTAGAGTTTTTAATAGAAAATCATTGAAAATTCTAAAGCAAAGGAATGATATGGTCATACTGAAATATCCATTCAACAAAATAGGATGGACAAGAGTATGGTTTCAAGTCATTTTTCATCATTATTTTAAAGGAATATTGATTTTGCCAAATTTTCTTGTTGAAGTTAAAATTTAATTTAAGGTTTTGTCTGTCTTTTGAATTTTAGCTTATTTCAATGCCAGTAGAGTCTCCTGTACCCCTTCTCAAAGTGAACAGCTGCTGTGTGAATTTAATGGGGGAAAAAAGGGCATGGCCTGCATGGGAGGTGAAAGATATTACATCTACAGTCTGAGGAAATAAAAGTAATAACTTTTGTTTTTCTGACATTAAAAATGACAGGGAACTGCTATAATATTTTTCCAGGACAACAAAATTCACTCCAGAATGTTTTGCTATTATCTGAACACTCCAAAGGAATTCCTTACAGTCTTAGTACAGGTTTAAGCAATTAAAGCTTAAACCTGTACTAAGATATTGGAGATACCTGTATAGTTATGGGAAAATCCAAGACGAAGATAATTGCAAGAATTGTGTGACACAGAATTAACTGAATTTTACTTTTATAATGTACCTAAACATAAATTTGTTATCTGGTTTAAATCCAAGTTAGCAGGCATTCCTTTATTACAAGAGAGGTAGAATTTTCCATTAAGAAACATGTATTGATAAATTATTTAGAGTGTAGTCTGGGAATAAGTCTCATTTTGTTATAATTGGTTGCACCTCAAATGCTCTTCAATTAGCTGGCATAGATTATTCCAGAGGTAATGTCCAGTGTACTGTGATATTCAGAGCAATAAATGGCCTTTGCATTTGATTAAATGTAGAAGTGAAGTCTGGGGTGTTTAATCAACCACAAATGCCTTTTACAACAAGTACAGTATACTTCAGCACAAGGGCTATTACAACTTTTGTGGCAAGGGAAAACTTCCAAGTAATTTATCTGGCTAATAGTAGAGATGCTGTTATGTTTTAGGAGCATACAATACATGGTGTGGAGGGTTAGGGGACAATCTCTTTTTTATTTTAGTGCTAGACAGTGTTTACTTGGAGCTACCAGGCTAGCTGGAAAGTCTGAAACAATTGGTTGTTGACATTTTAATAAATAGTTAGTCTAACAATGAGAGGCAACATCACTGTCACGGAAACTAGATAATAGTTTGGCAGAAAAATTAGGTTTAGACTAATATCTTATACCATATACCTCAATAAGCTGGAAATGGAAAAATAACCTAAATATCAAAATGTTAGGGGTGAGCCTAGCCCAAGTGGACACTCAGTTATTTCAAGTTCAATTTGGGGATGAAATGAAGTACTCAAGAGTCACTGAAGAATGAACCAAAGAAAGCTTATTTAGACCTAACACTGCAAGGATATTCAACAAGAACATAGTTAACTCATAGGTAGCTGTGGCTTTCTTTTCTACATGAGGGCAAAAGGGCAGGGTGTGGTGATTCATGTGGTCTCTGCATATCCACCAAGTCAGAGATATACTGACCAAATGAATCAAAGGTCTTTTTGTGTTTTTATTTGATTAGGAAACCACATCAATATAGCCATAAGCTACCAGGTAGCATCAAGGGAATCACAGCTTAAGCCTTGACAGGACTCCAGGCCAATCCAGGCCCAGTTTTGTCAGCTTTTAGGGAAAATTCAGCCTAACCAACTTGGGAGAGTGAGGAAGGTTTGAGAGGAATCATTGTAGATAATGGTCCTATCACAAAACATGACAGTATAAAAAAAGAATACAAAATATAAGTTTATAGAACTCTTCATAAAGGATGTTTAGTTTAGTGACCTGTTTTTGCATAATTTTAAATTGTTTTCCAATATTTTGGAACAATTCACAACTATTATTAGGGTATGTGTTCCCCACAACCTTTCGTACAATTTTCATTTTTGTTTTATAATCTATATCAAATTGGTGGTTGGGATACTTTTTTATGTTTTTCTTTTTTTTTCTTTTTATGTTTTTCTTTTTTGACCATTTATATCTTTTCATTACATATACATGAAGGAATGTTGTTTCTCAATCTTTTCTATCCCTTGGACCTTTAACAGACAAATTTCCTGTGGAGATTTTTTTTTCTAATTAATTGTTTCTCTTCTTATGATCTCTTCATAAGTTAGGCATCAATTTTGTTCATGGAAAAGAGATTTTGATTTTATATATTTAAAACTGTCTATTTTATCTTTATTATCACCTCTATCCCTTATTTAATTAAGAATTATTCCCCTAACTTTAGCTTTCTCAGCACCTCTTTCCATTCCCCACTTAATTTATAATTATGAGACCTTTAAAATTCTGGTTGTTTATACATTATGACCTTATTACAGTATTTGGCATAAATGTTGGTATAAAAATTTCTGTAAAATTGTTTCCCAGTTGTCCAAACACTATTTCCCCAAAATGAAGTTCTTTCCCCAATAATTTATGTTCATCGTTTTATTAAACACAAGAATGCTATATTTTGTATTGCTTTGGGGCTTTGTTTATTCTATTCCATAAATGAGCTTTTTAAAAATTTTAATCAGTATATTAATGAGTATTGCCTAATAGTATAGTTTGATATTTGATAATGTTATGTCCCTTTCTTTCTACATTTTATTTTTCATTATTTCACTGGATATTCCCAAAATTCCTTTGATTAAAATTTTAATAAATTCTAAGAACATCATAGCATAGATCTGAAGCCGTTACAAGTCATCTAATTCATTCTACAGAGAAGTACTAAGGATCACACAACCAATTTGAGGTAGGATTAAACTCAGAGCTCTCTGACTCCAAATACAGGGCTTCTCTCTCTATCCCTCAAAATACAAAGTAGTTTAATTGGTAAGGCACTAAATTTGTAAATAAGTTTTGGTATTACCATTATTTTGTCATATTAGAGAGGTTCAACCATGAATACTGAGTATATTTCATTTGTTTCTCTGCAGAGTATGTTTTTACTTGTGTTCCTATAAGTCCGGAATGCATATTGGTGGGTTATAGTTCAGATATTTTACATATTTTGTAGTTATTTTGAATGGAATTTGTTCTTTCTATCATTTCCTTCTGCATTTGTTAGTAATATAAGGAAGACTGATGACTGGGTAAAATGTATTTTGTGTCCTACTACTTTACTGAAATAATTTATTGTTTTAATTATCATTTCTCACTGAAATTCTTGGAATCCCTACAGAAAATATCATATAACGTGTAAATAGAGATAATTTTGTTTCATCTTTGTCCATACTTGTTCATTTGGGATTTTTCTGTTCATTGCTAGGGGAGAATTTCAAGAATAACATCTAATAAGGTTCATGATAACTGACATTCCCCCTTTGCCACTGATCTTATCTGATATACTTCTGATATTACCCTATTATAAATAGTTAGTTCTAGTTTTAGATAGATATTATTTATCCAGTTGAAAAATTGATTGATATTAGTGTTTTTACAATTTCATTATCTTTTTTTTTAACATACACGAGTGCTGTATTTTGTTAAAGTTTTAGGTCCCCTCCCATTCTAGGAGAGCTTATTAATGGATGGTTTAATTTCTGTTTCTGTGAATTGGGTTGATCACAATTTTTATTTCTTATTCTGTTCATCTGAGTGTTTATTTTTTTTTACAATGGTCTATTTTATTTAATATTTTACATTTTTTTACATTTATCTTTTTATCCTATTTTCTTGGTTAGTTGTTTCTATTATGTTTCTCATATGTTCTATTTTTCAATCTTTCAAATTTGTTCTAATATTATTTTTATTATTTCATTGTATTCCTTAGTTATATTTGCTCCATTCTGCTTTTCAAGGTGTCCACTGTTTGGGCAAGGGTTTGTTTATTTTGGTTATTTTTTATCTGTTGTAAGTTTTTTATTCCCATTCCAATTTTTTTCCTCAACAGCTCTCATTTTTTTTCTTTCTTTTTTTTTAAGTGTCACTTCAATTTCTAATTCATTTCTTTTAGTGGGCTTTTTTCATCCACTAATGGAATCCGTATGGCTTATACATTCTTTTTTTCTAGAGTTCATTTTCTTATTTATTAGGGAAGCTTTCTTTTTCTTCTCGAGTGTTTTGGGGGGACTCTCAACCCAAAATCTTCTCATTGTATTAAGAAGTTTATTCTGGTTGCTTATTTCTTCAGTCTTCTTAGATGAAATGACCACAAAAAAAAAAAAAACAAAAAAAAAACTTCTTTACTCTTGTCTTCAACTTCTCTTGAGTATTCAATTATTAGAATTACTGTTACCTCAGATCCTTGGTTTAGTGCCTGAGTGAAAGGCTATATGCAACTACATTGAGCTCTCATCCTTGCCTGGAGGGTATATAGCAAGTCTTCTTATAATCGCTTATTTTTCCCCTCCAGCAGTCTTAGTCTTGAAAAGGAAAGTAAAGGCTGTGTGACAACTGCCCTATTGCTGAGTCCTAGCCTATTAATCCACCTATGTACCAGTAAGTTCCCATGCTACAAAGGAACATACAGTTCTCAAAGACTGGTTTATACAGCTTCATCAAAACAGATATACATCATATGCAAGGGTCTCCTGATTATAATTAGGTTAGCAAACTTTCCTAACCACAATGCCCTTGTGGTCAATATGAAGTCAAAGTCCAGCCATTTCACTGATTGATTGCCCCTAAGGACCCTATCTCATTGAGTCCTTATGACTCTCCCCAGCAACAATAATTATATATAAAGACAGAAACCCAGAGTTCTGAACTCTGTACCAGACTATGCATCCCACTTGAACATGGGACTGAAGGGATATGAATCCACATTCAAATGCCTAACTTCTGATACTTGAGTTATTTTTCCTTATTGATAACATACCCAACACATATAATGCAACAGAAAAATGGCTGGTTGAAGACCTGAGTCCACATTCCTGCTTTGTCACTTACTACCTGTGTGACCCTAAGTAAATCACTTAAACTCCCCAGTCTAAGTTTCCTTAACTATAAAATGGAAATTTGAACTAGATGTATAGATTAAGGGACCATAGATCTTAGAAGTCAGCTAGTTTAAACCTCCATTTTAAAAATAAGGAAATTGAGACTGGACTAAAGTTCCTTTAACTCTAAATAATAACCCTTTCAGAATCTTCTTCCAGATTCAGATTGAGGTCCTTGCTCTACATTTTTTCCTTCCAACAGTCCTGACTGGGGTAGCATAGCTGGGGTCTTAGGCTCTGCCCCCTTCTGCAGTCCTAGACAAAGATGGTAGGCTACTGCCATTCCCTGATTCCTCTAGCAGTCCCGAGGAATGCATTGGAAGGAACAAGTATGGATTTCACTGCCAATTTTGGGGAGCATATGGAAAGGGGTATTGGGAAAGAGAATCACCTAGGACTTTGATGGTCTCTGGGCTGCTTGCTACAGTCCAGGGCTGGGAACAGTTACCCCTGGCCCCAAACCCAGGAGTGGAGGAAGCACATATGGTGTAGCAGAAAAAAAGGGCTGATTAAAGACCTAAGTTCAAATCCCTATTTTGCCACTTAATACATGTGTAACCTTAAGTAAATTATTTAAGCTCCTCAGTCTCAGTCTCCTCATTTACCAAATGGTTTGAACTACATGACTTCTAAGGTCCTTTTTACTCTAAACACACGATCTTTGTAACCAAGATTAGGAAAGAAGCAGAAAACTGGGAAAGAATTTTTACAACCTGCATATCTGATAAAGGCCTCGTTTCTAATATATATAGAGAACTGAGTCAAATTTATAAGAACACAAGTTATTCTTCAATTGATAGATAGTAAAAGGATATGAACAGGCAGTTTTTAGAGGAATAAATTAAAAATATCTATAGTCATGTGAAAAAAGATCCTCTAAATCACTATTGAGATTAGAAAAATGCAAATCAAAACAAATCTGAGGTACCACATCACACCTGTCAGATTGGCTAATTGGAAGGAAAATTATAAATGCTGGAGAAGATGTGTGAATACCAGAACACTAATGCATTGTTGGTGGAGTTATTAACTGAGCCAACCATTTTGGAGAGCAATTTGGAACTATGCCCAAAGAGGTATAAAAATGTGCATGCCCTTTGACCCAACACCAAAGAGATCATAAGAATGGGAAAAGGACCTACATATACAAAAATATTTATGGCATCTCTTTTTGTGGTGGCAAAGAACTAGAAATTGAGGGGATGCCCATAAACTGGGTAATGGCTGAACAAGTTGTGGTATATGAATATAATGGAATAATATTGTGTTATAAGAAATAATAAGCAAGAGGATGTCAGAAAAACCTTAAAAGACTTATAATGAATTGATGAGTGAGGGGAGCAGAACCAGGAGGACATTGTACACAGTTACAGCCATGTTGTGCAATGACTAACTTTGATAGACTTGGCTCTTCTCAGCAATGCAAGGTTCTAAGACAACTCTAAAAGACTCATGATGGAAAACACTATCCACATCCAGAGAAAGAACTATGGAGTCTGAATGTAGATCAAAGCATACTATTTGCTGCCTCTCTTTTTTGTTTTGTTTTGTTTTTTCTTTCTCATGGTTCAGTCTATTGGTTATAATTCTTCTTTTGCAACATGATTGATGTGAAATTGTTTAATGTGGATGTATATGTAAAAATTATAACAGATTGCACACCATCTTGGGGAAAGGAGGGTAGAAAATCTGGAACTCAAAAGTTTGTAGAACTGAATGTTGTAAATAAAAATATATATGAATTTTTAAAAAATAAATAAATACATGATCTTTCGATCTTTGTTGAGAGTGAGAAGCTGAATAGAAAAGGATAGAGGCTCTCTTTATAGTGGCTCAGTTCTAGTCCTTTGTTATTGTATATTTGGTGAATGGCATAGGGAGCATGAAAGCTTGGCTAAATTATTTCTCTTTTGTCATCTTTTTGATTGGTTGAACTTCATTTGGCCCTTGCTTCCCCTGTTTCCACAGTTCTAGAATAGGAATTCTTCCATCTTTTAGGGGTCATGGACAACACTGACAATCTGTTGAAGCTTATTGAAATAACTGGGTTTTTTAAATTCCTAAAAATAAAATTGGTGAGGTTACACAAGAAACCAGTTAGGTTTAAATAAAATGTAACTTTTCTCCATTCAAGGTAACACACACTCTGAAATCTATTCAATGACTCCTTAGAGACTAGCTGAAGAATTCCTGTGCTAGAAGAACTTGGGCTTAGCTAGAACTGACCTATAATTTGTGATGATTTGACTAAGAGTGTATGGGTGATATGTCAAAGAAGAGGTCATTTGAATCCAGGTTCCCAGATTAATTTTATTGCTCTTTTCCACTGCACCACGCTAAGACTATGACCCCATCAGTGTAGTGTGCTTTTAAGTGGCAAAACTGAAAGAAGCATTACTTTCAGTGGTGGGGCAGGCCCATGTCAAAGACATAACTATAAGACAGATGAAACTTTTCACTGATGTCATTCTATCTCCTTTTTTCCCCACCTCTTAGCAATTGTTCCTTGCCCAACCCATACCCAAGGCTTTTGTAGTTCTCTAGGTGACCACAATTTCCATTAAATGATATGACCTGCAGCTGTTCCTCTGTAATTATCAAGATCATAGTTACCAACATAACCATCATCATCATCATCATCATCATCATCATCATCATCATCATCATCATCATCATCATCATCTCCCTAAAGCTTATTATAATTGGGGTGGAAAAGTATTGTAAAGTGGAAAGAAGAGGGAACTTAGATTAAGAGAATGTATATTTAAATCCAATTCACATCATCTACTACCTGTGACCTTGTACAAGTAACTTAACCACTCTGGGCCTTGGTTTCCTCAATTGTAAATGTAAAAGGATGAACTAGACAGCATCTAAGATCTATCCTAGTTCTAAATCTATAATCCTGAAGATAGCCTATAACTTTCACATTTGTATGTTTTGTCTTATTGCTACTGAACCTTACGCTCCTTGAGAGACTTAGATCACATTTTATACCTCTTTATATCCCCCATAGCATCGAACACAGTCCTAGATAAATGGTAGGTCTCCGACCAATATTTGTTGAGTAAATTAATTATATGCATAAACTATTTTTGAAATTTTATTACGTGGCTATATTAATATTACAAATTTTCAAAAGATTTATAATTTCATATATTGATAATGTTCTTGCCATGGCCAAACTATTAATTGGCCAGTTGATAAAACTCTCTGAGTTAGATAGGATCATAGATATAGACTTGGAAGAGACCTCAAAGGATATCTAATCCAACCTTTTCATTTAACAGAGGAAGATGAGGCCCCATAATGCTAAGTCAAGTCAATAAGAATCATCAAAGGCAGGATTTGATCCCAAGTTTTTTAAGTCATTATTCTTTCTACTGCCCCACCACTCCCTTTAAATCAAAGGCAGCAAAAAGAGTCCAAGACAATATTAATATAAATGAAAAAAATGCACACCATGTGGCTGTGATCAGTAGTGCTTGCAATTAACTTTGTGGAAAACAATTAACTCCTCTGTGGAAAAAATTAGATCTATACAAGTGACCAGGTTTTGATTTGGTCTAAGAGATTTGACTTTGATTGCTGGTTTTGACACAGAAAAGGCTATATGACCATAAGCAGGTCCTTTGACCAGCCTTTCACTTGGTCTGCTTCTCCTCATTTAAAAATAAAAATAATAACATTTGCTCTACCCACTTAACATTTGCCCTATCCACCTTAATGACATGTGTAAGTGTGATCTCCTGTAGGCAATATACAGGCTGGGCTAAAAATTTAAGTAGTGTGGAAAATGGTGAAGAATTATATAATTCAAAACAGATAAAGCAGTTTCAATAGGAAAGCAACAGTAAGTAAGAAGTTCATTACAGAGAAATACCATGAAACAACAGATAGAATGGGTTAGAGAGCAGAGACAATTTTAATTCAGGACACGTGTGGAGTCAGACGAAGGAGGAAAGAGACACTAACACTGTACTTTTATGAAGTTTGATGGATTCTTCTTACAGATCATTCAACAAACACTTACTGAATTGAAGATATATTTAAATAATCAAGACAGTAGGCATATTCTATGAATAATATAATTTCACAGAAAATAACCTTGTTCACCAGAACTATCTAGCCATATACTGAATGCTTTCCTTGTCTCTTTGCCAGAAATCTCATCTTCTTCCTTCTTCATTAAATGCATTCTCTACACTACTCTCGGAAATCAAGGCATGCAAAAGAAATATGTACATAAGGCATGGAAGAAGATTCAGGTTTTATCAGCCTTTAGACACATGAATGTAAATGAGTTTTATTTGCATGAATTTCTTGAATATATATGTCAAAATATCATTTTCTGTTTCCCATTAGAAAGTAAGGGCAAGCAACATCTGTGACATGGCCTTTTGTAAGGACTCTCACTCATAGAAAGGCTCTCTTTCATGTCACTTGCTTCTGTGATACCTGGAAACGTTTATACATATAGCAGCCCTACAGTGTCCAGTCTTTTGCCCATCTGACATATACATGACCTATGTGTGACATCTGATTTCCCACCCCATTCAATTAAAACTGCTCTCTCCAACATTACAATGATCTCTTAATTGATAACTCTAATGGCCTTTTCTCAGTCTTGACTTCTCTAGAGGCTTTAACATAGTTCAGTATCACTTCCTCCCTAGGTTTTGTGACCCTGTTATCTCCAGGTATTCCCCCTCCTCATCTGATTGCCCCTTTTGAGTCTCATTTGCTGGATCACCAATGGGCTAGGTACTGTACTAGGCTCTGGGGATACAAAGACAAAATAGAATAGTCTCTCCCCTCCAGATGTTTACATTCTTTCAAAGTTAACAGCATAAATGTATACAAATAGATGCCAAATGCTGTGCTAGGTACATGTACTAGACCTGAGATTTCATCAGCATAGGGATCTCCTGGATGTTCTAGAAACTCCCTCTATCAATACAAGTATCACCTTCCCTACAGCTCATGGTTCTAGAGAGTCCCCTAGACCACTAAGAAGTGACTTATGTAGGGTCATCCAACCAGTATCTGAGGTTAATATAAGGTAAAGGGAGTGGGAGAAATAAGAAGGGAGCTGGAGGAGACATAGGAAGAATCTGAGACTGCATAGGAGAGAGGAGATTAAATCACATGCATTAAAGATAGTCATTAAGACAAGAGAGTGGGCAAAAAGGAGTAATATATATTATATATCACATATATCACATTCTATATATGTGATATATAATATATATTATGCTACTACATGTTACTATATTACAAATTGCTAATATAATAAAATTATTAATTATATATTAACAATATGTAATTATTATAGATTACATGTTATATTAATTATTAATATTTATTGTGATTGATATAATGAATGTTAATACAAGTATTACTAATATAATATATTATATATATAAAGTACAGAAATGTAGGCTAGAGACAGATCAAGGATGTTTTTAAGTGTCAAATGAAGGCTTTTGTAATATTTTCCCCCTGGCAATAATAGGGAGCTACTGTAGTTTCTTGAGCAGGGGAAAGAATGGTGAAGCCTGTGCTTTGAACATATGAATTTGGCACCTTCGTGAAGGATGCATTGGAGAATTGAGACATTAGAGAGAAGGAAACTAATTAGGAGGCTATCAAAATGGCCAAGGAAAGAAATGCTGAGGATTTGAACTAGGGGTTTTAACCCCGTGAATGGAGGGAAAAGAATTTAATAAAGGTCTCTAAAGGCAGCTAGGTGGCACAATGGACAGACTGCCCTACTTAAAGTCAGGAAGATGAAATTTCAAATCTGGCCTCAGATATTTCCTGGCTGTGTGATCCTTGCTGTGTGCCAAGTCACTTAACCCTATTTGCTTCAGTTTCCTCATCTATAAAATGAGCTGGAGAAGAAAAGGATAAACCACTCCAGCATCTTTGCAAAGAAAACACAAAATGGGGTCACAAAGAGTCAGAGATGACTGAACAACAACAAAAAGTTCTGTCAAAAGTTGTGGAGGAAAAAAAGTGCATCACCCTGCAATTAAGCTATGAATGAGCCTGTCTTTATTTAGTTAGGTTTGTCCTTGAAGAGCTAATATATCCACAGTTCTCAGGACTATATTTGAAGCCTTTCTCTCTTAGAATCTGCCAGAGACTGGACTCGACTTTTAGAACTCAGTTCTAAATGTCTCTGTGTGCCATGACATGATACTAAAGAGTTCTCAGAGGAGTAGAGCACTGAGTTGCATTCTTTTGGAAATAATCCATATATAATTGGGCATTTAAAAACAATTCGCCCTGCACTCAAGCAAACACTCTGCTATTCTGAGATACATAGGCAAAAACTGAATAATCAGCAATTTCAACAAATTTAATTTCTACTGGCTAGAAACGACGTGCACAAAGTTAAGTAAATAAAAAGACATAAAGGAAATTATATATAAAAAAATTTAAAGGGGGAAAGAGTGAGGGAGCATTAAAGAAGTTTTGAATAGGAGTTGGTATTTAGGCTAAGCCTTGAAGAGAGCTAAGGATTTCAAGAGGCAAAGGTAAAGAAAGAGAGTATTCCAGGCATGGGATTCCAGGCCTGTTCAAAAGTATAGGGGTGGGATATGGGATAATGTGTAATGGGAGTAGCAAGTTTATTAGATACTGTAATCATAGAGATGATAAGGTTCATCAACTGATTGATATTGGAATAATGGAGAGCAAAGGGTCGAGGAGGAATCTGAGACTGCAAATATAGATGACTAGAAGGATGGTGGCATCTTTTACAGAAATAGGAAAGGTAGATGCAGGAATGTCTTTCAGGAATAGATAAAAATAGATCAATGCCTAACCTTGTTGAATACCATTCTTTTGCCACAGTGTATCAACAATGCAGCATTCACAATGCCTACAGTAACTGTAGATATACTGATATGGTTATTAATCACAAAATGTAACAGGCTCTCTACATGGGGGATATAGCTAGAACATTTATTCAAATACCAGAAAACTGAGTCCCAAAACCAGAAAGTCAAAGCTATCACAGTAGTTATGAAGCTGGAACATGTAATTAATGTAGTAAATACTCACATTCTCAAGCCTTCAAAATAGAACAGGCTACCTCAGGCAAAGATCCTCCTCTCCTCACTCACAGCAACTGCTCTGTGTCCACAAAGCTTGCTTCCAGCAGCTCCAGTCCCCCACAATTCCTGTCCCTGGCAGTCCTCAGCAGGAGTCCTTAGCAGAAATTCTGGCTGGCTCAAAAAAAGGAGTTCCCCTAGCAGCCACTGCTTCCAAGTCACCACATTGATTCTAGCTTGGTTCCAGCTTCCTCTTGCCCCACCCCTTCCTGCTACATCAGCAAGTTCAAGGGACATGGAAGATCTTCAAATCCCATAACCATTACACGTGGGTAAGTATTATCTTTGAGATTCCTTTAGGATATTTAGGTAGATATGTCTAGCAGGCAGTTGATGTTAAAGGACTTGAACACAGCAGAGAAATGAGAGCTGGATAAATACATCTTGGAATTATATTCCTAGAGAAAATAATGGAATTCCATGGGAGCTGATGAGAGTATATAGAAAGAAAAGAGAAACAGGCAAAAGGACAGACACCTAGAGTACACACCTCCACAGGAGGCCAAAAATGATTTTTGTATCATTCATTTCCAGACAACTGGTGGTACAGTAGCTAGTGTAGTGGGATTGGAACCAGGAAGACCTGAGTTCAAATCCAGCCTCAGACACTTACTAGTTATGTGACCCTAAAAATATCACAACCTCTGCCTCAGTTTCTTCAACTGTAATATGAAGATAATAATAGTATTTACTTCACAGAATTGTTGTGAGGATCAAATAAGATATTTGTGAAATAGCACTTAGCTTAGTGCCTGGTATATAGTAGGCATTATATATATGCTTTCTCCCTTATTCTTCCCTTATCACAAACTGCCTTTTGAACATTTCTGACTGGACAGACCTTAGGAGTTTTGTATCCAATATGTCCAAAACAGAGTTTTGGAGTTAAATATGTTATATTTTAGAGTTAAAATGTTATATTTTAGACCAAATCTACACTTCATTCTAACTTCTCTATTTCTATTGAGGGTATTATTATATTTATGGTCACCTAGTTTTACCCACAAATGGTTCCTTGAAGTATAGAAAGATTCAAGTATAAAGAATATGGGATTTTGGCCTTCCCTTCCATAGCTTCAAGTATACTGTTTCACTGTAACAAAAACAAGAAAGAAGCAATCATTTATTAATCACTTAAATTACTATATTCTATATACTATGCTATGTGTTAGAGATACAAAGAAAGAAAAAAATGGTTCCTGCCCTCATAAAGCACATTTATATGATTCTTAACAATTTAGAGTTTTCTTCATAATGCCCCTATGGTAGGAGCAATATCCTCACCTCTTCCCCCATTAAAGTTATTCTAGTTTTTCCCTACTAAGAATGGAGAGCATCCATACATACGGAGACCTGATTGGTTGAGAGAACTAAAGGGTCATAGGGTCATGGTCATTTCCTTATCTCCCACAAGAAGCTCCAGACTTGCCTTCTCATATCTGAGCATGATGGGCAGATCAGGCAAGAGGGCATCATTCAGCTAGATGGATGTTTAACCTTGTTGAATACCATTCTTTTGCCACAGGCAAGTAAATCGCTTTTTGTTAACTCTTGACTAAACTATGAGTGCCTCATTTTGTTCTGATAGTGAACCTAAACTACCAAGTGACTGGCCTGAGTCAAGTCCAGCCCAGGAGAGCCCCTATGTGATATGTAGTGCAAATACCATTATATTTAATTTATAGATGAAGAAACTGAAGATCAGAGAGGTTAATTAAATTGCCCAAGGTAATAAAGGGCAAAGCCCAGACTCAAGCCCAGATCTTTTAATGACAGATTAAGTGCTTTTTCTTTTTTTTTTAGAGGGGGGAAGGTAGGGCAATTGGGGTTAAGTGACTTGCCCAAGGTCACATGGCTAGTTTTTGTGTTAAGTATCTGAGGCTGAATTTCAATTCAGGTCCTCCTGACATCCAGGGCCATTGCTCTATTCACTGTGCCACCTAGCTGCCCCAATTTAGTGCTTTTTCTATTATATTTCACCTGCAACTACAGAAGAGAAACATTTTATATGTCTAAAAATGAAAGTACTATTGTATTTTTTTGGCTTCTAGTAATTTATTTTAACCAGAATAAGGAAAATAATCATTGTAGGTCTTTTAATTTTTAGGTGTATTGCTATTTGCATTCCATCTAAATTATCACTCTCCATAGGAAGAATGTTTTCTGGAAATAGATGCACGACTCTATGCACATTTCTATTTTTTATACTTTTCCCACTGAGCTCCAAGCTCACAATTTAAAGACTTTTAAAAGCACAACATGGTACTTGAAATATGATTTCACCATCCACAAGTATTAGCTTTTGAAATTTTCTAATCCAAACCAGGAAAGATGCTAAAACAGAGACATGTTAAAAAGACACTATCTCATACAACCTATCAGGATAAGTAGGGAAGAAAAATAAAAATTTTGAAATTAACAACATTTTTGCAAAATATCAAGTGTGTATCATGGACTGTGGCTTCAGGGGCTCTGTTTTGTTGTTGTTTAACTTAATGAATGAATGAAAGAAAGCATTTCTTAAGAGTTTACTGTGAGACTATCACAAATACTAGGGAATGTGGGAACACAAACACAAAGAAATAACTGGCCTGAGATTTCACAGATTTAGGGAACTGTCCAGGAGGAAACCTCCATCTAGCAGTGCAGGTCTAAGAAGCAGGTAAAAAGTATTTATTAAGCATTTAACAATGTTCAAAGTATTGTGCTAAGCCTTGAGCTACAAAGGAAAGTAAAAATACTCCCTGCCCTCAAGGAGCTCACATGCTAATGGGAAAGACAAGTAGATAGAACATATAGTGGCACAGTGGATAGAGCGCTGGGCCTAGAGTTAGTAAAACATCTTCCAGAGGTCAAATCTGGCCTCTGATACTTACTGGCTGTGTGACCCTAGGCAAGTCACTTAACGCTGTTTGCCTCAGTTTCCTCATATGGAATGAGATGGAGAAAGAAATGGAAAATCACTCCATTATCTTTGCTAAGAAAACCCCAAATGGGGTCACAAGGAGTCAGACAGGACTAAAACTGAACAACAATCTCAGAGAAGAAAGCAATAGTAGCTGAGGGAATCAGGTCTGTTCTACATTGTATCATGTTAAAGAAAGAACTCATGGAGGTAACTGAAAATTGAAAGTGATTTGCTTAGGGTCACACTATCACTGAGTGTCAGAATCCCCAGGTTTTTCTAATTATGGGGATAGCTCTCTACTACACCACAGCTGCCTCTCCAGTGATCTTCAGGCTTTCTAACACACACAAAAAAACCCCAAAATGAACCTTTTATTCTACATGATTTTTACTATAGGATCATAGACTTATAGCTTTAATGATCACTGAGTCCACCTTTCTTTTACAGATGAGGAAACTGAGACTCAAATTAGTTAAATAACTTGTTCAAAGTCTAATAAGTGTCTGAAGTGAAATTCGAACACAGGTCTTCCTCACTCTAATCTCAGGGCTCTATCCACTACTTCCACTACTCTGCCTATTAGAGCTTTATTTATTAAACTGTTAGGTTAATGGGTTAAAAAAAACACTATTATTTTAAAGTTATAAAATCTATAAAATATCAATTTTTTTAAACTTTGGTCAAAATATTTCCAGAGTTTGATCTTAGAGATCAGACTAATATGCAGAAATAGATTCATTTCCTACATAATAAGTAAATTAAAATTGCTACTTATACCAGACCACTGACCCAAGTTTTGATGTTGAAACAGAAACTGTCAACTGAATGTTTGATAAATTTTGAGTTTTGGTATGTGTTATTTAATTAATCTCTATTTAATAGTCACTAATTAACATTTATCAGGAACCTACAGACAGAATTTAGGATACCATACTAGGCCCTTAAAGTGAAAATTCAAGAATCATCCTGAGGAATGTAAGAATAAAGCTTACCCTGATGCCTCTTTATTGTACGATAAACTACAAGGTTATAGATTAGTCAATCTGATAAATCCACTGATGGTTTTGTGGTTCTGTTATAGGTGTGCAAAGATTTTTATAGCTTAGTAAAACTTGGGACAGGTTTATAACATGAGACTAACCCTGTGATAAAGAGGAAAAAGAAAAAAGGGGAACATGTATTAAAGAAAATCTTTACTGTATAAACAAATGTTCCCATAACTTTTAAACTCTCATCTAGCCAGAAGCCAAGCTATCAGAAAGCTCAAGCAAACAGAATTATTTTCTGAAATAAGTATTAAATTTTCATAATGCTATCCTTACCAAATTTTGAAGGGCCTTCTGACTCATCAACGACAGATGACAGAATCAAAGGATCATAGATTTCTGAGTGAGAAGGAACATTTAAAGCTCACCCAGTTCAACTTGTTTTAAAGAGGAATAAACTGAGGCCTAGAAAGGTTAATTAAGTTTAAGAATCAGCTGATAAATGGTTAACAACCAGCTCTCAAAAAAAAAAAAAAAACAACTTCACAAAGTACACTTTAAATTTAATCTGCATTATTAACATTTACTCCCTCACTTTCTTAATCAAAACAATCAACAAAACAACAAATCAAGCCTCAATTTATAGAATCACTTGCTGATTTCTAAGGTGTAAATGTTCACATCGAAAATTTAACAATCAACTTTCCCAATGGTTAAAACTGGCTTCAGTTCATCCTGAAGACTAACCTGTACCTTGATGAAAAAAGCACTAGATTTGGAGTCAAAAGAACTGGATTCATCTCTCTCTCTCTCTCTCTCTCTCTCTCTCTCTCTCTCTTTCTCTCTCTCTCTCTCTCTCTCTCTCTCTCTCTCTATATATATATATATATATATATACATATGTATATACATACATACATACAAATATGTATATACATACATACATATTTATCCTTGCAACATTTCTGTGGTATATGTGTGATATACATCCCATTTGCAGATTAAGAAAGTGAGACTCAGAGAGGTTAATAAGTATCTGGTGGATACTTATTGAATACAACTGTTCTGTTTTGTTGTTTTTCACCTAGTCCAACTCTCCATGACCCCATTTATATAGCATGCCAATGCTATATAAATAGCCAAGATAATGGAGTGGTTTGCCATTTATTTCTCTAGTGGATTATGGCAAACAAAGGTTAGGTGACTTGCCCAGGGTCATACATCTAGTAAGTACCTGAGGCTGGATTTGAACTCAGACCTTCTTGACTCCAAGACCAGTGCTTTTTTCACTGAACCTCCTAGTTGCCTTCTAGTTGTTCCTGACTTTAAGGTAATTTCTCTATGAGCTATGTAACACTTCTTTATATCCAATTCTTTGAAAACTGGTCATTAATGTCTAGTAACTTTGATAACTAGAAAATTAAATTAACTAAGATACCTCACTTTCTGGGCATTTCAAATAAACAGGAGCTATCTCTGCTAAGAATATTTGACCATGGTACTATGAAAATCCACAGAAAAATTAAGAAATGAATTCTACATACTTTTAAAGAAGCCTAGTCTTAATAGGAAACAGTGCTAATTAATTACTTCATCCAAATAAAGAGAATAAAAGGGGGTGAAAGGCCAGATACTATATATGCTAAAGATACTTGTTCTTCCCCCTGGTCATCTATTTCTTGCAGATGATGATGATGATGGTGATGATGATGATGATGATGAAGAAGAAGAAGAAGAAGAAGAAGAAGAAGAAGAAGAAGAAGAAGAAGAAGAAGAAGAAGAAGAAGAAGAAGAAGAAGAAGAAGAAGATATAGTGAGGGCAGCCCCCCCTCCATATGTGGCACGAGTGTGTCATTGTATGACTTGAAGGGAAGCAGAATAGACATCTCTATCTTTGTCTTCTCCCACCCTTCTTTGGAGGAGACTTTTATCCCTGCCAATAGGGGAAGAAGGAGAGCGGGGTCAGAGGTTACCACACCATTCTCAGAGAGATGGGTATTGGACTAGAGTTATATCTATTTGTTCCCTTAGATATTATTTGTCTAGGGCATAAGGTTTTGTGTTCTAGCTAACTTTTGGTTGCTGTCCATGTGGAGAGGGAAAGAAAAAACCCAAGCTTTATATCCAAGACTTGACTTCATTACCTCCAAATATCAATTTCACAATGAACACACATAGAAATTATTAAATAAGCCCTTTTATCCAATCTAAGAGCAAAACAGAAAATCAGAGATGGTATACAAAGGAGAATGTAAAGTCCCAGATCTCACCCAAGGGGAAGTTTCCAGGCCTCTAATGTAGCAAGCTGGAGATAAGGACATAATGGAGACTGCCAGCTCCTCTCATGTATTCCCAAAGTTTTTTCCTTCAGCAACCTGAAATGGGATTGGCACCTTTTATCTTCTCTCTCAAAACTGGAAACCAGAAACACCCAAAGTAACTACAGAGCCAGAAAAGACTCTTGAGCAAGAAGAGGACAAAAAAGACTAAAGACTAAAGAGATCTCCACTCTTGCTCTCCCCAACTTTGCCATGCCCCTTACACAAGAATAGGGCATAGCTTTCTACAAATGAGTAGGCAGTCCCATACCAAAGTGCTTTTGAACTCAGGTTGCAATAACAATAGCTTTTGCATAATGCTTTAAGGTTTGGAAAGCACTTTACAGACATTCTAATTTTATCTTCACAATAATCCTATGAAGTAAATGCTATTATTATCCCCATTTTATAGATGAAGAAACTGAGACAGGAATCAAGTGATTTGCTTTGGTAGCACAACTACTAAAGGTCTGAGGTGACATTTGAACATAGGTCTTCCTTACTCCAGGTCCAGTGGTCTAACCACTGAGCTACCTAGTGGCATCAAATACAAAGCATCTTCAAGCACTGATCATTATTTTGTGACATAATTATTGCTTTAACTACTGTTCACTACAGCTATGAAGTCTGCCTGGGATAAGAAATTAAAAACTAAAAGGGATCTAAGCAATGATATAATCTAGCTCCCTCATTTTACAGATTAAAACTGAGGCAATAGAGTAACTGAAGCAACCAGTCCAAGCTCACAGAGTTGGTGAGGACAGAGACAATATTTTAACCCCCATCCCCTAATTCCAGATAGAACTCTTTCCACTGCAGTAAACTGTGAGATACTGTGGTAACAGTTTATGACACACACTTGCAATACAGCAGTCCAAATACAAAAACCACCTCGTAGAGGAAGCAGGTTGTGTTCCTTGTCCCTTAAGGAACAGATGAAACAAGAATCTAATTATATTTTCAGAAGCTATTTGAATTATTGGTTTTGTTTTAACATATTAACAGAAATAAATGATTTTGATAAGGGTGTGCCTCTGAGAAATGTAACTACCTTCTATGGGGCAGGTACTATACTAGTCACTGAGAATACAAAGATAAAAAAGAAAGCAACTTCCATTCTATAATGAGAGATAACATATGAGCATATTCAAAATATGAATGGGGGAGGATGGATTAGGTCTATTATTTCAGTGGTATAAGGAATTCTTGAAGAGGAAATTCCCTCCCCCAATGGAAATAGGCATCTCCACTAAGAGTTCTGGAGAGCTACCTGGAACACAGATTGGTTAAGCAACTGCCCAATCACACAGCCAGTACACAGGCAAACACAAAGGAAGGAAGGAAGGAAGGAAGGAAGGAAGGAAGGAAGGAAGGAAGGAAGGACTTTTAAGTGCTTACTAGTACCAAGTACTAGTACAAGTACTAAGTGTTGGGGATACAAATACAAGCAATTTTTTTTAAATCCAGTCCCTGCCCTCAAAAAAAATGTATATTCAGGGCAGCTAGGTGGTGAAGTGAATAGAGCACTGCCCCTGGAGTCAGAAGGACCTTAGTTTAAATCTGGCCTCAGACACTTAACACAAAAACTAGCCATGTGACCCTAGGCAAGTCACTTAACCCCAATTGCCCTCCAAAAAAACAAAAAAAAATGTATATTCTAATTAGAGAAATTTAAACATTTTTTTTATTTTAACAATATTTTAAAAGGAAGTAAGAAAGGAAGTGAGAGAAGTTAGCCACATGGGGTATGATGGTGAAGTCCACAGAGTCAGAAACACAAATAGCTGGGAAATGAAGCAGAGCTAGCCTAGCCCCACCCCACCCCCTCCCACCCCCAAAATGGTGGCCTCAGAAATAATTTAATAATTAGAGAAGGGAGTTGACCTAACTGAAAATTATTACTGTAATGGTAAGGAATTTAAAGATCCCCTTGTATTGGCTTGGTTTTCAGGTTAAGTGTTAAAACCCAGAGCTTCTGAATCCCACTTGTGGGATGGACTTGTCGACATGAAGAGAAGGGGCTGAACTGGGAGGAGCTGATGCCATGGATTCAGAGAGAGGCCCAAGCAGAGAGAGGCCAGAAGAATTTTTGGGAGCAACATTGTGGAGGCAGAGAGAGAGAGAATTGCGGGTGCCAGAGTTGCTGAGAGAGAGGACTGCCAGCCAAAGCCACTTGGACTGCTGAGGGCTACTTGGGGCTGCCCAGGACTTTTGAGAACTGCCACCCGGAGCTGCCAAGAACTGAGGAGGAATGACTGTGGTGCCAGTTTTTTTTCTGTCTGTTTTGATGTTATTTTGCCAGATTCATCTGATGGTGAAGGACAATGCTGTTGTTGCAGAGATTCTGGAGCCTTGTTATTGGTTCAGAAGCCCTGAAGGAGGATTCTCTTGTTGTATGTTTACAGAAATCCTGGAGGAGGGTCTTGCTGATGTTTTCAGGGGTCTTGAGACTGTTCTGCAGACATTGATGAGGATACTGGCAATGTATGCTGTGGCTTTGTTAAGCTTTGTCTTCCCAGGAACAGAGATTGCTGAGAACTTGCCTTGGGTCAAGATGAAGAAACGACCTTTCCTTGGGTATTGAATGCTGTGATGATATATTAACCTTGTTGTGGCTTTGTGGTAGATGGCCTTTATGCTCTCCACTGCCCCTTTGAGAAGGTGTTTGGTGGTAACTGATGATAATTGTAATTCAGTTGTGATTGATTTGAGAACTTACTAAATGACCTCGTTACCCTGTATTTTGATTTTCTCTTTTCTGTGAATGTTTTGCCTTAATTTGTTACTGAATATATGGAGAGTTACTATGCTCATAATTCTGAACCTGGAAGTTGCTTTTGCTTGGTATTACATTTCCTTGTTTGCTAGATATGTTTCTACAGGCTTGGTACCCTCTACCTGTAGATGTCTGATAGCTTAAGCAGGATGTCACCCTCTGTCCACAACTGTGATGTGTCACCCCTGCACCTGGCATCAAGCCCATTCCAAATGCTGGCTAAAGAACTGACCTCTCAAATGGGACCCCTTGGGACCAGAACAGCTCTACATCCAACTTCAGCAGCAAGTAGCCATGGAAGAAGAGACATTTACCCCTTACCTCAAGATTTTGGGATCCCATTTGTTCAGGGAGGAATGATGGGGAGCTTGTGCTCAAGCCCCAATCTAACATATTGTTTTCTGTGTTTATTGTGTGCTATCCTTGTTACATTGTTGTAAAATTCTGTTGACACCAGTTACTCCTAAAACTCCTATTAACCTATGTAATGAAATGTATTATTAATTTATTTTTGCCAAGTAAGGGACATGAAAGATCTTAGGGCCAAATGTAATGGTAATGGGATTTGAAGATCTTCCACGCCCCTTGGACTTGCTGACATTGCAGGAAGGGGGTGGGGGGTAGGAAGGAGTCAGAGCCTAGTAGGAGCTGGGCTGGAGCTTGCATGGTGACTGGAACACAAACTCCTTTTTTTGAGCCAGCCAGAATTCTGCTAAGGACTCCTGTTGAGGACTGCCAGGGATGGGAACTTTGGGGGACCAGAATGCTGGGAGCCACCTGTGTGGAGGCTGAGCAGTTACCATGAGTGAGGAGAGGAGGATCTTTTCCTGAGATAGTCTGTTCCATTTTGAAGGCTTGAGAATGTGGGTGTTTACTATTTTAACTATGTATACCAACTCTGTGGCTACTGTGATGGCTTTGACTTTCTGGTTTTGGGACTCAGTTTTATGGTATTTGAATAAATGTTCTAGCTATATCCCCCATGTAGAGATCCTGTTACATTTTGTGATTAATAACCATATCAGCATATTTATAGTTACCATATGCATTGTAAATACTGCATTGATGATACAATTACAAGGTGAGAAGGCCACAGAGATGATTGGATGTTCCAAGTTGAAGACATCCCATGGGCTGAGGCAACAGCAACTAAGACATGGTTTTGAAGACTCACAAATCAATAGCAGACCTGAGAGGGGAGCAAAGGGTAGTAGATTTGGGCCTATCCACAAAATGGAAACTTCAGAAAGAACACAATAATGAAAGGAGAAGGCTGGTATGGCAGAAGATATCTCACCCAGATATTCCAGATATTCTAAAGTGATGAGGCCCCAGGCACTGAGATGTTCCAGAATGAGATAGCAACTGAGGCATGATTTTGAAGTCCATAAAATCAGGAAGAGAGTTAGTCATTATTTGTAAGTAGCAGGACTTGAACAAGGGTCTGCTATTCCAATTTTCTATACAAAATAAATACAAATCATCTTTGAGAGAGACCTTAACAACTGAGAGGACCAGTAAAGTGTCCCACCAAAAAAAAAGGTGGCCTTCCAGCTGAATTTTGAAAGAACCCAGAGATTCCAACGGACAGAGATGAAGAGTATAGCTGGACCATACTCTTCATGAGTATGAAGTAATGGAAATGATAATTAACACTAGACTACTAGGGGAAACTACAACAGTTTGCTTAGTAGGGTTTTTTGAGATGTAAACTGATTACTAAGGGTACTGAAGACATCTATTTTACTGAATATGAATGCATCACCTAAGGGAACTAAGAGCTGAGTATTGGGAGAAAACATTATTCATACATTTCCATTCATGTTAGGTAACTCAAAAATACTTGCCTTTTTATTATCATTGTGAATAAGATTAAATGGGAAGGAATGATTTTCTTTATTACAGACAAATTTGTTTACTTATTCGTTTATATTTTATAGGAGACAGTTTTCCTTCATTTCATAAATTCACTTGCAAAAAAAAAAATATATATATATATATAACCTGAAAAGTAAAAGTTGCTACTGTCATTGGAACTATCTGCATCTTTAAATTCAGCCTAGAATTTTTTTATTTCTTTTTATTTTTTTAACAGATAGTTTATCACATGCATCATTCATCCCTCTGGGCAAGTGTCCCAGATATATCTTCTGTTGTTATATGTGGAATTGCCATAGTTCACTTCACATTTCTGAAGCAAAGACAGCCTTCTTATTATCACTGGTCCTGAAAATTAGTTCTCCCACTTGAAAAGATGGGTCTGCATTTGGGGGGAGGGGTTTGGAGGTGGGGCAAGAGGATGAGGCTACATCTTTAAAGGATGAAATGTATTATGAGACTAGAAATAGACATGTGTCAAAGCAGGCAAAAAAAAATTCTCCACAGAATTGAAAGTGGAAAATAATTCTACCAGTGGCTGACTTTTCCTTCAGGGAATCTAGAGATCTCTGAGTTGTTCTCAGTTCCTCTCAAACTTTTCTATAGACGATGCCCTTCCTTTCTGATATGAACTAAAGTTCTCCCTATAGGAAAAAAAGTTTTTGTTAATATTTGTCTTCCCATCTTACAGTGAGTTGGTTTTCAGGGTAATAGACTCATCAGAATACCTATCTATCAAACCAACCCAGTTTTCTAAGCACTACACACATTGGGAGGAACTTCTTGTCACATTACATAGTAATGACATTCACACTTTTTTTTTTAATCAGATCTGTGATTTCATTTCTGTAGGGAACTCCTGGTGAGGTAATTCCCTCTATCAAAGCAGATCCATACCTGCTCTGCAACTTAGAGTCTTACAAAATTGCCTAGGACACATTTAGGTTCAATGACTTGCCTATCAGCACACAGTTCATATGTCGCAGAAGTGGGACTTGAACTAGGACTTCCTGACTTCAAAGTTTGTTCTCTTACCTCACTATCTTTCCCACATATAGTTTTTGGGGTGAGGAAGAAAGAGGATAACCAAGTTGGTCCCATTATTTTAGACTCTAACTAAATAAGGTGCCTCATCTCTGTTGCTAATGCATTCTTCAGTCTCTCTCTCTGTATATATGTGTGTGTATCCCTGAAGACAATATATACACATGTGTGCATGTGTATATGTGTATATCTACATAGGTACAGATATATATGTAGATATATACTGCATTATGTATGTATGTATACATATATATGTGTGTATATATATATATATATATATATATATATATATATATATATACTTCTATACATACACACACAGAGAACAATCAGTAATCTCATCTTTTAAAAGAAAACACACTTCAGGTGATTCAAGTCTCATTTTCATTTGAAAAATTTAGTCCTAATAACTGATATATCCCTGACCTTCCTATGTACTAGGTAGAAATTAATATTTATAAGAAGATTCTACAAGATCTAATAACTATAAAACTCATGACATTAAAAAAATTCCCCTCCTCTTCATACATGGCCTAGTTATCATTTTTTTGTCTAGACCAGTAAAGAGAACTTCCACATGTTATTAACTTAACTTAATGTTAAGTAACTTAAATGTTATTTATAACCTTAGATATATTATTATATTTTTATCTTAATTTCCTGAAACACTGAGAGTTTAAGTGCTTTCACTAGGGTCACACTATTAGCATATATCAGAAGCAGATCTTGAACAAAGGTCTTCCCAACTCTTTTTTCATGTCATATCTTCTGACTGTGATATACCCCCAGGCTCTCCCCTGGGACCCTTTATCTTTTCTCCTCTATCCTTTTTCACTTGGTGATCTCATCAATTTCCATGATTTCAGTCATAATGTCTGAGTATATAATCAGCATTTAATAAATGCTTGTTGAAGGGCCTATGCAAAAGATTCTCAAATGTGTAGATATAGCCCTAACCTCTCTCCTGAGTTTCCATTCCATTATCATCTACTGTCTATTGGAATATCTTGTATGCATCTCAAACTCAGCATGACCAAAATAGAATTTATCATTTCTTCAGGACCTACTCTTCTGAAATTCTATTTTGGTCTCAAAGGTACTAGCATTCCTATCACCATGATGTCATCCTCAACTTTTCATTCACACTCTTCCCCTATCTAATCATTTGCCAAATCTTATTTCTTTCTCCACACCGTCTGTCTGATGTGTCCCCTTCTCTCTACTCACATAGCCATTACCTTAGTTCAGGTCTAGATCACTACTGCAATAACTTAATAATTGGTCTTGCTACCAAAAGTTCCTCTCCACTCCAATCCATCTTCCATATAGTGACCAAAGGGATGTTCCTGAAGCATACGTACTTCATTCCCTCCCTCACCTCCTCAATAAACTCCAGTGCCTCCCTACTAACTCTAGGACCAAATGTAAATGCCTCTATTTGACATCAAAGCCCTTTATAAACTGGTCCCTTCCTATTTTCCCAGTTTTCTTTCTCATTCCTTCTACTTATAAACTTAGAGTCCAGCCAAACTGACCTAGTATTTGTTCCTCATATATAATGCTCCATCTCCCAATCCCCTTTGCCTTTTCACTGATATCTTCCATACCTGAAATGCTCTTTTTCTTCAACCCTGGCTTCTTGGAATCTCTAGATTCCTTCAATACTCATATTGAAAGCTATTTTATGAAGGAGATCCTAGTAAGTTCCACCAACCTTAGCCCTTCCACCAGTCTTCCCCTGTAAGATTACTTTCCATTTCATCTGTATACATTCTGTATATGCCTCTTTAGTATACCTGTTGTACACCCCTGTTGGAATGCAAACTCATTGAGAACAAAGACGTTTTCTCTATTTTTGTATCCCCAGCTCACAGCACATGGACTTGATATAAGCACTTGATAAATGCCTGTGTGTTAATTATTTAATTAAGGTTACACTGTTTTTCACCTTGCTATAAGAGCAGGCAAGAAATCAGTAAAGTCTGTATCCCAAGCCCCTAAAAAATGTGCATTCCTAATTCTTTAGCTAGCTTTTTAAGATTTTCATTGACTCAAAGTCTGCTCTAGTTAAGATGGAATCAAATAACACTTCCCTCATGCCTCAGGGAATTTGCATTGGTAGACCACTCAAGTTGTTTCCCTCTCATCACTTGTAAGAATGAGTTCACTTTTTTCCTCCCTGTTTTACTCTGAAATGTGGGGCTAAGGCATCAAGAAGTCATCTAGACCAGTGCCCTGCCTCCACACTGAACTCAACCTAAAAACTGACAGACACCATTGCCTACTAGTCCCCAAGGAAAGAGCTCAATCAAGCAAAAATTGGCTAAAGAAATTGGTATTTTCCCACAGGTAACACAGTGAGGATAAAACTGAGTTTCCCAGTGTCCTTCATCTTCCTTGCCTAGGAGCCTTGAATTTTGCATTCACTCCTGCCTGTAGGAAATCTCAGGGTAAGTGATTGATATTTTAAAGTCGACCAGAAGGACTTTAAGATTGAAAAAAAGAATTAAAAAGGGAATTTTTTATTTATCTCAGTACGTAATGCAATAAATCCAAATTTGGATAAGTCATCTGCTTTTAAAAATGTTTCCAAATAGCATAGCTTAATCAGGGATACACTGGAGACAATGAATATCATCATCATTATATCATTAAAAAATCAAGACTACCTAGTAACAGACTCTGACATCTACCTAGGGTATAGCTAATCTCTAACAATCTTTCCATGCAGACATAAGTGCAGACCCATAATTATTTTAATTATTTAATCCATTACACTTAAGGTTTTCCTCTCCTACTAGCAACTTGAGTTCTCTGATCTCATGCAAATATGGGCCAGGAATACATTATGAGACACCCTTGGGGATTACAGAGATATGTGTAATTTTCAGGGCACAAACTCTCATGTAACAAGAATAAATTTCAAAAGCAGCATTCAGGTCTCGTGGTAATTGCTATTCCTCTCAATTTCCCATCATCTACAGCCTCTAATTCTCAATACTCTCAAAGAATGATCCAGCTGTCAGCCTACTAAAACTGCTTTCCCATTTTCCTTCAGTAACACACTCAAACATGTGTCAAATAGAGAAAAATAATTTCAGTGACATTCAACCTTTTTTGTCCTTTTGAGGGGAGGCAGAGGGAACATCAAATGCAATACAACTGCACCAATACATTATCCCCAGCATCCAAGTTGCAGTACCATGATATATGCAAAACAGTGCTAGTATGATGTGATTCTCTTACATTAATAAATACCTTTAGACTACATTCAAGGTGAACATTTCTTTACACTATAACCATGTTATAAGGGTCTAGTATTATAGAGAAGTTCCTTTCAATTCAATTCCACAAACATTAAGAACTTGGTATGTGCCCATTACTGTATAAGGCAATAGAGATACAAAGATACAAATGAAATAGTTCTTGACTTCAAGTAGCTTACATTCTCCTGGGGGTGGGGGACAGTAGAACATATCCTGTACACAGATAAGTAAATACAGCATAATGTTGGTGGGGTTGGGATGAATACTTAAAAAAACAAACAAAAAGCCCAGGGAAATCAAGAAAGCTGGGGTATAAGAGAGGTCTCTTGAGCTTCCTCCTGAAAGAGTTAGGAATTATAAGAGGTGAAGAAGAGGGAAAGCATTCTAGGCAGGGGAAAGGGGAATGGGATGTGCAAAGATATGGAGATGGGAGAAAGAATGTGTATGAGTAATAGCAAATAGGCTAATTTAACTGGAATGTAGAATTGGTGGGAGAAGTAATTTGAAAGTAGTCTAGAAACAAAGGTCGGAGCTAGATAACAAATGGATTTAAATATCAAACAAGCATAGTTTGTACTTTGTCCTAGAGGTAATAGGGAGCCATTAAAGCATCCTGAAGGGGGAAAGGACGTAATTAGACTTTAGGAACTCAATCTGGAAAATGTAGAGGACAAAATAGAAAGGTGAGAGACTAGAGACATGAAGGAAAGGGAGATAAATACTAAGCACCAACTATGTACCAGGAACTGAGTTAAATGCCTCACAGCAACCCTGTTACAGGAGATGGAGTATCATTTTGAGACCAAATGGAAACCCACTTCAATAGTCTAGTAAAGACTTAATGAGGGCTTGAACATGAGTAGTGCCTGAACCCAGTTCATTTAGGAGACATCTGGATTTTCGATGCTATAAAACAAAAATCTGATGAATAAACATATGGTGTCATGGAAAGAGCATTATAATAGGAATTAGAGGACTTGAATTTACTCTTAATTTTTCACTAATTATTGTGACTTTGGGCAAGTCTCTGAGCCTCAATTAAAAAAAAATTTGGTTGAAGTTTTGTTTTTACACCACAATAATTTCCTTACTTCTCTTTTTGGCAAAAAAAAGTTAATTATATAAATTAATAAAATAATAAAATATATTATATGATTACTGTATTACTATATAATATATTTATTTATCCAACTAGTAATAATAACACAATTAATTATATGATATATAATTAATATATAATAAATTAAAGAAAAACTAGTTTATCTCTCCTCATAATAAAGAAAAGCAAACTGACATGTTGACCTTTGTCTAACAGCTTATGCCATATCCAATGTCTGTAGACTCCCACCTCTTTTGAAAGGAGGGAGATGTTTATTGCCTCTTCAGTCTTGGTGACTGGTCATTGAAACCTTTTCATGATGATTATCTTAACATTGTTGACATGATTCTCCTGGTTCTGCATATGTCACTGTGCAAGAGTTCATACAAATCTTCCTATGTTTCTTTGCTTCTGGTTAGTAAAGAAAAGCTAGAAAAGGAAGAACTATTCATAAAGGAACAGTTCAGTATTATTAAAAACTGACCATGCCATTTTAACCAATGTTATAGATTACTATAGTATAGTTAAGATACTGGTAGCTCCAAGGAATGTAATAGATGTATTTTACCTAGATTTAAAAAAAATTGATAAAGTAACATAATATTCTTATGGAAAAGAAGTTGAGAGGTGAACTAGGTATTTCAGTAAGATGAATTAGGATTTGTTGAATGGCCAGAATGAAAGAAAAGTTGTCAATGATTCAATTTCTACTTGGCAGGAGGTCTCCAGTGTAGTGCTACAAGGATCTGTGCTTCTTCTTGACCCTATGATAGTGAATATTTTTTCTGTAACTTGGATAAAGGCATAAATGATTTGCAAGTGAACCAGAGCTTGGAGGGATAGCTAGCCCATTGGATGACAGATCTAGAATTCAAAAAGATCTTGACAGTTCCTAATGTTGAGCACTAAACTAAATCTAATAAAATGATTTTCAATAGGGATCGATCTAAAGTTTCATGTAAGTTCAAAGAAAGCAACCTCACAAGAACAAGACTGAGAAATGTATTGGAGTATTTAGTGGACTACAAGTTCAATATGCTTCGTCAGTGTGATGTGACAGTCAAAAAAAAAAAAAGAATTATTCTTAGTCTAGATAAAGAGAACCACAGCTCCCATTTACAGGCACACTTTGTTTTATTATACCTCCCTTTATTGTGCATTTATTGCATTTGAAAATATTGCATTTTTTTTCTTAACAAATTGTAGGTTTGTGGCAACCTTACATCGAATAAGTCTATTGGTACCATTTTTCCAACAACACATCATATTTCTATGTCACATTTTGGTAATTCTGCAATATTTCAAACTTTTTCATTATTATTATGTCTGTTATGGTGATCAATGATCTTAGATGTTACTGTTGTAACTGTTTTGGAGCACCACAAACTGGCCCCATGTAAGACGACAAACTTAATAAATATGTGTGATCTGATTGTTCTACCCACTAACTGCTCCCCAGTCTCTCTCCTTCTCCTTGGGCCTCTCTATTCCCTGAAACACAGCAATTTGAAAAATATCACATAAACTGTTGATAAAGCAGTGGCAGGGTTTGAGAGGATTGACTCCAATTTTGAAAGTGGTTTTACTGTGGGTAAAATGCTATCAAACAGCATGGCATGCCACAGAGAAATCTTTTGCGAAAGGAGGTCAATCAATGTGGCAAACTTCATTGTTGTCTTATTTTAAGAAATTGCCATAGCCACCCCAATCTTTAGTAACCATCACCCTGACCAGTCAGCAGCCATCAACAGTGAAATAAGACCCTCCACCAGCAAAAAGATTATGACCCACTCAAGGGTCAGGTGATGGTTAGCATTTTTTAGCAATAAAGTATTTTTTTAATTAAGATATGTATATTGGGGTTTTTTCTAGACTTAACATGATTGCACACTCAGACCAGGATAGTACAAACATGACTTTTGTATGCACTAGGAAAATAAAAAATTCATGTGACTTATTTTATTGTGATATTGGCTTTGTTGTGGTTCAGATCTGCACCCACAATTTCCCCAAGTTATGCCTGTATATTAATGGTGTGGAAGAAAGTGCCAAGGATGGGCAGTAACTCATAGGGGGATTGGACTCTGTGTCTGGAATGAACTGTTGCCTTAGTACATGAGTTAGCAAGTGTGTGAGACTGTATTAGAACTCAGGTCTTCCTTATTTCAAGTCCAGAACTATCGACCCCTAGAGTACATAAAGGTAAGCAATCTGAAAAAATCTGGAAAAGGTAGGTATGGTCTTTTTTTGTTTTTGTCTTTTTGCCTAAAACATAATTGTTTTTGCCTTAAACATAATTTAAAGGTTAGTTTAATTTATTGAATTAAAGAGCATTTCTTTATATGGGAAATGCCAAGTAAAGACAGAAATGTTTATATTAAGTAATATACACATGCATATAGTGATATTTTGTTAGTGTAATGGAAGTCTTGCTGAGGGGCAACCCTGATCACTTTAGTTCCATAATCCATTTGATGAAATTGGGGGATTAGGACAGTTAGACATCTGCTCTGGCTCTGAGGGATATTCACTTTGTTAAAATAATACAATAACTCCTGATTGGTCCCAGTGAGATGGGGGGTTGGGTCAAAAGTAATTGACAACAAAGAGTCAGAAGGACAGTCTTCAAAAATAGTCACATGTACATCTAATTAAGGATTGCCTATTATGGATGCTATGGTCCTTTTTGACCTACTAAATAAAAAGGGAATCAAAGATAAGCAAGTCTGTGATTTGTTTTATTCTAGTGCTGAAGGGAGAACATTGTCACTGCATACAAACTGTGTTTGTGAGTGGTACTGATCTCACTTTAGTGAAAGGGGAACACAGGGCCTGCTCATTTCCCTACAGTTTAAATGCCTCTTGTTAACCCAAGACAGATGCTGCATCTACTATGTACTAAGGTACTATACTAGGCACTGGGAGTACAACTACAAAAAAATGAAACAATTCCTACTCACAAGAAGTTTATATTCTAAATAACTTGCTACTTCTCTGGGCAACTATAATTAGAACACTAAGGAAATGGGACTTTGAGGAAGGTCAGGGTGGGAGTTGGGAGAGATGTACAAATAACCCTCCTGGAAAGGGTAAGTATGAGTTCTGGTGCTGTAACTGTTAGCCTGAGGTCACTGAATACCAGGCTCAGGATGGTGAAGCAGGTAAAAGGCACTTAGAAAAATGGAGATAGCCCTTTTCCCCCCTTCCTTGTCCCCTTTCCCTTCCCTCTCCCTTTCCCTCTCTCCTCCCCCCCTCCTTCTCCCCCTCCCCTCCCTCTCCCCCTTCCCCCTCCTCATTCCCTTACCCATCCTTCCCTCCATCCTTTCTCCTTTCTTGCTTCCCGAGCCTACACGATGCCATGGTGGAGACGGCTGAGGAGGCCACGGAGCTTGCCGAGGTGGACATCACCGGGCTGTGCCAGGACATGTTCTCCAAAATGGCCACCTACCTGACGGGCGAGCTGACAGCCACCAGTGAAGATTATAAACTTCTGGAAAATATGAACAAACTGACTAGCTTGAAGTATCTAGAAATGAAAGATATTGCAGTAAACATAAGTAGAAACCTAAAGGACTTAAACCAGAAATATGCTGCCCTTCAGCCTTATCTGGATCAGATCACTTTAATTGAGGAGCAAGTATCCTCTCTTGAACAGGCAGCTTACAAGTTGGATGCCTATTCAAAGAAACTAGAAGCAAACTACAAGAAGTTAGAGAGGCAATGAAAGAATTCTTTAGCACAGACTTTAACTACAAGAATGTTTTATAAGAAATATGTGGGGGGCGGCTAGGTGGCGCAGTGAGTAAGAGCGCCGGCCTCAGAGTTGGGATGACCCGAGATCAAATCCAGCCTCAGAAAATGAGCACCCACGCATAAATAATGACTAGCCGTGTGACCTTAAGCAAGTTACTTAACCCCAATTGCTTTAAAAAAAAAAATATGTGGGATGGGACTTCTCACTGGGCTTCAGTTCCCAAAAGGAAGCAGTGCTGCTGATCCAAGGAGAATCCCAGCCTCCACCTTTGGCTGGATGTGTAACTCTGGCCACCCCTGTGTTTTCCTCAGCCTGTACCCTTGGAACCTTATCTTATCGTGTGCTTCCTTGTGTGCCCTGGACCAAGGCTCAGAAATCAGGATCAACCCCGTCTGGAGCAGACACAGATGAGAGGCTCTCGGCTCCCTGGCTCTTCCCTTGCCCCCACCCCCCTCATAACCTGTTCTTCAGCTTAAATAAAAAATGCCAACCTATGAAAAAAAAAAAGAGAAAAATGGAGATAGAAGAACCCGAAAAATAACCCGTCAACTATCATTTAGTAAACACTTATTTTTCACCAGACAAAATGAAAGAGTCCCTGCCCTCCAGGATATTGCATTCTCTAGTAAAAGACTACATACATACAAGCATGCATACATAAACACATATGCATAAGTATAAGGTGATTTAGGGAGGCAACACTGGTATCTGGGGAAAAGATTAAGAAGACCTCATGTAGGAAATTTATATTCAATGAGCTTTGAAAGAAACAAATTCTAAGAAGAGGAAGTAAAAAAGTACATTCTGGGCATGAAGGAAAAGACAGAGAGGACAAGAGATGAAATGTCATTTGTGAGGAACAGAAAGAAAGTTAGTTTGTCTAGACCAAAGAGTGTATAAAAAAAAATAATATAAAAGTGGGCTTGAAAAGGGAGTTCAAGTAAGATTGCAAAAGATTTTATATGCCAAGCAGAGCGATTTGTATTTGATGAGACCTGGGCCTTAAGAAAATCACTTTGCTAGTTTTGGATGATAGAAAGAAGAGTAAAAAGTCAGGAAAGCAATTAGTAGGCTATTTTGACTATGCAAAAAATCAGGACGTCCATGGTTTGAATAAGAAATGAACGAAAGAGCAGGAGATGTGAGTAGATGATGAATGAAATAGATGGTGTAAAAGTGGAATTCACAAAACTTGGTAACTGATTGGGTATTTGGGGTAAGAGAAAATGAAGTAGAGTCAACAGTGGCAGGTCCATGAAAGTAGGTCTTTCAAGAATAGTGATATGCTCAGAGTCTATTTTAATCCCATATCAGGCATCTCCTGACCGCTTTAAAATTGGCAATCTGCTGCCTTTTCCATTTCCTCCTTGTGAAATCATGAGTTGCCCTTTAATACTCTGTCAGTTTCTATGGATCTCTTCTACCTTGCTGCTCCTAACCTATGTTCTACCTTAATCTGAAGATTGCTAGGAAGAAGTTAAACTTGCTAATTCAGTAACACAACTTATACATAATTCTAAACTTTAGCCTGAAGGAATAAAGTTACTTTCCTGAAGGATGAGGTGTGTGTGCTTTGTGATTACTTTTTTACCAACAGATGTTTTCATTTTTTTCTGAATTTGAGACTATATTCTCAAAGATTCCTTTACTTTTCATCCAGAAAAATAAAACAATTTAATGATTTTTTTAAAAAGAATATATTCTACTCTGTTCCTAAAACATTAAGGGTAAAATAACACATCAAGCTTGAAGGGGAATAATACTCATTTAAGTACTATATTAACCCAGCTCCCTTGCCTTTCTAACCCATCTTATTATCTTATGATACCCTTACTTCTTTTTCCATATAACTTGCCATTACATCCACTAAGTAAAGTAAAAGAAATTGGTATAATTACTTGTTTTTAACCACCTGACCTAGTTAACCTTAATGAGCATTTAATTTCCTTTTTGACTCTGGCTCATGAAACACATTTCTTTGCCAAGGACTGTGATGAATACTAAGTAATTAAAATCAAAACTTTCTCTTTCTGTCATAAATCATTCCTAAACTCAAATAGCTCCCTATTTCCCATTTTTTTTCTGAAGGCATATTAGCTCTAACTAAAAGTGACAAATATGCATTTTAAATTATTTGAAATAATTTATAAATCATTTGTATTACTTTTCTCCCTATCCTTTTGTTGCAGCTAGGTAACAATCACATTTGGCTATCTTTCTCTTTTTCTCCCACTTACAAGACCAACAATGGTCTCTTTAAAAGTCTCCCAAAGCCACAGCCACCATTATACTCCAATTCTGTCTTTTAATATCCACTTTGCTAATTTTTCCTTATTGAATTATCAAATTTTCCTAAGTGAAATCCTGGTGAATCAGAACCATCTTTACAAGTCCAGAATTGGTAAAAAATAAGTACAAGGAAGTGAAGAAGGGCTGGCATTGAGGGCAGCTAGATAAGACTCACTTAGGTAGCCAATGCCTATATGCATACAATTGACCCACAAGTTTTCTACTATTTCCAACAAAAGTGATAAGAAGGCTCCTCTCTGAATAAACCAAGGCAAAAAAAAATTTTTAAGTGTATAAAACTGTCTGAAATCTGACAAATAAAGAATAGAGAAACAGTCTAAGATGTGGCCCAAAGCACCACAGAAAACAGCTAAGGGAAGAATTGTTTGCAGTGGATCTGTGATAGAAATCTGATAGTTACAAGCAAAGTCAGCTGAAAATGATAGAATAAATTAGTGAAAATTAATTTATTAAGTGCTTCCTACTGTGTAAATCACTAAGGATACAAATACAACAAAGATATAGTATCTGCCCTCAAGGAGTTTACATTCTAATAGAAGATTATATATGGGGCAGTAGTGGCCCCTTACCCCCAACTGAAGTCATAGGAATGGTGGCTGGAATAATAATACTTTTCAGAAGCAATAATAGTATTTATTTGATTACTGTTCCTAAAACAGAGGTAGAAGTAGGAGATTAAAAAATGGAGGAAGGAAGTATGACTTCAGCATGACAAGATGGTACTGATGATTGTAAGCTCTCACAAATCTTCACAGTCGGAGGTCTTTTTCAGAGGGAGCAGAGACAGGATTGGTAGCCCAAGTACAAGACTTCCTATTTGTCCTACTGTTTATAATCTTTATTTAGATTTAGTCCAGCACTGTCTTCCAAATCTTATTGGATCTGGATTCTGCCATTTGGTACTTTAACTATGCCTCTCAGCTTTGCATCATCTGAAGATATGGTGAGGATGTCATCAATGTTTTTATCCATATCATTAATACAAATGTTAAAGAGTCTAGGATAAAGCGTATATTTGCAGGACATTCTATTTCTTAGAATGTTGTCAATCTTCTAGTTTTGTTGTATTATTATCTAGTTCACACTTTTTCCATCATTCCCACAGTAATGGTGTGAAAGACCTACTCTAGCTCATAGTTATAAGCTATGATATGATACTAATAGCTTATGGTTAGCATAATAATTCATTAGGCTCACTGTATAGTTTGTATACTCTGATCTCTTGCTTTTTTTGAGAATTAGGATGGTATTTTCCCTTCAGATCTGATACCCTTTTTCTACAATTTTCCAAATATCACTGATAGTGACTTAACAATTATGTCTGCCAGTTCTTTCAAAATCTAATGATGGAATTCATCTGGGTCAGGTCACTTAAATCCATCAACAAAACTAGGTATTCCCTTACAAAGTTCTTCTTTCACTTGGATAATAGATCCCTTTTAATTATTTTTATTCTGTCATTTCCAGTACAAAAAATCATTTTCCTTAGCAAAGGAAGCAGAAGCAAAACAAAAATTGAGCATCTTTGCCTTCACTCTGGCATCACTTATCATCAGCCCATGCGTTATAAGCAGCAGTCTTTTCCATTCTGCAATGCTCTTCTTCCATCTCATATAGTAAAAAAACAAAAACAAAAAACGAAAATGAAAATAAAGAAAAAACTACTTTTATTGTCCTTAGTTTTCTTGGTCAGTCTCAGCTCATTCTGAGTTTTATGCCTCCTGACATTATTTTGTAAGCTCATACCAAGTTTTTCTATTTATGTGCTCTTTCTTCTATCTTCTATATATAAGGATCTTTTTACAAAGTTTCCATGTTGATCATTTTTTCCAAATCCAGTTTTCCCCTCATTGAAACTGATATTCAATTTCATTTTTCTGAGTTTCCCATATGCCTTAGACTAACTTGTGTAGAAATTTAATCCTTAGGTCTTAAAACTCTTCCCCAATTTTAGGATATATGTCAGTGCCCAGCTTTCTCTTCCTTTTTCTATCAGAATGGTAGGAGAGAATGCTTACTTCTCCTCTAATGTCCTCACCATTTCCAACTTAACATTGAGACTCATGCAGAACTAATTCTCCTTGATGATTCCTCCACCTTTTGAAGGTTGAAATTATTATTAAGGCAAATCAAAAAAAAAAAAAAGGTTATTCTCTTCTTGTTAGCAACACAGCTCCAGATAATATCAGGAAAATTGAAGTCTCATATTATATTAGACCTCTAAGTGAAGCTGGTGATTCATTCCCTGAATTTCTCACTTATTTTCCCTTTCTTTCCATGTATGTGCTATATGGGATACTGATGGCAAAATCTTCTATTACTCTCTTCATTGACCTTCATACAACTGTTCTCTGTCATCTCCCCTAATCTTGATCCTAGATTTCCTGACATTAGTATGCCTTATTAATATAGAATGATAAAATACTCCAAATCCTTAACAAGTCCTGTATAGAACATCCAAACAATATTCCAGGATGTTCCTCTAGGTATTTTAATATTATGTGGAAAAAGATAGAACACTTAGACTCTCTGTCTTCTCTCATTCTTACTTGTAGCCTTTTCTAAACAGACATCTCGCAGATAATAACATTTATGTTACTATTTGTGTGAAAGTCATCATTGGTAATATACCACATAATATACTCACATAGCACTCCATTACCTTTTGTATCACCAACAATTTTGATTCTTTGGAGATTGTGGTGTCCCATGATTCACTGTCATACAGAATCACAGGAATAATGCTGATTTTCTAAAATTGCATTTTTATGTCAACAAACAGTCTGATATTAATGAAAGCACTGCACAATTTTCCAAATGTGAGCCAACTTGCTCTTTTCTCCTGTCCAATTTTGAACATAGTTCATTGTCCATCCATACCATATGCACAGGCTTTTTACCTGTATGGACTGCTTTGCAAACCTTAAACCACTACATGAACACTATCTACTATTATTACTAGAGCAACTAGGTTGCACAGTAGATAGAGTGCTGGGCCTCGAGTCAGAAGGACCCAACATCAAATCTGGCCTCAGATACTTACTAGTTGTGTGACCCTGGGCAAATCACTTAGCCTCAATTTCCTCATCTGTAAAATGAACTAGAGAAGGAAATGGTAAAGCACTCCAATATCTTTACCAAAAAAAAAAAAACAAATGCAAATGGGATCACAAAGAGTCACACATTACTGAATGACCAAACAACAGCAAATTTATTACTGTTCATGTCATTGAGATACCTCCATATATTTCAATGCTTAATAAAATCAGTACCATGTTACCTTTAAATAGGAATACTTAAAGGACCTTAATATCTGGGAGATACTTCTGTTTAGATTCTATATTTAACAGTTCCATGATAGTGCCAAACACCTTTTGTGAGCATATACTTCCCTACTTTAAGCCTTTCTTGATGATTACCAGAGCATTATTGCACAGTTATTTCATTTCTTTCCATCTATCAAAAACATTTGTATGATCTTAACATATGCATAGGTAAAAGAAGTACTTTCTTAGAAACAAGACTTCAAAGTTGTTTTGTGTTCTACTAAGCCAAATGAACTGCTTTCTTTTATTTAAAATAAATCATAGCATAATCTTATACTATCCATATCTTTGTCAACAATATGGTTATGAAAATATGAGGTGGTTATAGAATATACCCATATGTGTATATATATATATATATATATATATATATATATATATATATATATATATATACACATACACATACAAACACACATAAAGTTTTCCAAGCCCCATCTGTTCCCTTCTCATATTTTCGTAAAATGTATCTTTAGTACAAATGTACATTATTATCATAGATGTATGTATGTACACTTTTCATTTCCCCCTGAACTGCTTTAGTTGCATGACAGAAATTCTGATACATTGTCTCATCGGTATCATTTTCTTTCAAATAGATTTTACTTTTACTACAATCCATTCTTTGCCCATTCATTCAAAATGTTATTAAGTTTGGATTTAGGATATTTCTAAAAAGGTAAATTTTAATTGAGATCTGTATGTTTTGCTTGTCTTCAATGTATTAGTGTCTATTTTATTGCATTATGGTATATAAAGGATATGTTTATTATCTCTGATATTTTAAATAGACATTTCTAATTTTCCTGTGCCTATTTTGATAATGATTCTCTGTGGTACATAGATATATATTAAGTAACCTTCCCAGGGTCACACAGATAGCAAGTGTCTGAGGCTAGATTTGAACTCAAGTTCTCCTGACTCCAAAACCAGCACTCTATACCCTGTTCCACCTAGCTGCCCCTGTCAAAAGTCTTAAAACTGAAAATAAATCAGATGCCACTGATTTGGAGACCAGATAAACAAACTATGGTACATCAACATAATGGAGTTTTACTGCTCTATGACAAATTAAAGATATGAAAAATTCAGAGAACCATAGGAAGACTTACAGGAAATGATGTGCAACAAAGTAAGCAGACCCAGGAAAACAATATACATGATTACAAGCAACAGTGTGTAGTGGACTGCTGCTTCTTTTTTTCTGGGCTCCAGAAAAAAAATGTTGGGGCTTTTTTTATGGGGTTTTTTTTTACCTTCCCCCGAGCTGTATTCAAGTTGATAGTTTGGGGTGTCCCAAAAGGTGTCTTCCATTAAAACTACTTTCAGGGTGCTAAGAGCAATCCTGGGGATAAGGATGGAGGTTATCTAGCTCCCTAGGAAGCTAGATAGTGCAGTGGATAAGCAATGGGTCTAGAGTGAGGAAAACTCCACTTCCTGAGTTCAAATGTGGCCTCAGATTTGAACTGTGTGACCCCGGGTGAACCACACAATTTGCCTCCATTGTCTCATCTTTAAAATATGCTGGAGAAGGAAATGGCAAGCCACCTGAGCATCTTTGCCAAGAAAACCCTAAATGGATTTACAAAGAGTCAGACGTGACTGAAAATGACAGAACAAAAATTGCAAATGCTATCAGTGGTGAGCTCATTTTGATGAGCTCTTTTCTTTCTCTTTCTTTATTCTTTGTTAATAATGGATTACTTTCCGATCAAGGTAAGTAGGGGAAGAAACTGTATTTAGAAATGAAGGTGATGCAAAATTAAGATATATCAACTTTATATTTTCAAAAAGTTTTTAGAGTTAAAAGAAAAAGAATAACTAAAATAACATTAATAATGCATAGCCATTTCTGTGACAAATTACTGTAATCCCTACTGAAATAATTTATTTTTTTTCCCTTAGGTTTGGGTTGAGAGAGGTAGGGTGGGGCACAGAAAATGAGTTGTATCTATCCTGATAAATATACAAGGGTATCTAGATAGAAACCAGTTTCAAGGGAGTATTAATATCACAATGATATTTTGCATTTAAAACAAATCCTAGTCTAATCCCTTCATTTTTCAAATAAGGCAATCAAAACCAAGAAAGTTGAAGTGAGTTGCCCAAAATCATATAGGTAGTAAGTAATAGAACTAGGATTCAAATCAAGGTCACTGATTCTGATTATACTTCCATATCAAGCCCAATATTAATTTTTAACTTGTCACTATGGTACTTTCTGTGTTATAGTTTACCTTTTGTATAATGTGGTCAAAATTTGAATTTGTATCTGCCAAGATTTCAAAATGTTACCAAAAAAATACCATTTCTCTCCACAAACCCCCAAATTCTCAGAAAATTTCACTCTGAAAACAGCTCAAAATTCCCAAGATAAATGAAATCTACAGGATAAAGATACACTCAAAGAACTTGACATCTAATTAGATAAAATTCCCATTCATTTTGATTGTAAGGATCATTGAGAGGATTAAACAATTAGTAAGTGAATTTGGTTCTCTCTAAGTTGACAATCCAAATCATGTATACCAAGTTGCATGTGTAGTCCTATCCTTGAGGCACATTTTATTATTAGTCAATTTAATTATTTTTAGTTTTCTACATTCACTTCCATAAATTTTAAATGTTTTCCCCCTTTCTCCCCACTCCCTCCCCAAGATGGCATGCAATCTGATATAGGCTTTACATATATTAAACACATTTTTACATTAGTCATTTTGCACAGAAGAATTATAATGAATGGGAGAAAACATGAGGGGAAAAAAACAAAGAAAGGAAATGGTTTGCTTGGCTCTGCATTCAGAAGTCATAGTTCTTTCTCTGGATGTGGATGGCATTTTCCATTATGATTCCTTTGGAACTGTTTTAGGTCTTTGCATTGCTGAGAAGGGCTAAGTCTATCAAAATCAGTCATCGCACACTGTGACTGTTACTGTGTACAATGTTCTCCTGGTTCTGCTCACTTTACTCAAGATCAGTTCATATAAGTCTTTCCAGGTTTTTCTGGTCCTCCTGTTCATTATTTATTATAGCACAATAGTATTCCTTTACATTCATATACCACAAACTTGTTCAACCATTCCCCAATTGATGGGCATCCCCTCAATTTCCAGTTCTTGACCACTACAAAAAGAGCTGCTATAAATATTTTTGCACAGGTGGGTTCTTTTCCCATTTTTGCAATCTCTTTGAGATACAGACCCAGAAGTGGTATTATTGGATGAGGCACATTTTCTATAGGGAATACCCAATCAGAGCCCTAACTGGAGGTGACAGACAGAGGCTTTGCCCCAACATGAGTAACTGTCCAATTAAAAGGCAACTACCCCTTCCTCTGTGCAAGGAAAGGGCAATTAATAGCAGCTGTACTCCCTTTAGGAAGAAGGCGAATCCAGAGTATCAGTAGAGTTGCCCAGTTTAGGGTGGAAAAGGCTTGGGGTTGTGACCAGCTCTTTACAGGATGGTGAAGATGGAAGAGAAAGGAAGATTTTCCTGGGGGAGCAGCAGTGATCTCTGAGGCTTCTTCTCTCCAGATCTGAGACTGGTACTGAGAATACCCAGTCACTCCTAGTCAGAGATTCCTAAAGTCCCTTCTAGCTCTAATATGGTATTTTTGAAGTTTTTTTCTTTTGGGACTGTTTAGGAGGAAAAAAATTAGCTTAAAGTCTTCTTTCAACCCCCTCTAAAAAAATACCTGTTTTCTCTCAGAGTTCTTATTGATAAGGCTGCCTGAATGCTAATAGTGAAGAAGTAACTGACTTGAGAACCTAGTAATTAAGAATAGTTGTGGAAAATAAAAAGCTACCAAAATGACCCAATGGAGAGGTGGGATCAGAGGGCACCAATCACATCCTTCCCAGCAGTGACCTCTTGTTATCTTTGGATCTACAGTGAATTGAAGAGGCCCTTAATGTCCCTTGTCTCACTGGGGTTTGCAGCGTTTGTCTTAGATTCAAAAATTCCTGCTTGGGACCATCCACCAATCTAGGGGAGTAGGTCCACATAAGCATTTCAAAGTGATGATGTGCAAAAGCAGGTAATTCAGAAACCCTTCACACTGGTATACATCTACCTTGAGAAAAGCAGCACTAATTTGAAGCAATAAATTTGGAACTTTCATAGAGCTACTGCCAAGAGAGAAGTGGTTTTTCTACTGCTTGGATACTGCAAATTCTGACTTTAAGCCAGAAGTTTAAAGATGTGCTTTTATTCCAAGACTCCTTTTCACAGCCTTTGCCCTCTTTCCCTACCTGGAAACTCCAGGGAAATTGGAACATTCAGGGTTCTAAAACCCATGGTACAAAGACAATGACATTTTATCTTTTTAAAAAACATGCAGACAGCAAGGTGGTGCAGTAGATAGAGCACTAGACTTATAATCTGGAAAACTCATCTTCATGAGTTCAAATCTGGCCTCAGAAACTTACTAGCTATATGATCCTAGGCAAGTCATTTAATTCTGATTGCCTCAGTTTCCTCATCTATAAAATGAGCTAGAAAAGAAAATGGCAAACCACTCTAGTATCTTTGCCAAGAAAACTCCAAAAGGGTCAAAAAGAGCCGAACATGACTAAAACAACTAAGCAACTACAAAGAAAGTGCAGTCCAGAAAAATAATTTTGCCTCCATAAACAAGCCAATCATTTCTCCAGGTAATTTTTGGGTAGATTGGATGCAGTTGTTAAATAAATGTTGTTTAAAAAAAAAAAAAACAAATCTTTCCCCACTTTCAGTGCCATGGTTTTTATTTTTTTCCTCATTGTACTGCTTAATGAACTATAGTCTAATGTAATATTTAAATGCTTTCATTATGAAAATAAAGCATTCATGAACAGTATTTGTATCTGCAATACCTAGTTCTCAGCGCTACATGAGATGAATGACTGAGAATTTAGCGTAATATAGAATTTTTCTGTCGTTCTTATGTGGTTAACTTGAATCTAATGGCTTAGCTAATATCATCACTGTATTTGTTGTGTTTTCCCTCAAGTTTGTATTGAAAATTTGTCATGGAGACTTTTTTTTCTTCCTCTCCTGTGATTTCTGTTAATAAGAGAATTTAAGCGACAGTGAAAATGCTCTAGCATAGGGACTCGAAGGAGAACTTACGTGATGTCCAATCATATATGCAGAGTGTTCCCTTCAATCATAAAGTACATGGGCTCTATAATTTTAGCTTTGATGCATGACAGTAAAAGTGCTAAGATGAAAAAGCCTCGAGGTGCTGTTGAGTTCATTATAAGAAGCTGACAGTGCTTCTTCCACCAGATAAAAGAAATTTAATTATTGGCCTCTACAGGAGACAGTTGTGTCTACTTTGAATGTTATTTTTTGTACCTAGCTACTTATTATTTCTACACAGTGCATTTTCCTCGATCAGATCTTGTATTTTAGTCTGTCTGTTCTGAAAGAAATAATCTAAATAAAATGTCTTTTTCCCTTTATTTGCACATCCCAGATAATAAATATGAATCTAGTGTTTTTATCAAGTGTCTGATGGCCAAATTTCAAAGATCTTTGTTTGTTTAAATTTTTCTAGCAGAAAACTAGAGGTACCCAGTTCACTGAAATGACTTTGTGTGGGATACTGAGGACAGACTCAAAAGCCTCAGGGATAGGGGGGAAATGACCTTTATCTTTTCTTTCGGGGGACTTTTCTTTAAAATGATCATACAGTTCTTAAATGTATATTTTTCACTTTTTTCTCCCTCTGAAGGAGGCAGCCATACAATCTCAGGAGCTGAATGCTTGATAAGAAAATTCTAATCTGATAAAAATCTACTTTCCCCCAAGGAAATTACATTGCTTCTGTGATAGATACCTTTAACTTTCTCATCCCTCCTTTGTAAAGTAAACATAATTAATGAAAGTCATAGAAAGGAAAATAAGTAAGTTGGCATTCAAAAGTCAATTGTTTAAGGTTCCCTCTCTAAATCATTAAGAAGGAGGCCCTGTAAGAAAAGACCGAGGTTTCTATTTGGGCTAGCAGGTTAAAGATCAGTATTAAGAAGAAAGTGATTTTATAAATTCAGGGTGAGAAGTAGGAAGCCCATGACCATGGGTTCAGTCTGTCTCCATGAAGAAACCATGAAATGGATGGGGGGAGGGTCAGGAATCACTTTCCCTGTTTTGTTTGTCCCTTGTATCATCCCAAAGCCTCTGGTCAGGAAGAAAGAGGGGAAAATCAGTCAAACAGGTTTGGAATTTTGATTTTCAGTCAATTATTTTGCCAAAATGGGATTCTCTATAGAATCTGTGCCAAACACATAAAAGTACTTCATCCTCTCCTGGAAAAGGATCAAGGCTAAATACTAAACCTGATTTTGCCTTGCATGACACATTCAAAGGATATATGATTGCTGTCATATGAGAAACTACTAAGATGGGAACTTCCTCCACTGATTCAAGTCTTAGGGAGCAGCTTGAAAAGCAGGTTAAGTGATTTGCCCACAGTCACATGGTTATAAAATATAAATTTTCGATTCCAGGTCTTCCTGACTCCTGAGCCAATCACAAATCCACTATTTAATGCTGCTGATGCAATATGATATACTAATAAACAAATTGAAATAATCTAGTCTTCTAACAATAGACTTAGACTTTCTATGGCCACAGGCATCTAGATTTTTCTTTTTTACTGTTGTTAACTGATTGGACAGCTAGAGAGCAATAATACATGAATGCATAATAGTCTATACCCTAATGTCAGTGCTGGAGGGCAGAATGCAACCTTCATCCAGTTTAGAATTTTCTAAATTATTCGGATTAGTTGACTAGAGAAGATACTCAACTGTCCCCTTCCAGTGGAGAGGTAGGAATAGTTCCCAGAGAAAGCAAAACATCTCTAACCAGAATATCTTTCTTTCCTCCCATATCAATTATGGGCAATTTAGTGCTTAATTATATGCTGTCTTATACTACTATCTACTGTTTCTTATCTGCCCAACAAGAATTCAAGTTTCCTAAGTACAGGGACTCTCTCTCATACCTCCAGCATAGGTCTGGGCACTTGCAAGTCCTTAAGAAATAGTAGCTGAATTGCTTCTTCTGTCAGGCTTTTGGGAGATCATACTTTCTTGTTGGTTTTCCAAGTTTATATGTAATTAGGGCCTGCTGAGCAGCTTTCCCATGTATCTGACATCTATGTCCTCACCTGATGCAGCACAATTGGCTGAACCTTGGACTGTAGGCCTGGAGAGGAGTGCTCTGACAGGCAGGCTGTCCTGTGTACAGAGCCTCCCACTGCTCATTAAGTGTGAATGCAGTGCCAACCTGGCATTTGTTAGCTCTATCCAGAGACAAGATTAGAATTTGAAATAAGCCAGACTTGTTGGAGAAGTAGGCAAAAGTAAACAGACTAACGGTGTTCATTAGGTGCAAATGGAGAAGGGGTGGGTGGAGGGGAGTAGTTGGAGGGACAACTTTATAGATACAAGTTGGGAGTGGGTGGTTATACATGAGTACAGTTATTTAAGAGCTTGTATCAGGAGTTTATTATTTTTAAGCATGTGCTGAATGCAGAAAGTTCAGCAGGGGATAAAAAGGAAATAGAAATTGTGAAGCGCTCTTTATTCAGCTCTATCTTAAGAAACAGTAACAGAGCAATCTCAAGAGCAGAGTCATTCTCCCACAATTCATTTGCTTCCTTCCCTTGATTACTTCCTCCTATCACCATGGTTTTTCACTGTGCATCTCTTCAACAATGAGCTAAGATGATATCAATGTGAAGCAAATAAGAATGTTCTATTTTTTCCTTTTAAATTTTAGCTCTGTCTTAATTATTCAAGTTTGCATAGGGAAGACTAATCTTAAAATAATCTTGGAATAATGTATGATGTTTCGATCAAAGGCTAGTCTTTTGATTGTTTTACATGCTTTGGGAAATTTACTCACTATACAGTTGTGAAATGTTTTAATTCATATTGAAATCATTTCATTCTCTCTAACAATACAAGAGATGGATAGTTGAGAAGAAACAACCTAAGAATGTGTTAGGTGCTGATAGAGGGTAACTTGAAACCAAGTTAGTTCATTGGACTATGGGTGTGGAATGTTGTATGTGCTTACAGACATAATCATCATGTTGGTCAGGAATGTTCAGTGTAGAGGTGATGGCGGGGATCATATATGGAAGTGGGTGTGATATAAAAAATCATAAATTATCCATCTAATAAATGCTCTAGGCTGTAGACTAAACTAGGTCCATGGTTTCATAACACAATAGGTAGACAGGCACTGATGTAGCACTTAACATAAAAAGTAGCTAAGAAAATGACTAAGATATCTCCACTCTTTGATCTAGAGATCCTGATATGCATGTATGCTAAAGAGGTCAAAGACAGAAAGACATATTATATTTGCATTAAAACATTCACTATGACACTTTTTGTGGTAGCAAAGAACTAGAAATTACTGCAAGTAGAAATCCACCAAATGAGAGAAGGCTGAACAAAATGTGGTACGTGAAAGTAATAGAATTGTTACTACTGTACCATATGAAACTATAAATATGAAAAATTTAGAGAATTACAGGGAGACTTTTATGAATTCTTGCAGAGTGATGGAAGAATTACCAGGAAAGTAATATATGCAATAACTACAACAAAGTAAATGGAAAGAACTGTAACAAAAAAAGATCTGAATATTTTAAAATTATAATTACGAAGATTGGTCCTAAAGAAAAGATAAGAAAGTAAACCTTCCTCCTTTATAAAGGTGTGTGATTATGGATGTAGATCCTTGCACATACCATCAGACTCAATGGATTTGTTGTTTACTTTTGCTTCATTGCTCTTTTGTTTTTCATTTTTCAACAATAGACGATTTTCTAGGTTTCTAGTTCCCATCTAAAGGATGGGAATGAGTATATTCAGAAATGAAAGTGACGTAAGAACAAAAGATATCAATGAAAATTAAATTTTCTAAAAGAAATAAATAATGAAATCTCTTTTAGAAGGCATAATCCTGTGGGAACAATTCATAATCCACTAACATTTTCAGACATATTAATTCACAGAATCAATCAACAAGGCTTTATTAGGCACTCAATATATGAAAGGCACTGCATATTATGATGAATAGGGTGAGGTAGAAAAAGTAAATGTATCTGAAGTCAGAGCACCTGAGTTTGAAGCTTGACTCTGCCACTTACTCTTTTTGTGTGACTCTGAGTATGTCCCTTAACCTCTGAAACTCAGGTTCCTCAACTATAAATAAAGAGGTTGGAATAGATAACCTCTAAAATCCCTTGTAACTCTAAATCTATGATCCTATACCCAGAAGTATAAAATATAATGCCTAAAATATGGCTCAAATCCAGAGGCATTTCAGTATGCAAGGAAAAGAGAAAGAGGATTGCATGTGAAACTGTGAACATAATGAAATACCTAAATCAGGTGGAATGTATTTTCATAAATGGTCATCATATAAGGAACTTCCATTTGGAAACACCCTCTACTGATGCAGATCATGTGTAACTTAATGTTCTAAGGGGAAAGAAGAGGTTAAGTGACTTGCCCATAGTCAGCCACACAGTACAGATAGTCATAAGAGGCAAAAAAAAAAAGTCAAATCTTCCTTTACCACAGACTTTGTTGTATATGTATAAAAAGTGATGAGTCAATTGATGATGAAATATATTTTTATTTTCTGTATATATAAGGCATCCCAAAAGTCTTAGTAAAGTTTAAATAACTGCACTAAGTCTTGGTATATCTTGTATTAATAACTACTCATTTTATTATATCTGTTAGTTATTGAATTTCTTAATGGTTTTCATTTCTCACCTTTTGCCCTGATGTCTGGAAATTAATATTTAAGAAAATAAGAGGGAAAACAATTGGCCAGATCCAGGCTTAGTGATGAATTCACTTTACCTTGTTCATCCTTTGGTAAGTGATAATTCTTAATTTTCTGATTCTTCACGGCAAATTTGTAACACTAGTACTCTGACTCAATATTGTGTTCACCTTTCTGAGCATGGTGCTACCATTTTCACTAAACATTATTAAACAATACTATTTCACAAATAAAGAATTATGTTTCACTTAAATGCAGCACTAATCTATTAAAGCACCTGCTAGGCACAAAATACTGTGATAGATTTAAAAAAAATAAAATGGCTACATTTTAATTCTAACCAATTTTTCTTTTTCTTCCTCCAAATAATCATTAATTTTGGCACATTTATCTTAAATGGAAATTTGCTTTTTATTCAGGAAAAAAAAATGCTTCTGTCAGGGTTTAATGAGTTTGATTTACCAAACTACCTTTCCTTTTTTCCCCCAAACAATACAGTACAACAGCCATCTAAAGCATTTTCTCAATCCCTACACTTCCCCCCAGTTCAATGTTTGGTTTTACACCTGCTTTATATGTTTGCTTATGTTAATAAAATGGAATATCTGCTTATATTTAACATCTTTAAAAGTCGGTTAAATTACTCCCTTCTTATCAAACCATATAATAATTCCAAATCTAGGGAATAATTTATATTCCTCTTATGCTTATGTATTGTTGTGTTCTACATGGAACTGAGAACTGAAAAGTTAGATTTTGAATCAATTACTCAGGTTCATTGAACGTGACTTATATTACCTTGTTGGAGTTTGAAATTGGAATGTCAACCAGATAGTAATAAGAACAGATGATAAAAGACATGATCTACTCTATAATATGCCCATTCAATTAGTATAGATAAGCACTCTCCAGCATACAGGTATACAGCAGACACCCAAAGGGCTAAAGTTAAAACTGTTTTCATCAGAATTATAAGCCCTGCAATGGGTTTGTATATTCAGAAGTCAATTTTCCTCATAAGTACCATTACCTTTAATGGGAACTATACATAGCCATTAAAAAGGATTGAACATGCTTGTTCTTTTTTTAATGCATCCATCAAATAAACTATGTCCCAAAGGCTTCATGAAATATTGGAAAAAAAATAAAATAATATGCTAAAAATCAGATGAAATATTTAAAGCTATCATATGAGGCTATTACATAATGAATAAATTTGAGTTATTCATTCAGAATGCAATTATGAAAGAGAAAGCAAGTTCAGGGAATAAATATCATGGAAGTAAATGTTTTCTGAGATTAGATTTTAAAAGAACTGGCAGATTGAAAAGGAATACATGCAGGATGGCTGGGTGGTGCAGTGAATAGAGCACCAGCTCTGGAGTCAGGAGGACCTGAGTTCAAATCCGACCTCAGACACTTAACACAAAAACTAGCTGTGTGACCTTGGGCAAGTCACTTAACCCCAATTGTCCTCCAAAAAGCAAAAAAGAAGGAAAAAAAGGAATACATGTAATGTCTGAAGTCTGCATGGAGTCTGAGTATTCTCATAGGATCATAGATTTAGAATTAGAAAGGACCTTAGGGGACATCTAGTCCAATCCTTTTGTTTTACAGATAAGGAAACTAAGGCCCATAGTCAGGGTTAAGTCACATGGGTAGTAAATGAAAGATCCAGGATCTGAACGCATGCCTTCTGACCTCAAATTTATTTTCATTTTCCACTATATACAGCTCCTGTACAGTTATATACAAACAAATGGATGAATCAACCAAATACCGAATTCACATTGTAGAATATACCTACACACATGCACACATAAATATATAAAATACACACACATATGTGTGTATATATATATATATACATGCATGTATCCTGCCCCCAAATCTGTGACAGAAAAAAAGTGAAAGCAATGAGTTCAGAAAACAAGAATATAATCACTAGTAAGATAACAACAATCATAAAAATAAACAACAACAATCAGCCAAACTGTCTTAGGAAAACTGAATGCAAAATGCATCCTTCTTTCCACCTTTTTTTTCCCATTTCCTTTCTTTTTCATGCAGTGATATACTGATGCAGTATACTTGATTTGCTAATCTTTTACCTTCCTATCTGTTCTCCCATTGTCTCCTCTTCCTATATTGTTTTTCTTTCTTTCCTCTTTTAGATCAAAGCCCTTTCTTCATACTGTCAAAGAGTAGTATCAACTGAAGATCTTAATATTTTGTTTCCCCTTTTAATATCTATCCTTAAATATTCATTTCTGAGCCAAGTTACAGAAAATGTTGTCTGGTTAGTGTTGTTAGTCAATTCATAGTTTTCTTCATTGCTGCTTCACAGAAGAAAACCCTGGAGACATTTGTATTATTTCCTGCTCTGGCTTGTCCCTCCATATTGCACGTCTGTCAGTGGTTCAGATGATCAGAGGCAGTTTACTCATGAATTGACTTAAATTAAATTGCTCAACATCTTAAAGCTGCAAGTACTATTAACCACTTCATTGTTAAACAATCCAAATGAATTGCCCAACAGATAGAGTTTTGCTTCAACTGCATTTTGGGGAGCTGTTAATTCTTCACTGATGCAGCCTTGAGAATAGGCTCAACAAGAAAATGGCCTTTGAAATAGAAATCTGATTTTGATGAAATTTGGCCTTGCAGGGAGAAAAATAATCACTCACAGAAATGCAAGATAAACGATTGATGTTCCCAAGTCAGTGATATGAAAGCTTCTACATTTCCTCTAAAAAAATTAATTTGGGCTGGCATATAGGGAACAGACATGTTATTTCATTACCTAAGGAACTCCCAATTTGGAAACACCCTCTACTGATGCAGATCATGTATAACTTAATGTTCTAAGGGGGAAGGAGAAGTTAAGTGACTTGCCCATAGTCACCCACACAGTTAGTATGCAACAGAAGCAGGATATGAACCTGTCTTTCTGACTCTAGGCCTGGCCTTTTGTCCATAATACCAGACATTTCCAGTGAGATTCCTTAAAGCCAAAAAAAAAAAAGTCTCATCTTGAATCCAAGAAAATTTTCCCAAATAAACTATCACATTATGAGATATAAAGCTAGAAAGCACATTATTAACTGCGAAACTCTATAATTAGTTTCCTTATAGGCATTCAATTTTTGCTAGATAAAATTAAAACTGCCATCCAATTCTGATGCCATTACGAACATGACAGGTCATTTGTCAGGAAAAGGGTTACATATAAGTAGCATCTGATCATTTGTTGGCAATATTAGCATATAAATGGCTTGGAATGTGTGAAATATTGTCAGAAGAATTCTAATCAAAATTGTGGCAGTGTCTATTAAATTGGAGTTTATTCCTAGTTCACATGACAAAGATCTTTCTTTCCAATCCAAATGATGAGAAACAAATTCATTGAACCAAAAGGCAAATTCATGGAGAAATTCATAATTCCACCAGTTTTCAACAAAACAAAATCAAGGATATATGAATTTTTTTCAAATGAAAGGCTTAGCTTAGATAATCTGGCAAAGAGCCTTTCCTGTTCTGACAAAGTCTGAGACTGTGGCTCTTAAGAACAAGCAGGGATATTTACAATCCATTGTTCATAAAATATGATGGAATCTTTCAGCCTTAATGCTGATAAACCTAATAAGAAAATACCAACAAAACCTGATTACCTGGAAACAATTAAGATATCTTAACATTTATCTAAAATTTACTACCTGAATTTTAAAGTTCATCTGTGACTGTCATTGAGGAATGCCCTCTGTCAACACGAATGCAATCTAATTTTGATTTAGTAGATTAGGCCTAGCGTCTTGCCTGAAGTCTATAGAGGTTAAATAACTTATCCAGAATCACAAAACTAATTGTCAGAGACAGGATTGGAAGCCCAATCTTCCTGTCACTGCAGCAGCCCAGCATTCTAATCATTATACCATGCTGCCTAACTTTTAAAATTCAACGGACTACAAATCCTGTTTACCTGATCCACACCAGAGCTAAGAGAGAAGGTGGTTTACAAAGATATTAACAGCTCACAATTCACAACTTCTTGGTCATTTTCCCAGCTATGTGATTGTTTGAGGGCACTCTGACTTCAGAAATCTATTTTTACTTTCCTTTAACCATTGTAAATATCATAGCAAAAAGAACACAGTTCCTCGTAGTAAATGACCTAAGTTTGAATTTAATAAGTAACCTAAGTAAGTTGCCCTCACAGTAACTTACTGTACTTGAGACTTGGGTTACTCGTCCTGTAAAATAGGAGCCCTAATACTCTTATTGATCTCTCAAGGGTGTTGGGTGGAAAGTATATTGTCAAGTTTAAAGTCCTACAGAAATGTAAGCTATTATCATTCATTTGCTTTAATAAATCAGAATGGATAAAGTCAATCCCTTCCCAGGAGTCTATGTAGCAATAAAACAATTAGCATGGTTCTAGGTGAGATCCCTTCTGATTCAAATTTTCTGAGTCTGTGACTCTATGATGTATTCAGATTAGATTAGATAGCCACTGAAGAACCTTCCAATTCTGAAATTCTGTGATTTTGTGATTCATTTTCCCCCATTCTCTCAGTCTAAATAGGGAGTATTTTTAACCATTTTTGTATCATGGACCCTTTGTTCTGATAAAGCCTATGGACTCCTCAGAATATTGTTTCTAAATGCATAAAATAAAATATGTAGGATAAGAAAAGAAATCAATTATATTAAAATAAAAATGTAGTTCTTTTCTTCCACATTTAAGTTCATGGAGCTCCTGAAATGCATACAAGGGACTCCAGGTTAAGAATCGCTGGTATAGATAAACTTTTGCAGAATTTTGTAATGAAGTTTACTTAAATGTTTATTTGCTTAAATATGTAAATAGATCTGTGATCTCATTGATTTGGAATTTTCCTCCCATGATGCATGTAGCAACCTATCCTTTACTGTCCATTCTATGCCATTCTTGTCCATGTCTTCCAATACATTGGCCACCCAGTGTGTTTGAGGTCTTTATTTCTCCTGACAAGTTAAGGCAGTCAGTGAAGACCTGTGGCTGTGCAGCTACTAATTATATCCACTTGAGACACTGTGGTCTCAAGATCAATCATTTCTTCCTCCCATATAATTCTTTAGTAATGTCTTATCAGATTGTTTATCTTCTATTTCAAATGACCCATATATAAGAAAGTCTAGAAGAAGAGCATCAAAAGTAGGGGAGGAAATACTTTCCAACAAAACCTAAAGTGGGAGGACATAAAAAATATAAAAAATCTAATAATGAAGAATATTTCGACTTCTACTTTTTTACTTTGATATTTTGAGGGATTAATGATTTACTTAGTTTAGAATCTCCTTCACTGACACAGATTACAACCCATTTATCCCATTTTGCCCAATGAGAAATTCCTCTTCTCCCCTTCTCTTTATCTCACATCACTCAGATGTCTTCTCCATCTCTTCTTTTACTCCTGTCTCACAAGAGATGGCCCTACTCCTTGGCAAGGAGAAACTCCCTGCAAGCACAAGCAATCTCATTCCATCCCATCTTCTCCAGAAAATTGCCCCTCTACGGTCCCTACTCACTAATATTGCCTGTCTACTGGCTTCTTCTCTAGTGTATGCCAACGCTTCCAAGCCTCTCTCTTCCTCAAAAGAACTACCATTTAATCCTTCCTTTTCCACTAGCTGTCATCCTATGTCTCTCCTCCCTTTCATAATCAACCTCCTTGGGAAGGTATTGTACAATTGGTGCCTCCACTTCCTTTCACTTTCTTCTTAACTCTTTACAATCTGTTTTCCAATCTTATCATTCAACTGAAACTTTCTCTCAAAAGTTACCAGTGACATTAATAGCTATGTCTAATGGCTTTTTCTAAATTCTCATAATTTCTCCATTCTATGTCACTGTCAATCACCTTCTCCTGGCCACTCTTCTTTCTGGTTCACCCCACCCACCCCCCAATACTGTCTTCTCATCAATTTCCTCTTTCCAACCACTCTTCAATCTCTTTTGTTGGATCTTTATCCAGATCTCTCCCACTATCACCTAAATATCTGTCCTGAGTCTTTTCTTTATCTATACTATTTTATATTATATTATTATACTATATTATACTATACTATACTATTATATTTATATTACTCTTTACTATATTTGGTACACTCATCAGTTCCCATGTATGCAATTATCATTTTTACGTTAAAGATTCACAGATCTGCTTACCTAGCTTTAATCTCTCTCCTGATCCTCATTCTCTCATCTCCAATTGACTACTGAATATCTTAAACTGAATGTTCTAATGATATCTTAAGATCAACGTGTCCAAAAATGTACTCAATTATCTCCACTCCAAAACCTCCTGTCTTCTGAACTTTCCTATTACTTTTAAGTATACCACCATACTCACAATTGCCTGGGCTCAAAATCTGGGTGTCATTCTCAATTTTCAGTGTCTCTCACCTCCCATATCCAAAAGTTGCCAAGTTCTGTCAATTTCTACTTTTGCAACAGATCTTGTATATCGATAGCCTCTTGTTTCCTCTAATGCTATCATTACCTTGATATAAGAACTTATCACCTCAGTCCTGGAATATTGCAGTAATATTCTGGTTGACATTTTTGTCTAAAATGTCTCCCCACTCCAATCCATTCCCAACTTAGCCATCAAAATGATCTTCCTAAAACACAGGTCTTGCCATTTAACTCTCCTATTCAATAAACTCCAGTGTCTCCCTCTCACCTCTAGGATCAAATATAATATCCTCTGTTTAGTTTTTAAAGTCCTTCATACCTTGGCCGCTTCCTACCATTCCAGTCTTCTTACATCTTATTCTCCTTCAGGTATGCTATCCAATGTTATACTCTCCTTGCTGTTCTGGCACATGGTACTCCATCTCCTGACTGTAAGAATTTTCACTGGCTATTTCCCACACTTCTTCCTCCCTATTTCTATCTCCCAGGTTCCCTGGTTTCCTTCAAGTCTTAGAAAAAATCCCAACTTCAGTTTTTCCTAGTTCCCCTCAATGAAAGTTCCTTCCCCTCTGACACTACCCCCATAAATGTAGAAAGGTTATGAGCTATCTTTGGTTTCTCTATATCTAAACCAGAATGAGAATTTTAGCTTTCTTAATATTATTATATTAATATGCAAAGTTATCCTTTTCCCTTTCCCTTTGTACTTCCCTGCTCTTCCCTTTACTTCCATTCCCCTCCCTTCCCTCTTCCTTCTATCTTTCCCTCCCCTACCTTTCTTTTTTCTTTTCCTCTCCTCCTTGTTTTACTTGACTATGTATATTGGTCACAAGAATTTCATTTTTCTTTTTTTCAGTGAAGGGGAGAGATAGAAGAGGGAGAAAATAAATGTTTGTTAATTGGAAAAAAATTAATTAAAAGATAACAACAATTCAACCTTCATTTATTAAGTGCCTGCCATTTGTAGACCTTTGTGCTTCATGCAAGGGAAAATACAAAGTCAAGAAAGTCACAGTCTTGATCTTTGTGAAATCTACAATTTAGTTGGCAGGGAGGGGGAGGTTAAAAGGTTTTTTTGTTTGTTTTTTAGACTATATACTGAAGCTCAGTCCTCAAAACAGTATCTCACATCATAGATTTAGATCTGGAAGGAGTTTCAGAGGCAGCTAGTTCAACCTCCTCATTGTCAAATGAGGAAATTTAACCTGCAGAGAGGTTAAATTGATGTCAGGCCCAGATCCCCTGACTGCAATTCTGTACATTACTTGCTCTACTATGACACCTTTTAAATATAACCTGCATAGATTCTCCAGTTGAAAACTAGGAGAGGGCTTATTATTTCAATTTACTCATTTATATCTCTGTATTATTCAATATTCTTATTGCGGTTAATTCACCATGTTTCAAATTTAGCGATTATTATTTATAGGAAACATAATAAATTAATTGTCTTGAAACCTCAAGTGTTATTAATAGATCTGTGCCTAAAAGTATCACTGCAGTGTTTTATGGTGTTTTTTTCCTCTGTTTTTAATTCTTCAGCAAAATCAAAGAATCTACCCTAGCATAAAAGACAGAAAAATCAGGGTATTTGAATTATACATAAAAACACAGGAGAAATTGTACTTTCATTATAAGAAAGTGTTAGTCAGAAATGCTGTGATGATGAAGCACTTAGTTGGAAAATCCCTGAGCATTAGTCACTGTTCCTTTCACAGTCCATATCAAATGGATCATATCAAGAGGAATATATCAGAGGCATCTGGTGACAAAGTTAAATAATCCCTTTAGTTCCCCAAGAGCTTGGGCTTAGCATCTTTGAGTGACAGCCTGTTTTTGTTTTGTTTTGTTTTTCCTTCAGTGTCTCAGTTCTACATGACTGCCTGAAAACCCTGGACAGAATTTAAAGGGCTCACCTAGAAAAGTAGAGCGCACCATTTTTTAAAGATGTATACATCCACATGATTGTTTTTTTACAACGAAGTAGCCCTGTGTTGCTCCTTCACCTGTATTGCTTAACAATAATTACTTTCCATTTTTTATCCGATCCCTGATAGGTTTGCATATATTTGAGTTCATGTGTGTGAGAGAGAGAAAGAGTTGGTATCATTGACTGAAATGTAATTAACCACGATGAAGCATATATTAAAAAGTCTTATTTAATACCTACCATAAACACTGTGCTAGAAGCTGAAGAGACAAAAAACTAAACTAGTCCCTGCCCTCAAGGAGCTTATAATCTACATTGGAAGATGAAACATACACACAGATAAGTTAACAAAAGGATAAGGATATACCTTATTTTACTACTACTACTACTACTACTACTACTACTACTACTACTACTATTAATAATAATAAAAATGAACTATCATTGTTATCAATAAAAATAATGACTGAAATTTATATAGAACTTTAAAGTTTACAATGCTTCTCATACACTATCTTATTTTAGCCTCACAACAAGCCCAGTGAGGCTGTTACTACACAGATGTAGTATATGAATTTTACTTTACAGATGAGGAAAGTAAGTTGGAAGTGACTTGCCCAGGGTCACAAAAATTGTATTAGAATTGGGACTTCCTAACTCCAAATCCAGCTTAGTAGCCACCATGCAATATGATTTCTCAATAAGTAGAATGATAACCAAAAAGGAGCCCAAGGTCTCTCAACTACTAATGGCAGAGCTAAACCTAGAACCTAAATTCCTGCCTTCTGTCCCATAACTCTTCCACAATCTCATGCCCTTCTTCTAAATACATACTGTTGGAGCTGACACTTTCTTTATGACTGAATCAACTACAAATGATATAAATCTTGTACAACTTTAATTAAAGAAATGAATTCTACATTTATTCCTCTTTTGCTTTAACTTGGTAAACAAACAATTCCTGAACAAATGTGCTCCTCTGAGCCAGTCAAAGGCTGACAATTTAGACTCTTAGAACACATGTAAAAACACATAAATACACAAACCCTAACAAGCCGATTACATGTTTACAAGATTCTATAGTTAAATGAAAATGGTTAAATGTACAATGTGTAAAACATTTCTATCTACATTACATGAAATGAAGACTGTAGGTCTGCTTTATTTCTGTGTGTTTTTAAATCACCTGACATAGTTACAAAGTGCTTTGTGTAAATTAAATAATACTGTTGTCTTTGCTCCTCTTCTACTTGCTCTAACCATATCCTACAAAGATGTTACTTATTCCAACTATACTCCCCTCGCTTCTAATATTGTCATAGAACTATCTATCTACTGTCTCCTAAATCCAATTTAAAAAAAGTAAAACTTATTCAGTTTTTGCTCAGTTGGTTCTTCCATCATAGTTATAAGAAATAACAAATGTCTTGGTCAAACAAGAATATACAGAATCATTGCTTGCTTTTTCTTCCTTTTCTTTTTTCCTCTTCTTTCTTCTTTCCTTCCTTCCTTCCTCTTCCTTCTTTCTTTATTCCATTTCTTCCTTTCTTTTTCTTCCTATCTCACCCAAGCTGATATTGGCAGCAGCCATTCATAGACCTGATACTGGCTTCATTTCTGAGCAGTACCACTCCTAGAGGCCTGTCATATTGGTACCACCTTAGTAGGGATATCTTATTAAGCTCAAGTGATCCATGAGTTTCAGTTTCCTCAGTAGCAGATTACAAGTGTATACCACCACACCTAGCCATAAATCAATTCTTCAACAGTTAGTCAACCTCATCCTCATATCAACTATATGAGATATAGAAGGCAGGTAATATTCCCATTTTACAGTTGAAGAAACTGAGGTCAAGAGGTTGAGGTGCTTTATCCAAGGTAACACAGGTAGTAAGAGACAGAGCAAGGGCACAAACTCAGGTTTTGTGATTTTCTATCGTATGCTCTTTCTACTTGTGTAACCTGCTGCTGTTAAACAGTGAGTATTTGACATCCACCAGTTAGTGTAGAATAAAGGAACAATGCTATAAACTTACAACTCTACTCCAGGAGAGTCCTTGCTGAATACACACACACACACACACAAACACACACACACACACACACACACACACACAGTGTAAGTCAGAGTCAGTAAATTACATCCTGCAAGCCAAATCTGTTCCACTGCTTATTTTTGTATAGCCCTGTGAGCAAAGAATGGTTTTTGTATAATTGTGAGTAAAGAATGATTTTTACACCAACAAGCAATGGGACAGATTTGGCCATACCACTCTTATAAGTGCTTTCCTTAATACTTCAAGGATTTGTCATTTTATTTGAATAGGAAATCTTAGATTGTAACTCTCAGTGCCTCAATAAATAGCCTTCATGAATTGTTATGGTCAAAAAAGTCTTCAACTGGTGAGCAAACATAGTGATGAGTTTTCCAAACCTAGACAGGGTTGGTGCTCAGAAAGCAAAGTAGATAAACCTCAGAAAATAGGCAAAAAATAAAATTCATCATGGGGACTACCTCTGAAGGTTGAGCTTTAACCTTTGAACATCCAGGGTCACGTTCACATCACAATGAGAAAACAGTGTAGAAAATGAGTGGTGATTCAAGTTTAACACATTAAAAAAAAAAAAAGCAACTGTAATTTTGTCTGAGTTGAAGGGAAAGACAGGGTCCCGGCTAACCTTGGGGAAAATGTTAGGATAATAAATTTGTAAGTGGGAAGGCCCTTAAGAAGAAACCAATGAATAGAAAAGTCAAATGCTTCACCCAGATTCACACAACTAGTCATTTTATAAAAATCAGAATTTTAATTCAGTGTTCCTGACACCATACCCAGAGCTCTACCCACTCTACTACCTATCTGCCTTTGAGTTTCCTAGTGCACTAAGATATTGTCCAGGGTCATACTGCCACTCTGTGTCAGAAGCAGGAATTCCTGCTTTAAGGTCAGCTCTTTATCCACTATCCCAATGCTTCTGCTCAAAAAGAAGACAAATAGATTAAGAATTTTCATCAGGAGAGGAGATGGGGAGAGATAGAATGGGGTAAAATATCTCATATAGAAGAGGCAAGGGAAAACTGTTACATTGGAGGGGAAGAATAGGAAGGTAAAAGGGAATGAGTCAATCTTATTTTCAATGAATTTGGCTTAGGGAGGGAATGACATACACACTAAATAGGGTATCTAACCCTACAGGAGAGTAGGGTGGAAAGAGATGAGAGAGGGGGGATGATGGAAGGGAGGGCAGGCTGCAGGGGGGGTGGTTCAAAGCACCCACTTTTGAAAAGGGACATGTTCAAAGTAGAGAATAGAACAAGTGGGGGGAGTGGATAGGATGGAGGGAAATATAGTCAGTCTTTCACAGTATATCCACTATGGAAATGTTTTGCATAGCTACACATATACAACCTATATAGAATTGCTTATCTTCCCAGTAAGGGTGGGTGGTGAGGGAGGTAGGGAAAGAATCTGGAATTCAAAGGTTTAAAATCAAATGTTTAAAATATATATATATATTATTATTATTATTATTTTACATGTAAATGGGAAATAAGATGTACAGGCACTGAGGCATAGAAATCCACCATGCCCTACTGGAAAGTCAGAGGGGGTATGGGAGAAGATATAGGAGAGAGCAGATTTGGAGAGGGGATATTCAGTGGGATCGATGTTTTGGGGTGGTGGGTAAGGGAAAAATGGGAAGAAAATTTGTAACTCAAAATCTTGTGGAAATGAATGATGTAAACTAAAGAAGAAGAATAAAAGAAAAAGGGGGAAAAAGAATTTTCATCAAAATACATTTAATCTTCCCTTTTGTTATTCTCCTCCATCATTTGCAACTCTCCCTTTCCAAATCTGCTTCATTCCCTCAGGCATCAAGGGTTCTCATATTTTACAGGGAGGAGGGGGGAGCCAGAGGGGGGTAAGGGAGGGTATATACAAGAGTGTGCTGCTAAATATTTAACAACCAGGTCTCCATAGATATGACATACTTCTAAATTTAAACTGCATGACACACCTTTACACTTAATCTGTATTATTAACATTTTCTCCATCACTTTCTTAAGTGTAAACAAATCTGTATTATTAACATTTTCTCCATCACTTTCTTAAGTGTAAACAATCTACCAAACAATAAATCAAGCCATGGTTTATAGCCATTGTTGATTTTCAAGATGTAAATGAAAATTTAAAAATCTGTTCCCAGTTTAAGCTAGCTCCAGAGGACTCCCGTAAAATATATCAAACCTTTGCCCATTCCCCTTGCCTATTTACTTACCTATCCTCAACCACTGCTCTATGCAAGATGACAACTAGGCAGCCTGATAAATTTTTATTGCTTTCACCTGAGATACTTCATATAACTTTACATATAATATTTAATGAAGTATAAAACACTGTTAAATGTAATAATTTTTGTCCTATGGAATTCAAATTGTTCTTCCTGTGTCTCTGTCTCTGTAGTGAGTCTCTTTAGAAATGAAATAAGATTATAAATTATAACCTTAAACTTTTAAATGCACAAAAAAAAATAAAGGACATATTCAAAATCAAATCATAATCCCTTGGTCTATGACTTTAAAGTGAAAAAATCCATCAGTGTGGTCCACAACAATATTAATAATAATAATAATAATAATAATAACAATTCATTAACATATTACTTTAAAGATACTTTTCTCACTACTTCACAAGACCCATAACATACATATCATCATCCCCTTTTTATAGATGAGAAAATTAAGACTCAGAGGCCTGTCAAAGGTCACAGACTAAAAAGTGGTAGAGTCAAGACCATGGACCCAGGTTTTCTTTCTCTAAGTTAATAATTTCTCATCATATTGGAAGTATTTGTGAATTATTCCATAGAGACTTTAGTGAAGACTTGTTACCTCAAGAATTGCCTGAGGTGCATGTAAGTTAGATGACTTACCAAAGATTGCTCAGCTATTCAGTATTAAGGGTAGGCCTTTAATTCACCTCTTCCTCATTCCAAATCCAGGACTAAATTAAGAGAACCATGCTTCGTTCCTCACTGTTTAACTTCCCTATTTCTGTCAAGAACACCTCTGTCCTTCACATCACTTGCCTAGACGAATACAATAATTGCTCTCCCTACATATATCCTTTCTCCTTTCCAATCCAAACTGTACGATCTGGTAAACTGATCTTCCTAAAGCCCAATCTGACCATCTCAGTCCTCTGATCATAAAACTTCAGAGGCTTATGCTTGCCTCTAGGATCAAATATAAACTCCTCTACTTGTCATTTTTAAGCCCTACATAATCTGGAGTCAGCCTAACTTCCCAAAGTGATTATATATGGGCAGGTTTCAATATGAACATTTTCATGATGTGCAAACACTACAAATTAGGGCTTGATTTATCATTTTATTGATTGCCTAGAATAGTGGTATTAAACTCAAATTAGAAAGTGAATAGGATCCTTGCTGCAGTATATTGACTTAGAAAACCACATATTAACATTATCTAAGATTTATTATATTTTTATTTACTTTGTTAAATATTTCCTAATTACATTTTAATCTGCTTTCTGACTGCATTAAGGAATATTAGAAGTTATGGAGAAAATGTTAACAATGTAGAATAATATTAGAAAATGTTAATAATAATATAGAAAATCTTAATAATAAAGTGTGTCAAGTGTACATTTTTTTTTCAAAGAATAGATTGTTAAATATTTACCAGGACACTGCTGCTGCTAGGTGGTACAATAGATCGCCAGACCTAGAGTCAGGAAGACCTGAGTTCAAATCTAGACTCAGATACTTTTTAGCCATGTGACTTGGGGCAGTCTCTTAATCCTGTTTGCCTCAGTTTCCTCAGCTGTAAAATGATCTGGAGAAGGACATGACAAACCACTCCAGTATCTTTGCCAAGAAAATGCCAAATGTGGTCATGAAGAGCCAGACACAACTGAACAACAATACCACCAAGCTACTTATACCCCTTCACACACTTAGTGCTGTAGTCAAAGTAGCCTACTTGCCACCTTGCTGTGTACACAGTATTCTACCTCCCACTTCTCTCCTTTTATCATTGACCATCCCCTCTTCCTGGAGTGGCCTCCCCTCTCACCTCTGTCTTTTGAAACCTCCAAGACTCAACTTAGTTGACACCTCCTTCCAAAGGCATTTTTTTATTACCCTAGTTGTTAGTACCCACTCATATCACTATTGATTTCCCTTAAATCCTATATTTCTCTTTTACACTGTTATATCTCCAGTAGAATATAAGTTTCTTGAGAGCAGGGCCTGTTCCACTTTCACACTTGTATTCCCAGTGCCAACACCACATCAACTAGAATTATCTCAGTGTTTGGGAGATTCTGAAGAATAGTGTGGGAGAACAGAGGTATTAGGCTGCCTACCAGACTGAATGTCAGCCTTTGTGCTGATCCCATTGTCATATGCCTGTGAAACCTGGACAATCTACCAGTACCATGCCAGGAAACTGAATTGCTTCCATTTGATTATCTTAGGAAGATTCTGAAGATCACCTGGCAGGATAAGGTACTGGACACTAAGGTCTTTTCTTAAGTTAAACTGCCAAGCATTCAAATTCCATTACAGAAAATGCAACTTCTGTGGGCTTGCCATGTTGTCCAAATGTCAAATGTGCATTTGCCTAAAAGATGATTTTATGGAGAACTCATGCAAAGCAGACACTCACATGGTGGTCAGAAGAAGCAATGCTAGGACACTCTCAAAGTCTTTCTGAAGAACTTTGGAATCAATTGCATGACATGGAAAACACTGGCAGCGGACCTCCCAGCATGGTGGGCCCATGCCATGTCAAAGAAGGCACTCTGCTCTATGAGTAGGATTGCAGTAGCTAAAAAGAAACATGAGATGCACAAATTTAGAGACATCTACACTTCAAATGTTCATATGGACTATTTATGCCTGATTTGTGGTCTGATCAGCCACAGTCAGACACACTATACCTTGATTCCAATATAATGATGTCATATTGGTCCTCTTCAAGAACAAGTGACAATAACCAGTCACCCAGTGACAAGCACAGCCCCTAGGACATAGTAAGCTTTTCAAAAATGCTTATCTTTGTATAGTTCATAAAACACAAAATGCCCAAACTTTCCCAAATATTCTGCCCATAAAAAGGATGCTTTACTGAACCCATCTTTCCTTTTTCAGCCATTCTACTGTCACACAAACATAGTTCAAAAGATTTTATCATACTCAGGGAGTGCAACCAGTTAAAAGCAAAGGTTTAGCTAATGAAATGGATGTTATTAAAATGATCCTTGTGGGTTCTATTTGGAAAGCTAAATATCTCTTACAGCTAGAGAATACTACTCATAAATAATTTAAATTATAAATATAGTTAAACAAGTAAAAATTTAGTTATCTGTATTCTGCCAGTGAAGTCTTGACCACTGATCTTAGAATTGAGAAATAGTGCAAGGAGGATGCCCTTATCCAATGACATATGGTTAAGTTATGCTTAAAGTTTTCTAGAGGCACTTACTCTTGATTCACATGTAAATTATATTCTGTACAAACATCAGAGCTATAACTTAGTTCCTGACAGGAGACAGATGTTGAAGCCAACAAGAAATTAAAGGCGAATACTTCAAATAGCTAAGTTTATATGGCATGCCTTACTATTTATATTCCCCCAAAGCTATATTTCAAACATCCATGGAGAAATTTAAATAGTTTATTCACATAAATTACTTTAGCATTCATTAATGTAACATATCTGTAGTATAAAACACCATTAATGAGCAGCATAAAGTATAGATTGTTAAGTTCGAACCTCATTTTTGGATTTCATGCATCATAGGTAATCAAATTTTCATTAAGCTTCCTGCCATGTAGCACATAAATGTGGTGATTATATACATAGATGTAAAATTGTGCTCATATTTGAATGGATATCTATGTAGTAAACTGAGACAGTGTAGACTTTTTTTTTTCGTTAAAATGTACTTTTACTGTTTGGAGATACTATTCACTTCTGAGAACCTTCAACATGTCTGGAAACTATATATATGGTGACTGAGATATATTTTGGAGTATTTAGCTGAACTTGGAAAACTTATTTTTTAAATATTGTCATGTAACTGTTTCAAAAAAGAATTTCTGTCCACTATTCTAGGTTATCTAATAATTGAGACTAGGATTGTTTAAAATGAGCAGCCACTGAACTCTCATTCCTCTCCTATGTTTCTATGACTATCTTTTCTCTATGAATTGACTCTTTTTTTTTCAGATAATGCAACAAGACATCTCCTAGCTCTGTATATGTTGTAAAGACCCAGAGGGCTCTGGTTGTGGGATTGTGGATTTCTTACTTTATAGATGTGTAAGCAGCTGCTGGCCTTGCAGCTATCCATAGCCATTAAGAACACAGAGAGAAATGTCTGCCACTGGCTATGGAAAAAAAAAAGACTCACTAAGTCCAGCTGTTGTACTTTGCACGTTGCTGTAAGATGAGTATGTAATAGGACAGTTTGTATATTGTGGAACAACTCAATTTAAATTTAAATGGATGAGGTCAAAAGCTTGGCTTGCTCTGGTCCATCCATGTTTCGTGGATAGTTCTTTACAACTGACAGGAATTAGTATTTCTAGGGTTTCCTTTCTCTAGGCAATGGGTGGTAGCAGAGGTTGGCTAAACTTCCAGTCATATCAGAGATTAAAACACTTCTGGAGGTCAAGCCAAATAATAAAGATGAATAAAATGTGCATTCTGTATTATTTATTTGACTATTTCTATTTTAAAGGCAAGGTCTGAATTGGCACTTTTCTGTTAAATGACTTTATCTGGTATTTGAATCCCTCCAAACCCATGTCTTTCTCTTTCACTAACAGTCAACTTTGATTCATCTTTGTGACCTTAGAGATAACCTTGGACTTATTAAGACAATGCCAACAAAGTTCAAGTTTAGAAGCTAGGTCTGGTAGGAGAGATGAAGGCTTTGCTAAGGGTTCCTACATGCCTAGAGCCTGAGGGAAAACCTAGGAAAATTCAGAGAATATCATTACCAGGTAATGAACTTTTTTATCTCAAAAATTCATGTAACTACCCACTAAGGTTCAAAGGTATAATAACTTACATAAATAGTAGATATATCCATGTCACTAAAATCACAGATGTTTGAAAAATATGTTTATAAACAATAAACTGGTTTTTCTACTTTATTTTCCCTAATAATAAAACAATAAACATTGTGTGAAATCAAGCAATATTCATACATAATTTTAATGTTGTTTTGTAGCATTCTATTGCATAAAATTTTTTAATATGGATAAAGATAAAAACTATACTTGTTATTTCATTGGTATAAGATATTCCCTAGAAGAAGAGATTCAGTCTACCAATGCAGACATGTATCTTCTATGCAACTTATTTTATTTTTAAAAATATTTTATTTTTCCACAGTTACATGGGAAAACAATTTTTACACATGTGTTGCTGGTTGTTTTTTTTTTTTTTTGAGTTCCAAATTCTATCACTCCCTCCCTGAGACAGTAAGTAATCTGATAAAAGTTATATATGTGCAATCATGCAAAGCATCTCCATACTAGTCATTTTGTGGAAGAAAACAGAAAAAGAAAGAAAGAAAGAAAGAAAGAAAGAAAGAAAGAAAGAAAGAAAGAAAGAAAGAAAGAAAGAAAGAAAGAAAGAAAGAAAGAAAGAAAGAAAGAAAGAAAGAAAGAGAAAGGAAGGAAGGAAGGAAGGAAGGAAGGAAGGAAGGAAGGAAGGAAGGAAGGAAGGAAGGAAGGAAGGAAGGAAGGAACTGTTTTGCATGATTGAACATGTATTTTATGGTTAGATTTATCTAGTTCTGAGAGGTAAAAGCTGAGGTTCTCTCCTAGTACTGGTTTACTATCTATTTCCTCCTATAACTCGTTTAGCTTCTTTTAAAATTTAGATGCTATATCATTTGGTGCATATGTGTGTAACAGTGATATTACTATGGTACCTTATAGCAAGCTATAATTTCTTATCTCTTTTCATTAAATCTCATTTTGCTTTATCTTTATCTGGGTTCATGATTTCTACCCCTGCTTTTCTTTTTTACTTCAGCTGAAGTCTAATAAATTCTGCTCCAGTCTCTTATCCTCTTATCTTTACTCTGTGTCTCTCTGTGATTCAAATGTATTTCTTGTAAACAGCAGATCATAGGATTCTGGTTTTTAATTCATTCTGCTATCCACTTCCATTTTATGGATTAGTTTATCCCATTCACATTTACAGTTATGATAACTAACTGTATTTCCCTCCATCCTATTTTTCCTTTGTTTATCCTCTCTCTCTCTCCCTCTTTCCCTCTCTCTCTCATTTTTTACTCTGTTCCTCCTCACAAGTGTTTTACTTTTGACCACCACCTCCCTCAATCTGTCTTCTTTTCTTTCAATCCCCTGCCCTTCTCTTATCCCCATCCATTTTCACTTCCCTATAGGGTAAGATAGATTTCTATATCCAACTGAGTGTGTATGTTATTCTCTCTTTGAGCCACATCTTATGAAAGTGAGGTTCAAGCATTACCTGCCACACTCATACCTATCTTTTTCTCCACTGGTAATAACTCTTTCACATCTCTTTTATATGAGATAATTTACCCCCGTTCTATCTCCCCCTTCCTGCTCCTCCCAGTGTAATCTTCTTTATCACCCCTTAATTTTGTTTTTTTGGATATCATCCCATCATAGTCAATTCATGCCCACACCTTCTATGTATTCTTCTTCTAATTGCCCTTATAGTTATAAAGTTCTTGCCATGTAGGAATATAAACAATTTAACCTGATTGAATCTCTTATGTTTTCTATTTTCTTTTTTTTCTTTTTTTTTTTAAACAATTGGGTTAAGTAACGCTCAAGGTTACACGCTACATTTGATATGCGGGTGCTCATTTTCTGAGCCGGATCTACGGTCAACTCAAGGCCGGGCTCTTACATCCCAACCGCCTGGCAGGGGTTAATAACTGCCCAGGTCACACGCTAGGTTTTTTGAAATAGCCGGACCAGGTCCCATTCCAGGCGCTCATCACCCTAGCCGCCCTGTTTTCTATTTTCTATGTATCTTTATATGCTTCTCTTGAGTTTTGTATTTGAAGATCAAATTTTTTATTCAGGTCTGATCTTTTGATTAAGAATGCTTAAAAGTCCTCTATTTCATTAAATATCCATTTTACCTGATCTGCAACACCTTCTTACAAAGCTGACTAGCACACCAACAGATTAAGTGATTTGCCCAGCATCATTCATAGAAGAGTGTCTCTAAAACTAAAGGACAGCAGGTTTCTTGACCAAAAGTTTCTATGTGTACTTAAAATATGTATATTCTCATAATTCCACCATTTTCAGACTGTCAATTTTGCTGCCAGAGATTCCCATCTATTCAAGGCAAAATGTAGCCAGTAATGGAAATTTGACATGATTGATTTTTCACTAACTTAGCTAAATTGTTTTGATGCCTTGTAAAAAGGATTTTTGTGTCAAATACTGGTTATTAAACTTCAATAATGCTGACATTTAAACTTATTTAGACAATGAAGATAAATCATGCTTTTTTTCTACTTGGATGAATAGATTAAAGCTATGCCCCAAAGAATAACTTATTCAGCAACCAATTAACGTGAAAAATTGGTCAATTTAAGTTAAAAAAATGCTTGGTTGAAACTGATGGTCATTTGACTGTCATGGGTGGTCAATGTGGTATAATGCAGTATAGGAGCACTGGCTCTGGAGTTGGGGACCAAGGACAAATCAAAGTCCTCCATCTCCTACTAGCTATATGACCTAGAGTAAGTCCCTTAACCTCTCTAGGCTTCAGTTTCCTTGTCTATAAAATGAAGAGGTAAGACGCAATTATTGCTAAGACTTTTTTTGCCACTCCAGCTTTAAATTTTTCATCCTATCATCCCAAATGCTATGTAAGGTAAACAGATCTCCTGTGGTGATAGTATGATACAGTGTAGCAAGTTGTTGGTGTTATGTTCTAGTCATTTCAGTCACATCCAACTCCTCATGACCCCATTTGGATTTGGTTTTTGGCAAAGATACTGGAATAGCTTTCCATTTCCTTCTCCAACTCATTTTACAGAGGAGGAAACTAAAGCAAACAGGATTAAGTGACTTACCCAGGGTCACACAGCTAGTACTTCTCTGAGGCCAGATCTGAATTCAGGTCTTCCTGACTCTATTCTCTGTGCTAGCCAGTACTAGGATGTTATTCTGACAATTTTCACTTACACCAATATTGTCATTATGATTCTGAGGTAAGTCATTTCACCAATATAAATTTAATCTCCTTATTAGTAAAATTAAGGAATGAGAAATAGATGATTTTAAGGTCCCTTCCAGCTAACATTCCATGTTTCTTTGATTCTATTAGTCAGCTAGCTTCACCCTGGCAGGTGGAATAATTTACATTATGAGATTATTTGCTTTTGGAAAATGTTTTGAAAAACTTTGATGTAAATTTTAAGTGATCAATTTAATCTTGGGGAAAAATGATGATATGTGAAAAAGATTTAGACTTTTTAAAGAGATGAGAGGCTGTAATGCCAAGCAAAGGCAACTTCCAAGGTTCAAAATACCATCATAGCAGCTGTCTGTTTTATTCAGTGACAAATTGAGAACAGAGAAAAACAAAATACAGCATTCACCAAGTGTAATTCAATAATTTCCAAGTACTACTCTACCCCAGGGCAGTACATTCATTTAGTCAATCACAAAGACCCTCTTCTCAAATGGAGATTAGTTTCCAATCAGAAACAAAGTACATTCATTTGGTCTGTCACAGAGCACAAAAAAGTCAAAAGTTTCCCACCCCTGGATCACAACTGAATTACAATTATCATCAGTTAATGCCAACTAAGCACCTTCTCAAAAAGGGCAGTATAGAGCACAAAGGCCATCTATCCCTGCCTTATAACAAGGTTAAGATTTCATCACAGCATTCAATACCCAAAGAGAGGTCTTTTCTTCATCTTGACCTGAGGCAAGTTCTCCCAATCTCTGTTCCTGGGGAGACAAAGCTTAACAAAGCCACAAGATACATTGCCAGTGTCCTCATTAATTCATTCTCTGTCTGCAGAACAGTCCCAGGACCCCTGAAAACATTAGCAAGACCCTCTTCCAGGATTTCTGTAAACACAAAAGAAAATCCTTCTTCAGGGCTCCTGAACCAACAGCAAGGTTCCAGGACCTCTGCAACAATAGCACTGTCCTTCACCAGCAAACAAATCTGGCAAAACAACATCAAAACAGACAAAGTACCAGCATCACAGTCATGTTTCCTCAGTCCTTGGCAGCTCCAGGTGGCAGCTCTCAAAAGGCCTGGGCAGCTCGAACTGGCCCTCAGCAATCCTCTCTCTCTCTCTCTCTCTCTCTCTCTCTCTCTCTCTCTCTCTCCATGATGCTGCTTCCAAAAGTTCTTCTGCCTCTCTTCCTCTGCTTGTGCCTCTCCAGATCCATGGCACCAGCTCCTCCCAGTTCAATCCTCTCTTTTCACTTTTCAACAAGTCCATCCCACAAGTGGGATTCACAAGCTCTGGGTTTTAACACTCAACTTGAAAACCAAGCCAATACAGGGGGATCTTTAAATTCCATTACTATTACAGAAGCCAAAAAAGAAAAAGAAAAAGAAACTTAGTTTCCCGGATAATATGAATCATCTAACTGAAATTTCAAAGGTTGGGTGATGGGAAAAAGAGATAAAATTAGAATCAAGGGAGAATTGGGTTCCAGTTCAATTCTTAAGATGTACCAAATATATGACAATGTATAGACTGACCCTCAATTTTCTTTTTTTTTATTTTTTTCCCTTTTTTGGTCTTTATTAAATTGTTTGTTTACTTTGAGTTTACAAGATTCAGTTCCCCAGTCCTTTGAGTTTCAAATTTTCTCCCCCTCCCTCCTCTTCCTCTCCCCCATGAAGGCATACAATCAGGTATAGGATCTGCAGATACTTTCCCATTTGGCATTGGTCAAGTTATAAAGGATTGTGTCGAATGGAATGAACAATAGGAAGGAGGAAACCAAATCAAACAAGAAAAAGAAAGAGCAGGTAATTTGCTTCAATCTGCAATCAAACTCTGAGCCTCAGTTTTCTTATATGTAAAATGAGGGTAATATCACCTGTAGTATTTCCCCATGGATTCGTGAAGACCAAATTAATGTATTAAAGTGCTCTACAAGCCTTAAATTATAATGTAAATATAAACTATTTCAGGGGTATGCTGGAGCCAGCCCCACTGCCTTACAAAAGCTGATTGTTAAGTTTTTCAGTGTGAATACTTATACCTGAATAAGCAACAAATCAGGGCTTGAATTATTGTTTTGTTGATTTAATAGACTTAAGAAAGTTATGTAGAAAATGTTAAATATGCAAATAAAACTTCAAAAGTGTGTCATGTGCCCCTACACACACCCCCTCCCAAGAGCCAGTTGTTAAAGATTTCTTACTCATTCTGAAAAATGATAGAATTAATACTAAAAAAAATGGAAAAATTTGAAGAAGTTCAGAACGGAAAGGTCAAGTTCTGTTCATTGCTCCACACTCACCTGTCTAGTATAGTTTTGATACTTCTCTTTTGATAAGCATACTAGTCCAGATTACCTAACCTCTCAGAATTTAATTCCATAATTCTCTGATAAACAATACATAGCCATAAATGCAGCTGTGTTTTGGGAAAGAAAAATTAAAAATAAATGGAGACAAAATTTTAAGTGGCACAAATTATTATTTTGGCAATTTCCTTTGTTCCAGGTAACATAAAAGAAATAATAATACATTATTGGCTAATTGAAACTGCTATATTTTTAATAAATGTATTTTTTTTATAAATTTGCTATGGATTTGTGATGTTTTTGTGAAAATAGTTCAATTTTCAATCAAATGTATCAAAAATTCTAGAGACAAATACCATCAGAATGCTTAATCACATCTCACTCCTATTAAAGTCTTTTAAAAGTCATCTTTTTAATCTTTCTTTTCTTGTTTTTTTTCCTTCTTCCCCTTCCCCCCAATATAATGCAAAATGCCATTCCACAGGAATATTAATTAGGTTGGTGCCTTGTAATGCTTTGAATGTGGCTGTGAATTCACAAGACATTCTCAAACACAGTGAGTATAGTATGATACAGGATGATTTCTGGCAGATTCTCCCAATCCAGAAAGGCTTTAATAATATGATAAAGTGAAAAGAAAATTCTGTCTGGAGTCAGAAGACTTGGGTTCGAATCCTACTCCTGCTAAGTACTACCCATTTGACTTTAGGAAAAAAATCACTTAAATCCTTAACCTAGCTTAATTTAACTGAAAGTAATAGTCTGGATTATATGATCTCTAAGGTCCTCTCTTTGGAAAATAGGCACAGTTATGTGCATGTTAGTATGTATATGTGTGTGTGCATGCATGTGTGATGTTCATGTATGAAGAAGTTTATCACGAAAAGGCTGACTACTAAATGATTAATTCTTTTTGCCATGATGACCCAGGAAACAGATAAAAATTCAAAATGATCCTAATCCCTTTTACTTTTACATTCTCATTTAACTGATAGTTGAGTGGAAGAAAAGAGGGTCAACAATCACCATTTTTAGACAATTAATTTAACTTAACTCTTGGTACTCTTAATAAATCTTAAATTTTTATCCAATCACCTATGAGTTGATATACCATGGAGAAACTAAATCACATGAATGCTAACATTCTTGTTACAGACAAAAGTAAAGACATAATGAAAAGTTTCAGCTAAATAGCAAGACAACTAATAAACTCTCCATGGCATGTACATAAAGGAGTTAGGTTAATCCATTTAACTATGGCTCAAAGGCAAAAAAGCACTCTCATATTGTGGACATTTTGCCAGATTATTTTGCAGTGTTCATGATGAGTATAAGCAGAAAGAAAGAACAATACAAATTAAAAGATCATAGGAATTTAGAATTGGGAAGAACTCTCCTTACTTGCACCTCCTGGTTTCCTTGGCTTCTATTAAGTTTCAGCTAAAATCCAACTTTCCACAAGAAGTCTTTCTCTGTCCTCCTTAATGTTATCTTTCCTCTAAAATTGCCCTCAATTCATCACGTTTTATATAGTTGTTTGCATACAGTCTCCCCATTAGACTTAAGCTCCATGAAGGCAGGCCTCTTTTTTTGCCTTTCTTTGTAGCTCTAACACTTAGCATAGAACTTTGAACATAGTGGATGCTTAATAAATACTTGCTAAAAAATAAATGCTTGTTGATTTTGACTTAACTAGAAATAATTGCAACTTCTGTGCCAATCTGTTTCAGAGAACGAAGAAATAGAAAAGTTATAAACTATGGTCAAGATACTACAAGTTTTCTACATGTACAATAATTTTTAATGACTTCAATGTGTAGAGGAGCATAAGGGAAAGAAGATACAAAATATCATTTTGGATCAAAATATAAAAGAAGCTAAAAGTTTGTAGGTTACCCAGAAGCCTCAGCCTGATAATTATAAATACTTTAAGAAAGTCTTAGAAGTCATAGAATATGAACATTATAATCAAGAAAAAAACAAAGTTGACTATATCTTAATAAGCAGAAAATGAGGTTTACTGACAGCAGTAATTTCATAATTCATTTACTAAGTGTAGTTAAGTCAACAAGTAGTTAGAGCTATGACCAAATGAATACTAAATTAAAAGAAAATATTAAGTGAATGACTACGGTGGCTCCAACATGACCTATTTAAACAAGCTGTAGTCTGAAAAAATATGGGAATCTAACAGAAAAAAAATTCAGCCCTATTCCAGTTTTGTACAGGATTTTAATTAGTATCATCATCACAACAAAAAATTTTAAAGGAACTCTGGGGGCGGCTAGGTGGCGCAGTGAGTAGAGTACGGGCCCTGGAGTCAGAAGGACCTGAGTTCGGATCCAGCCTCAGACACTTAACACACACACAAACAAAAAGGCCTAGCTGTGTGACCTTGGGCAAGTTACTTAACCCCAACTGCCCTCCAAAAAGCAAAAACAAAAAATCTAAAAGAACTCAGAAACTACCAGTAATTGTAATGGGAATTTGAAGATCTTCCTTCCCCCTTAATAAGCCTAAGGGAATTTGAAGACCTTTCCTGTTTTGAAGATATGCCCAGCCCCCTAGTAAATCAAATGTAATCACTTGGAGCCTGTGGTGGGAGAAGTTTGGTGAAGGGTGGAGCAGAGCCCACAGGAAGCTGGGAGTCAGAACAGTTAGAGACAGAGGAGAGGAATATTTCTTTGGTGCTACACTACCTCAGTGAGGTAGTTTTGGTGCTTCTAAGACCAAAAGCAGCCAAGAACAACACTGATTCAGAATATAAGCTCATTTGAAGAACATTATAGGGAAACAATGACAGAGGAAAATGAATAAGACTGCCTCATAAAATAACAAAAAAGAAATTTAAGGGAAAATCAGCCTACAGAGCACTTGGCATCATGCACAGTTAAGCTGTACCATCCTGAAATCATTTGTAAAAGAAACTGGGAGAGAAGCAGGAAATGACACAAAAAGCAGCAGATCTGTCAATATTGTATTGTGGTCAATAATAATAAATGATAATAAGTCTATTAAGTTTTAAGGTTTACAAAAGTGGAACAAATGAAAATATTCTCATAAAGTAAAGGAGACAGTCACCAAACTTGAGCTAGGCTTTAGTCTTGATAGGCCCAAATTTTATTTTTCTATAATGTGTCTGCCAGGTGCCTATCTTTGGGTAAACAAGAAAAGCAACAAGTGATCTATAAATTGCCTATTTTTTGCAACAAGTGATATGTCTGCCAGGTGTTTCTGTAAATTGTCTGCTTTTTGGTAAACAAGAAAAAGTAATATGTAATCTGTGATAAGCATACTTCTGATAAATAATTTTGTATTGAGTAAAAAGATTGTAAGGACTCGCCTTCCTACCAATGGGAATGAAGGTCCAGTTACTGGGGAAGGGATTTGGGGGGTGTTGGGTGGTCCTAGAATTATTTGTACAAGGCTATATAACTGCTTGCTTGATTTTGTACTTTGCCTCCCTACACTGGTATATGTTCTGGGTAGGTGACAATCAATTCTCGTGAGATTTGTTTAAGAATAAATAGTTTCTGTTTCTACCTGGAGAAATCTCTGAGTTTTATTTGGGTTAGGGTCTTTGGGGTCTTTATCCCACACACACTTTGACTTGCAGTATCTTATTTGAGCTTTACAACAATTCTGTAAAGTTTTATAGGTATTTACTGTTCCCATATTACAGATGAGGAAATTGAAGGTTGAATAGGTTCAGTAACTTTTCAGAAGTGTATTTTGAATGGAAGAAAAATGAAGGACTGAATAAATTGCTGTAATTGTCACCCATGAATGGGACAGGATATTCACACCAATGAGATCATTTATCCATTGAAGTGGAAAAGAATTATTACTGCCATACAAGTTTTCAAATATTCTTTTGCTTACATGTGGACCACAGTTGACATAATTTTCCCAATTTGTCATTATAAGTTTCTATAGATAGTGCTTCAATTTTTTATAGCTACTACTCCAAATTACCTCTAACAATTGTTCAATATTTCTTTACTGAAGTCCCATGACATACTAGGCATTGTAGAGATTTTAAAAAAACAAATGATCGTATATCTTCCTCAGCTATTTAATTCTCCCAGGAAATAAGAAAGAATGGGCTGCAATTCTAAGTGAGAGTGTGGGGAAAATTGGGAGATTGGAGAAATTAGTGGGGTCTAGGCAAATTCAAGAAGTCTTTTTAGAATATGTGAGTCTTGGGGGAAGGTAGGTTGCACAGTGGATAAAATACTATCCCTTGGAGTCAGGAAGATCAGAGTTCAAATAGTCTCAGACATTTAATAGATAAAGAAAGAGAGAGAGAGAGGTGTGTGTGTGTGTGTGTGTGTGTGTGTGTGTGTGTGTGTGTGTGTGTCTTGATTTAGGCCTTGAATAGTGCTGGAAAGGGTTGAGAGAGGCAGAGATATAACTGGACCTTAGATTGTTGCTGAAATCACCAATAAAGAGGGCATATGGAGAAAAGAAAATATGGCCCACAACAAAGCTTAGGCATTCCATCCATGACTGAGTGGAAGGAGATGAATGATGAAACTACACAGAATATGTGGACAAAGAAGGAGATGGGAGGAAAAAACAAGAGAGAACAAAAATTGAGGGAGGATATAGTATCTCAGAAGTAAGGCTCATCAGCAGTGTCAAAAACTGGAGAGAAATCAAGAAACATGAGAACTGAGAAAAGGTGACCAGATTGAGCAACTGAGAGATTGATGCTAATTTTGAAGGGAGTTGTTTCAATTGAGTGCTGGAGTCAAAAATAGGATTGTGCTGGAGCGAGCTCACACCTGCCTCCTAGTAGAGAGCCAATTGTTAAATCAGGGCTTAATTGATTGTTTTGTTGATTGTCTAGACTTAAGAAATTTATGGATAAAATGTTAATAATGCAGATAAAAATGGGTGATGTGTGAATGTTTTGTTTTGTTTTTCAGAAAGTCAGTTATTAAATATCCTAGATCAGAAACCAGATTGCAAGGAGTTGAGAAGCAACCAAGAGTAATTAGAGGTTAAGAATATAGATTTTTTCTCTCTAGGAGTCTACCTAATAAAGGGGAAAGATATTTAAAATGATAGCTCCTAACACACTCCAGTTAGGCATAGTTAATGAGAGAAAGTCACTAAAAGTAGCATTTAAGCAGCTCATTGGAGTAGGACTTCTGGCACCAGAAAAGAAAGCTAGCCCTGGAAATCAAATCAAGTTGTAGAGAGGCAAAGATTTTGGGACTCACTTAGCAGAGATGCTGTGCCCAAGAGGAAGCTTTGTGAGGACTCCAGATGGAAAGAAGGGATATCTAGGCTGTGAAGTACCAGAACTGTGGATAGTTGGCTACATGTGTGCCTTAAATTTGTGCCTCAATACCAGTATATTCTATGCTTGTAGCCACTCTTTTCATGAACTCTGTATATTTGCAGGCTATTGCACCCCAGATTTATGTGGAAAAACAAATGTTTTATAACTATTATCCTTATTATGTCATGGTAATAAATGCCTTTTGGTTTGTTTGGTTTTTTTTTTTTTTTGGTTTGGTTTTTTTTTTTTTTTGGATGGCAATTAGGGTTAAGTAACTTGCCCAAGGTCACACGGCTAGGTTTTTGTTTGTGTGTGCTTTAAGTGTCTGAGGTCCGATCTGAACTCACGTCCTTCTGACTCCAGGGCTGACGCTCTACTCACTGCTCCACCTAGCCGACCCTGCCTTTTGTTAAGAACAGCAAAAAAGATAGTGGCTTCCCATTTTGACTAGGAAATTCTTACAACTGGGCACTAGATATATGTCATACTGCTTTCATTTAGACGGTATTGTGAAGAGAAGGTAGGGGTGAAAGGAACTGTATCATTGCAAGTCAAGTAGTATGATTAGTGTCCCTACATGGCCTAGATACACATTTTTTTGTTGAGGCACCTGAGTAGCAGGGGAAAGAAGCCTAGATCCTAGTAAGATGGGAGAGGTAAGTACTTATGGCTTCAGCATTCCTTTGGCTAATAGGATCTCTCCCTTGCTGTTCTCCTCTGTAAAGCCAAGAACAAGCAGCTTTCCAGAGGACTGCTGCTGTGAATAGCTCTAAGGTTCTGATCATATAGTATAGTGAACTCTCTATTTATTCAGCAGTAAATTAAAGCAAAACATTCATAGAAACCAAAGTACAGCATTCACAATGTTATAATTTAACAACTTATCACTAAAGTAGCCACATAGTTTTAAAGTTTAAAAGATATCATTCAGTAAGTCCTTAACTCAATCATGCTTAAGGACCAAGCCTTCTCAAGGGATACAAAGTAAAAAGGTCAGAGTTATCTACCCCTAGGTCACATTGTCTTAATCTTTCAGTCAAAAAGTCTTCTTTCTTCTTGATTGGAGATGTTTCCAATCATCCTTAACTTAATCATCCTTAAGAGGTACAAGGTACAGAGTACAAAGTTTTCCCACTTCTAGGCCACAGTGAATCATGATCTTCTCAGTTAGCATTAAGTACCCAAGGAGTAGTCTTTTCATCTTGACTCAAGACTGGCTCTCAGATTCCATGGTTCCTCTTCCATGGTCCCAGTTCCTGCCTGAATCTACCCAACTGTCATCTGGTTTCAAAGGTAGACAGCTCTCAACTCCTCATCCAGCTCCTCATCCAGTTTCCATTCCATACTGAAGCTCACAGTGTCCAATCCACCCCAAGCCTTTCACAGTTTCTGTTTATGGAAAGACAAAGCTTAACAGAGCCAAAACAGCATTCACACACACACACACACACACACACACACACACACACACACACACACACACACACACTGCTAACACCATCATCAATTCACTATCTGCCTGTGAATTGACCCACATACAAGGTAGTGAACTCAACAAAAATTGTCAGTATAGTCCCAGGATCTCCAAAATCCTCCTCCAGGACTTCTGAAATAGAAAACAAGGAAATCCTCTTTCAGGGCTTTCAGTAAGGTACCAGGGATTCTGTATAAAGTATCACAAACAAAAGTCAACAAAAACAGAACAGACAAACAGAGTGCCTGGCCACCACAAAGTTCCCCTTCTCAATTCTGCTCTTTCCTAGCTTGGACTTCTCCTTGTATATGGTTATTAATTCTTCCCTGTTCTGCCCATTCCTGTTGCATCAGTAAGTTCTTTCCACTATGAGGTTCACAAGTTCTGATTTTTTTTTTCTTTTTTTTTAATTATATCTTAAATTTATTTTTAGTTTACATCATTCATTTCCACAAGATTTTGGGTTACAAAATTTCTCCCCATCCCTCCCCTAGCCACCACCCCAAACCAGTGATCCCACTATATACCACCCCCAACCAATCTACTCTCTCCCATATCCTCCTCCGTCCCCCTTCCAACTTTCCAGTAAAACAAGATGGATCCCCATACCTCGGTGCCTATTCAGCAACTTCTCAGTTGCATGCAAAAAATAATAATAATAAAATTTCTTTAAACATTTGGTTCCAAAACTTTGAATTCCAGATTCCCTCCCTTCCTCCTAGTCACCCACCCTTACTGGGAAGAGAAGCAATTCAATATAGGTTGTACATGTAAATGCAAAACATTTCCATAGTGGATATATTGTGAAAGACTGACTATATTTCCCTCCATCATATTCCACCCCCCATTTATTCTATTTTCTACTTTGACCCTGTCCCTTTCCAAAAGTGTGTGCTTCTAACTTCCTTCCCCCACAACCTGCCCACCCCTCCAGCATCCCCCTCTCATCCCCTTCCCCCCTACTCTTCTGTAGGGTGAGATACCCTGTTTAGTGTGTATGTTATTCCCTCCCTAAGCCAAATTCAATGAGAGTAAGGTTAAACCATTCCCTTTTGTCTTCCTGTTCCTCCCCTCCATTGTAACAGTTTTCCCTTGCCTCTTCTATATGAGATAATTTACCCCATTCTGTCTCTCCCCATCTCCTCTCATTATATTCCTCTATCACCTCTCAATTTCAACTTTTAAGTATCATCCTTTTTTATTTATATACATTTATATTCCTTTCAACTATTGTCATACTGAGAAAAGTTTCATAAGTTATGATGATTGTTTTTCCATGTAGGAATGTAAATAGTTCAACTTTGATAAATTCCTTATGATTTCTTTTCCCTGTTTACCTTCTCATGCTTCTTGTATCTTAATGTCAAATTTTCTATTCAACTCTGGTTTTTTCATCAAGAATGCTTGAAAGTTTTCTATTGTCATCGAATTACCATATATTCCCCTGAAACATTATATTCAGTTTTTCTGGGTAGTTTTTCTGGGATTGGTTTTAATCCCAGCTCCTTTGACCTCTAGAATATCATATTCCAGGCCCTTTGATCCCCCAATGTAAAAGCTGCTAGATCCTGTGTTATCCTGATTGTGTTTCCACAATATTCAAATTGTTTCTTCTTGGTTGCTTATAATATTTTCTCCTTGTTCTGGTAACTCCAGAACCTGGCAATAATATTCCTAGGAATTTTATTTTGGGAATCTTTTTCAGGAAGTCATAGGTGGATTCTTTCAACCTCTATTTTGCCCTCTGGTTCTAAAACATCAGGGCAGTTTTCCTTGAGAATTTCTTGAAGGATGATTTCTAGGTTCTTTTTTTGGTCATGGTTTTCAAGTAATCCAATAATTTTTAAATTCTGGATCTATTTTCTGGATCTCTTCTGGATCTATTTTCTAGGTCTATGGCTTTTCCAGTGAGATATTTCACGTTGCCTTCTATGTTTTCATTTGTTTGGATCTGTTTAATAGTATCTTGATTTCTCATAAAGTCACTAGCTTTCATTTGCTCCAATCTAATTCTGAAGGAATGATTCTATTCAGTGAGTTTTTGAGATTCTTTTTCCATCTAGTAAATTCAGCTTTTTAAGGCATTCCTCTCCTCACTGGCTTTTTTAACCTCTTTTGCCATTTGAGTTAGTCGATTTTTTAAGGTGTTACTTTCCTCAGTCAGGCTGTTGACTCTCTTTTCATGATTTTCTTGCATCATTCTCATTTTTCTTCCCTGTTTTTCCTCCACTTCTCTTATTTACTTCTAAAAATCCTTCTTAAGCTCCTCTATGGCCTATAACCAGTTCGTATTTTGGGGGGAAGCTTTTGGTTCAGGAGTCCTGACCTCGTTTTCTTCCTCCTATTCCATGCTTTGATCCTTTTTGTCCCCAAAAAAGGAATCTAGTGTTGGGTTGCTGTGCTTGCTTTGCTTCCTTTGCTTGCTCATATTGCCACTCAATTACTTGACTTTTGAGCTTTTTGCCATAGTAGAACTCTGTTTCCAGAAAGGAGAATATCATCCCAAAATGCTGGGGTTTTCATAGCTGCCAGAGCTATTAGTTGAGTGCCCTCTCTGGTGTTCCTCTCCATACTGGCCTATCTTAACCTCAGTTTCGATGGTAGACACCAAAAATGCTGCAGGTGAGATGATTCTCAAGAAAAAGAGACACTTGGCTTTCATTTCCCAATCTGTGGTTGATTAATGGCAGTGAATAAAAAGATTCCCCCAGAGTATGCCAGATTGTTGAAGATTCCCCTGTGCCTCCATCTAGTACCCTCTAATTCAGCCATCCCATCAGCAAAATTCCACTTACCCCACCTAAGTTAAACCTCCAGAGTTAGATTGAATGACTTATGGAATTTTGTATTTGCCTCTCTTTGTCTTTAACATAATTAAAGAACACACACCTTTCTCAGACCTCCTTGGAAGCTGTCCTCTAAGTTCAGTTATAACTGTTATAACAAAGTTAGACACTTTGCATATATACTGGCTTCAAAAACAGGAACATGAAATGCCCTTTCAAGGCTTAACTAAATCAGAGATATTTGGAAGTTTCCTAGCTGTTACTTCTAATAGTGTAGTAGTGCTGAATTAGAGTCAGGAAAACTCTTTAAACATTTACTGGTTCTATGACACTGGGCAAGCTCCTTAACCTGTCTGAGCTCCAGGCTCTTTATCTGAAAATGGGGATAATAATAACATTTACTTCCCAGGACTGTTGTGAGCATCCAATGAGGTAATCTATGTAAATCTATGTAAATGCTAACTATTAATATTAGAAAAACTCTCTCTCCCTTTCTACATCTCTCTTTCTTCATCCCTTAGCTTCAGACATTTATTAGTTATGTGACTTTAGGTAAGATAATCTCTCAGAACCCCACCTACCTCATTTGGAAAATGAGAATTGGACCAAATAACCTCTAAGGTTCCTTGTAGCTCTAAATCGGTGGTCTTATGATGTTGGAATTATTTTATATCTCAAAATTTTGGCATTCATACTGTAGAGATCACTTTATAACAAGCATTTTTATATGTAAATAAGATTTTTGGAGGATATCAAAGACAGAACTTCCTTAGACCAAATTCATCTCTATGACAGTATCATATTGAAGTTCTAGCATATCTCAAACTAATAAATGTGAGGTTGTGGCTATTCAGACATATCACTAGTTAAATTACTGGTGGAGTTACTAGTAGTGTTGGGGAGCCTGGAAAATACAGTGATCAAAGGAAAATTCAGGTCATACATACACGTAATTATGCTCTGTGAGTTCATAAAGCGACAATGTGGTAAACAGAGCCCAATAAATATACCTGTTAGAAAAAACCATATGCTCTCAATTTTATTTTAAAGTACATTTCAAATCAGAAAATGTAGCAAAATATGTTGGTTAAAAAAATTGAAATTTTATTCTTTGACTTTTGTTTTTAAAACATTTATTTTGTTTATTCAATAGTTTTCCAAAACTCTGTACTTATATGAATCAACATCTGGCATTTCCATGCCTTCTCATCCTGTGTGATTTGTTCCACAAATACTCAATACACATGCTGAAAGTCTTCTTCTAATGTTTAAAGAATAAAAATGAACATTCTGGCTATCTGTCACTCTCTATATGTGACCAATTTCTTCCTTTTCTTTATTTTAATGATGTCTTTGAAAGTTTCATTTTTGACCTAGTAAATATATAACTGAATTCATTTAGCCAAATAATATTTTCCCTGAAAACTTGTTAATTCTAGAATATACACATTGCAGCATAGAAAACATTTCTTTCTTTCTTTTTTTTTTTTTTTTTTATAAAGCAATTGGGGTTAAGTAACTTGCTCAAGGTTACACGGCTAGTCATTTGATTTATGCGTGGGTGCTCATTTTCTGAGGCCGGATCTGATCTCGGGTCATCCAAACTCCGAGGCCGGTGCTCTTACCACTGCGCCACCTAGCCGCCCCTTTAGGGCAATTGGGGTTAAGTAACTTGCCCAAGGTTACACGGCTAGGTTTTTGTTTGTGCGGATTAAGTGTCGGAGGCCGGCTCCGAACTCAGATCCTTCTGATTCCAGGGCCGGCGCTCTATTCACTGCGCCACCTAGCCGCCCCATAGAAAACATTTCTACACACATATATGTTTGCATATACATTGTAATCTCATTTAGAGAATTGTATTTTTTGCTGTTGTCTACTAAAAGCCAGACATGCTAAAACCAGAGCAGAGAAAGTTTAGCCCGTTGTGTAAAATGCTATGGAACACTGAATATCGATCCTAGATTAAAGTCAGAGTTAGAAAATGCCAAATGTCAGATAGAAAATGGAAAATAGATTGCCAGTGACACAATAACTGAAGGAATCAGATCAGCTAGGTAGGTTCTCTGCTGTTTTGTTCACATGTAAACAGTCAGAGATTAAGTTTGGAGATAATATTTGGCATTGAGCTGATTCTTTATCTGTATTCATGAACTGCACCGGCTCTAAAAATGACAGGAAACAAAATTTCAAACTGCAGAATTTATTCCTATATTATGATTGACAGTAGAAAAACGACTTACAAAATAAAAGCAGACATTTTCCTTAATTATTTGGGAGAAGAGGTTGATATAAATGTTTCAAAAAACCCCATAGTTTTGAACCTTCAATTGCATTTATTGAAGTCGAATTTTATGAGATGTGAAGTGATTTCTAAATATATATAATATGAGTTCTTTATGTCCTTGTCACTGATCCTGTAATGTGTCCTGTCATATGATTGGCAACAGATAGCTTCACTTTTTATGAATATAAATCATAGCTCATTCTAACTCAGGTGGATTAAAATTTTTCTTCACACAGTTGAGTTGGGGCTCATTTCATGTAGTGGCAACTTCTTTGTAAAAGGCTAGTGATGTCAAACATTAATATACACATATATAGGAAAAATCATTATTTTCTCTTCTATGCACATTTTTTTTTTAGTGAAGACAATTAGAAATTCAAATTTTTGGAGCTCTTTTCTTATTCTTGTCTTATGTTGTCACAACCTCAAGAAAATCCTCCTTAGTAATTTTTATAATTAACTTATGATCTATAATTATTTAAATTGGCTTTATTTGTTGATAGCACCTTCTTTTGCTCTTCTTCACTATCACACCTATTCTATTTAATCTACTTACTTACAACTTTGTTAACATCTCACTCCCTTTCCTCTATCAACTTCACAAATTCTAGATGCTCTTTGAATTCCTAACCCTGTTCTTCTCTTCCAGGAAAAGCTTAGAGCCTTATGGTGCGGCTGTGAGAAAACTGTTTTGTTTTCATCATGGAATGAATTACTGGTGAAGTTGAAAAAGGAAAGAGAATATGGAAAAAAAGACTGTTTTCTAGTTGCCCCTGATTTATTTAGCTCCCCAAAAGTTAGGCTCCTCTCTGTACTCTGTCGGATCCAGTTGGTTCTACATCCATCTTCTCTCTCTATGCCTCTGCTTTGGATGTCTCCCATGCCTAGAGTGTTCTCCCTTTTCATCTCCACTTCTTTGGTCATCAAGATTCCTTCAAGATTCAGTTTAAATCTCTTCTTCAGAAGGCTTTTCCCAGTCTCCCCATCTGCTAGTTCCTACTCCTCTGATATTATGATTATGTTCCCTCAACCTGCCCCATACAAACACATACATTTGCATACATACATATATGTACATATATATATATATATATATATATATATGTGTGTGTGCTTGGCACATAGTAAGCTCTTAATAATACTTACATTAATAAGTGCTTGGCACATAGTAAGCTTTTAATAATACAGTAATAAAAGATCCTAAACAGCTAAAGCATTAGACCGGGAGTCAGGAAGATGAGTTTAAATCCAGCCTCAGACACTAACTGTGACGCCCTGAGCAAATCATTTAATTGCTATCTGCCCCAGTTTCCTCATTATGTAAAATGGGAATAATAGCATCTACCTTCCAGGGTTGTTGTGGGATTAAAACAAATTTGATAATCTTTGTAAAGCACTTTGGAAACTTTACCAAGCTATAGAAATGGGGGCTATTCTTACTTTTTATGCTTTTTTGACTGACTAAAGTGAATTTCTAGAATGTCAGACAGATTCACGTTGAAATCTAACTCTATAAACACATTTTGAAGTCAAATATAAATAAATTTTGGATGAGCTGTTTTCCCCCTCCATTGATACCAAGAATCAAATGCTATCTCTCAAGCTATATATTTATAAACCACTAATGTACTAGAATTTGGGGGCAAAGGTAATTTATCCATTAGTTCATTTGTTCACATAAGCCCAAACAATTGTTGAGATTAGGGGCTTAGGGGTGCTTGGGACCCTAGAATACCAACACACTGGGTCCTGCCAAATGAATTCAACTCAAGTCTTCTCTCAGCCAAAGTAAAGCAAAGTTTATTAAAGATTTGCCATAATGGGTAGATTCTTAAGAAGCCTCGGTATCTGTAGGGCTTGCATTGGACAAGTGGGCCAGAATCATCTAACACAGAGTGCAACTGCCTTAGATAATTCTCTGGCATTTTTTCTCTCTAATGGAGGGAAGATGGGGTCTTATATACAGAAAGGTTGTGGGAGGAATCTAGGGGTGGTCTGGAAGAGGAGTTTGGGGAGGGTCTTCAAGGGGAGTCAAATGAGGTCAGACTCCAGTGATAAGATATTAAGGGTGGGAAGTAGCTGGAGGCTACCTGGAGACAATGGAGGGCTAGGCTAGTTTAAGGGTGTATAGATATTTTGGGAGGATCAAGGGTGAGAAGTAGCTGGACAAAGCAGGGTGAAGCTAGTAGAGATTTGGGCTGAGCCGCAATGAAAGGCTTATGGCCTCAAGCAAATGCCCCATCAAATGGGAAGATTCAAATCAGAGTTTAAGGGGGTTCCCAGAGCCTATACCTCATCATAATTAGTTTCTTGTGTGTTGATTTTTTTTTTTTTTTGGTCAGGTAGGGATGAGAGTGGTGAAAGGAGGGGCAAGAAAGATGAGCTGTCATGTGGCTACTGTCAACTTGAGAATATGCAATGTTCAACTTAAATCACAGTTAAAGTGCAATTATCTACACTGTCTGGACACTGAGTTAGCCGTTTTCTGAGTTCCTCGCTTCAACTTGTCTGCCTCACCGTTCAGTAATGGGTCCAGCTTCTCTGCTCCCACTCTTCTCTCCCAGCTGATTGAAAAGCTGGGCCTATTTCGTTCCAACAAACCAAGTATTGTTAATTTTTTGTCTGTATCACGGATTCCTTTGGCAATCTCGTGTGAACTATGGACCTCTCCCTTCTCATAATAAGAGTTTGTCACCTACATTCATAATTGGAGGAAATGCTAAATTTCATTTAGAAGTTAGTAAAAATAGATGTGATTTCCAGGATCCCCTGAAATCTATTCATGAACCTCTTAGAGAATCTGTGAACCTCAAATTAAGAAACTCCACATCATAGAAATGGTCTCTCTGCCTTCTCTCCTTTCATCCCAAGCTTTATCAGAATATGTCAGTTCACTATAGCATTTTCTAACCCCTCCCAGAAGAAAAAAAGAGTAGAATTCATCTGAAAGCCTGGAAGAGATTAAATGAGTTCCTGGAGCAAATTGATGTCCAAAAATGTTCAGATAATCTTATAAGGACCAATCCCCCAAGGCTGCCCAGTGTTCAAGGTTTAAATGTTTCCTCTGCCTTAGGGGAAGGCAGTTTCTTATCACTTCCTTAATAGCCAGACTTTCTTTTTTCCAAAGCTTTCAGGCAGTGCCAGTCAAAAGGATGAGGGAATCAGGGAAAGCAGACCTTTGCTATTGTGGGAGGCTATCAGGAGAGTGAAATAGTAGGGGTAAACCAAAACTGACAGAAAATTCAGGGACCAAAACAGACTTATCTCTCCACCCCACCCCTCCACTTACTCCACTCAATTTCAGGCCAATTAGGGAATAAGTGAAGGATTATTGTAAATACATATGTATAAAATGATTATAAATGTAATTATTGCACATATAAACTATTGTTATTATAAATATAAATTATTGTGAATAAAGATTTTTGTAAATATAAATTGTAAATTTAAATACACACACACACACACACACACACACACACACACACACACATATATATACTGAATCTTGCATCAATCAATGCAGATTTTAAATAAGAAAATTGAAATTCAAACAAGTTCCCAGTCAATTTAGATGCCTATGTGCTCTTTAATAAATATATTGAATCTAAACCAGCACTTTTTCTTCTCGCAGATTGTGGGGTTTTATATCCCTTTGGACTCAGACAGGGGTCAATTCCTGTCAGTGTTGAGAGGGCAAGACATAAGGCAGTCTTGGAGAATTTCACTCATGAATCCAGTTGATTCTAACTTTTTTTTTTCCCTAGTGCTGTTCATTTTGAGTTAATGAGGCAGCAAAAACAGAGAAGGAAGCAGTAAACTGAGTCCCAACACCTGAAAATCCTAGTCCCTGGTCACATTAGCAAATCACTCAGCCTATAGACCTCAGTCCTGTTCTGTAAAATGAAGAGTTCAAAAATTTAAGTGAATAATGAAGTTTGACAATTCTATGGATATTATTGCAGCATGGGATAGTGAGAGAGAGCTAGCTAGCCTTGGTGTCAGAAACCTGGGCCCCAGTACCACACTAAGGGAACTTTTCAATTCCCAAGTGCTTGTGATGAAAAACCTCATCTAAAATTTAATCAAGAAGACATCTCAATCAAGAGATCTCTTAGGATAAGAACAGGAATTTATTCTCTTTCCTGGGTGAAGAGGGCGGTCTTCCCCATGACTGATCATGAGGAAGAGGCACATTACAAAAGGCAGAACGAGAATTTATATCCTAATGTTTTCAAATCCCTTCCCTGGATATCCCTTCTCCCATTGGCTGAGAGGTGGGCTCAAGTTTCACCACGAAAATCTTCCCCAAAGGTAAACAAAAGAGGAGCCTGCCATGGTGGCTTACAAAGAACAAGGATGCTGATTGACAGCAAGGGAAAGAGGGGGAAGGGTCCCAAAGCAATGGGGAGGAGTGAACTCCGGCTGTCCCGGAATCCCACTGGCCTACAGGAGGGGCCCAGAGAGGCGGAAATCTGAATGCCTCCGGTAAGGGATTAACAGCAGAAAAAGGGGTGGGGAGAGGGAGAGGGAAGTTCCGAGAAGTTTTCACTTCCCCCCAGACTAAAGGTAATACTTTAACTGTAAGTTGTGGACTACTTGACAATCTGTATTGGAGGGAGTTTCCTCACAGCTAGTTCCCTGCATTGATGAAATCATAGGCTCACCCCACCCCTACTCTCACCCCCAAAGGCTATTGTATAATCTCTTCACTCTCAGTGATAATCAGGGGTGTGCTGGAATCTGCTAGATGGTGACTAGCCCTCCCCCTCCCAATTGTAATTTTTAGTCTGAGTATTTATACCTGGAAAATTAGCAAATGCTACAAATCAGGGCTTTATTGTTTTGTTGATCTTCTACACTTAGGTGATGGAAAGAATGTTGATGATGAAGAATTAAACTTAAAAATGTGTCAAAGGTACTTTTGTTTTTTTTCTGGACAGCTGCCTGTTAAACATTTACCAGTATACCCCTAATCATCATCAACATAATGACAATGCTTTAAAATTTATAGCGCACCTTCCCTATCACAGTCCTCTAAAGGTAGGAAGTACAAGTATCATTCTAGTTTTACAGGAAAGGAAACCAGGGCTCAGAGAAGGCAAGGGACTTGTCCATGTTTGCATAGCTAGTCCCAGCCAGTCAGCTGGGCTCACTACAAGTCCTGTTCTCTTTCCATTGCATTGCATTACCCTATCTAAGCATAATTTGATAATGCAGCTCCAGTCCCCTCAGGAAAGATCCCTGGAAATCTATGACAGACCTTCTGAATCTGTGAAACAATACTCTAAAAGTAAAATTAGAGAATTCTAATATTATCCTGGTAGGGGGGAGGAATAGCTTAAAATTAATTTTATAGTACATGTACTCAATATTTTTAATTGTGTCATTCAAAAAAACCCCAATCGTTCATATTACAGCTCTAAATCCTTACTTTATCTAATATCTAAGGTTGTCTTCCAATTTCTCTAACCTAATTTGAAAGACTAAAAGTGGACCTGTCCAAACTGTCTAGCTGGGGTAAATCCTAACAAAACCAGTAGAATAGGTCCTCTCTACAGAGTATGTTTCACTCCCCTTAGAAAAAAATACCTTCAAAACCTGAAATGCTGCTTTCATACTTGGGAAAGAAGCATTATGCTCACCCTTCACGGATGAAATATCATATATTTATAAAGACTCATTGAGCCACACTCAAGCATTTGGGAATGACTTGAATAATAGGATTTTTTTTTTTAACCAAGGACATTAAAAAAGCAAAAATTGAAAACTATGAGCATGAATTCTATGATCACTTTAATGAGAAATTCAACAACATACTTATGTTGATGTGTTGAACTCCCTGGTTTAATTTGAGCAGTGGAAACAGCAGGCTGCAAATTACAAGCACATTTTTTCCTCTTCTCAACTACTCTAACTCCTGAAAGGAGAAGAGGAGAGAAAGGATCTGAGTTATATCGTATTCTCTCTAGAAATAGTTATAGATCCAGAGCTGGAAGTGACATGAGAAGCCATTTAGTCCAGCTGTCTCATTTAACAGTTGAGAAAATCAAGACACCTAAGTTAAGTGACATTCCCAAATCCACAATGGTAATAACCAGAGGATTTGAAGTAGGATTTGAAGCTCAGCCCTCTGAGTACTCTAGACCCCATGCTCTTTCTACTGTGCCATACTCCTCCCTAACAGGTTAGTTCAATTAATAGATATTATTTACCACAACCACAATTACTTAACTGGAATTCTTTTAACTGGACTTCTTAGAATTTTTTATTTATGCCACAATAACTTTCAAATTAGTTAGCTGATCTTGCCCATATATGGTAAGCTATAAAACAATATCTTAACTTTATTCCATTATGCAGTGTACCATTCTGGAACAAGACCTGAGTTCAAATCTAGCCTCAAATACTTACTAACTATGTGACCCCGGGCAAGTCACTTAGCCACTTTTGTCTCGATGCCCTCAACTATAAAATAGGGATAATAACAGCACCTACCTCACAGGGTTGTTGTGAGGATCACTGAAAAAATATTTGTAAAGAGCTTAGCACAGTGCTTGGCACATAGTAGGTGCAATATAAAAATGCTTATTCTCTTCCTCCTCCTCCTAATACAGATTAGGACAGATTATATCATATTGACAGAATGAGAAATAATATGCTCTAAGGATAAAGTGGTGCAGTAGCAAAGTGCCAGGTCTGGAGTCAGGAAGACTCCTCTTCCTGAGTTCAAATCTGGTCTCAGATATTAACTAGTTGCATTACCCTGATTGCCTCAATTTCCTCATCTGTAAAATGAACTGGAGAAGGAAATGGCAAACCACTCCACTATCTTCATAAAAAAAAAAAAATCCTGAATAGGGTCACAAAGAGTGGGACATGACTGAAAAACAATAACTTAACAACAAAAGTGTGCTTGTATGTCTGCTGTTTAGATGACCCAAAATTAAGAGAATCTGGAAATAGACAATCTGAGATCTGTCCCTATGTAATGCTTTTTCCTGGGGCCTCCCCACTAGGAATATAATAACTAAGCTTTTGTTTATGGAATCTGTAACTGGCTCAAGAGTTTCTAGAACATCAACCCCATGAGATTTCCTTGCAAGAATTGCTGAAGTTTTGTTTTGTTTTCTCTTTTCTTGTAGAAGAGTATAAAGAAAGATAACCAGTGTCTATACTCCTGCATATCAAATATATGTCTCTGGTTGCCATCTTTCCCCCTGAGCTACATGTATTTCTATCTACCTGCCAGTCATCTATACCAAAAAAGCTTTAGCTCTGCGTCAGAAAACCTCTGATGCTTAACTTCTTATGCAACCTGGGTCAAGTCATTTAAGTCCTCTGGGTTTCAGTTTTCTCATCTTTTGGTTGGTCTAAATGACTTCAGAGGCTCTTTCAGATCTACATCTATGAACAACTTTAAACTAACAGGTCCAAAGATGAACACATCAAGACCTAAAACCAATTCACCTAAAAGACATTTCCCTTTTAAAAAAATCTATCTCATGAAATTTTCTTAGTCAGTATAGTGTTTTCTAGTGGTTTTCTCCTTTTGATAGTAAACTACCACCAGAAGCACAAAGTTAGAGCTGGAATGGGCTTTTTCTTCATCTATAGATGAGAAAATGGAGACCCCGAATTTATAGATGAGGAATTGAGGCCCAGTAATACAGAAAATAACAGGCAAAGCTCATACTGGATCCCAGGTTTTTCTGACACTAGGCCTAGTGTTCTGTCAGTTTCATCAAGCTACCTCCAAATATATTAGGTACTTCTGATGTCTCCATTCTCCTATCCTTCAAACTTCTATCACAAGTACATGCACAGATATGACCTCATATTCTTCCCCTCAAACCTTCACTGAGGTGGAATGGTTGGGTCTGACGTGCAGAAGACATGAGTTCAAATTTGGCTTCATACACTTCATAGCAGTATGACCCTGGGCAAGTCACTTAACCTCTCTGTCTGTTTCAGTTTCCTCAGCTATAAAAGGAGGATAATAATAGTACCCAACTCCTAGGGTTGTTGTGAGGATCAAATGGGATCCTATTTGTAGAGCACTTATAATGGTGCCTGGCACATTATAGGTGCTTAATAAATATCTGTTGTTTTTTTCTTCCTTCATCTCAAATCTTACAACATAAAATCTATATTTTGGCATTCAGGGTCTTCATTAGTCTAGTTCTACACTATCTTTAAGAACTGCTTTTATGGCACTTCATGTTTTCTCTGCCCCACCCAAAACAGACAATTCATTCTTCATTAATTCATCATCTTAATTTTATCCTGTACTTTCCTGATTCTATACCTTTTGTACACAGAGTCACCCATGCTTGGGAATGGATTCCTCCCATCTCTGCCAATCAATATCCTTCCCTTCTATCCTATTCTAAATACAATCTGAATTCATATAACTACAACACTCGGCTCTACAGTATTTGAATCAGGTAAATGCTTTTACTAAGGTACAAAAATACATACTGAGCATTGCATCAAGCAGTCTTCCATTATCTACAAAGGCATAGTTAGTAACCCTGGCTAGAGGAGTCTCACAGGGTAGTTCTATCAAGTCTGAGGGGCTCCAGAGGAGAGGAATAGCCTCTATATTTTCCTAGAATAAGCCCCCTCTCATATTTAAACTAATTCCCTTCCTAACACAATTCAATCCTCTGATACCTACCTCAATTGCCTACCTAAAACAATCCAATTCTTGACCCCCTGGGTATTCAGAGTCACCAATTGTTGCAAATGGCAACCCTTATTGGAACAGAATGTCAACCCTATGTCATAGTGACAGTTAAGCCCCTAGTCTGGTTTTACCAGAGCAAATATTAGACTGGGTCGTTCTTCTATTCCCTTAACCTTGGTACCTTCAAAACAACAATGATGGCATTAACTACAGGGTACTGTATAGTGTGTACTCAGCATAGTGTGGTGGATAGAGAGTTGTCCTTGAAACTGGGAACACCTGACTTTAAGTCCTACCTCAGACACATCTTGGCTGTGGGATACTAGGCAAGTTCCTCCACCCTTTGGTGCTAAGACAATAAGTGACTGCATTAGTAGAGGAAGTTTCTTCACCTAGGAGTTCATTTAATCAATGTTAAAGTCCATTTCCTTTTCCCTATCCTACTGTAATCACATCAAAGTGGAAAGGCCTTATCAAGTCTAGAATACAATAAGGAAAGATCTATAAGAGATCTGCCTGAAAATATTACCAAGGCAGGGATCCCTGCTATGTCTGTGCTAGTGCCCACATTAAGGCCTATACTGGTGCTTGTCATTGTCCCAACTGGTCTAGGTATAGTTCACTAATCTTGAGTGAAGGCAGATGGAAGGATTGAGGAAGGAGAAAGGCCAGGCAGAAAAACTTCTTGTCTATATTATTTAGTCCACATTTACACCCCAATCCATCCACTCAAGTACAAGTTCCTTATTAAAATTGCTACATTAAAGTCAATTAACAACCTACAACACCCCCTTTCCACCTAGTTTCAGCATCACCTTTCCCGTGATGCCTTCTCCATCCTACCAGCTAGAAGTGATTCCTATGTCCTTGAATATTTCAACCACTCTGGCTTCCTCTTTGTGTTAAATCATTTTCTAGTTTGTGTTACATTTTTATATGTCTCATATTTCTGCTAAATTGCAAGCTGCTTGAATATAGGTACTATGCCTTTTTTGTTGTTGTTTTCATTTTTTTATTTCTAGCATAATGCCTTTTACGTTCTGGGTACTTAATAAGTGCTTTGGAGTTTGAACTGAGCTAATTTGAACTGAATCAAAACATATTTTAATGACCGAGAAAGGAAGAGACCTTTAAACAATGAGGTTTCTTCAGTCTGATGCTATTTGCTGTATCTTAGAGTGGAGCTTAAAAGTTGGCAGTCTCCTGTATTAGACCCATAAGCTGCTGTCAAGATCATGAATTTCAGTGATTGCTCCCCATCATTTCTAGCTCTCATTGGTACCTGTTCACACCAGTTCTTAGTACTGATAATTTATAGCTTTCAAATTTTTCACAAGTTGGATTGAGAACCATAACTAGCACAGGCAAATAGGACTTTGCCCAAGGCACTAAAATCCAGATAAGCTGCTTACACCCTGTATAAAGCACTATCCTATTGCTTACCTCATGGTCCTCTCTTAGCCTATAATGACAGTCTATTGCTGTGGTACCCCTTCTAATAGGGAGTACTTTGTCCCCCAAAACCCCACTTTAAAGGTAAAAGCCAAACCACCTTTTTCTTCCTGCACAACTATACCCACAGGCCTAACTGTGCCACCACTGCCCACCATACCTCTCCAAAATAGTTGCCTTTCCTCCAATGAAAATATTCCAATTAAATAACTGGTCAGATTGATTGATTTGCATTGCTGCTTCTTTGTACCTCTAGAAAAGGATTCTTAATTTTTTCTGTGCCACAGAACCCTTTGTCTAGTGGTCTATGGATCCTTTCTCAGAATAACATTTCTTAAACACATAAAACAAAATTCATGAGCTTACAAAGGACACCAATTATATTGAAATATAGTTGTCAATTTTTTTAAGTTTATGCATTCCAGATTAAGAATCTTTGCCCCAGAAGGTATGTGGCAACCTTGACCTGGCTAAGCTTTCTAATCAATCAATCAAAAAGCCTTTATTAAGTGTCCGTCAGGGACCAGACAGTATACTAAGAACTGGAAATACAAAGACAAAAAAGAAAGTCTCTGACTTCTGGGAACTACATTCTATCCAACAGTGACATCCTAGTGACAGCTAATATGTTATGAAGCTCTTTCAGTGAAGGGTTTATTCCAGCGAATTCATTCAAGCCTCTCTAATAGTGTCCTAAAAAAGTAACTGAAACAAAGCAGGTGTTTAATAAATGCTTGTTTATTTACTGCTTGAACACTAGGAAACCTTAGGTGATGCCCAAACAGCTGCTTTTCTTCTCTTTGCAAGGGGAACTGAGGAAAGATAATTCCTCTGATTCCCATCTGGCAATGTATGCCCTTTTCAGGGTCCATCACTTCTCCCATCACAAGCAGACTTTAAACTTGGCTCACTGGACAACAGTCCCATCTTCTCAAGTTCTCCAATCAAGCACAAGGACACATGTACAAACTGCTGCCCAAACATAGTTTGGTATCCCCCAGGAAATATGCAAACTGAACCCAAATACCTGGGTTGCATTGCTACCACCAAATCCTTTAAATAAATTCCATAAACGACAGGCTAGAGTTACAAGAAGAAGTCAATCAAATAAGAACCAAATAAGAACCAATCTAGTTTGATTTGAACAGTAATTCCTGTCTGCTTTGGACCTTTTGGACCTGAATGACATCTTTCACCACAACTGAAAGAGTACCAGCTGATGCTTTTGGCAAGGGGCTTTCTCATGAATTATGGCTTTCTGATCACTGAGATTATTCAAGCCATTCCCAGTGACAGAAGAGTAGATTCAAAGGAATTGATTCTATGTAGATAGAAAGTTATGCCCCAAATAGAATCAAACTTCTAGCCCTGGTTTGATGTAGATATTACCTAAATGGCAGGAGTGGGGCAGCTACAGTCTTAGGCCACATATTACTTTCTAGGTCCTCAAGTGCAGCCTCTTGACTGACTCCAAACTTCATAGGATTTGTTCTGTGAAGTTTGGTTTCAGTCAGAGGGCCACACTTGAGGACCTGGAGGGCTACACGTGGCCTCAAGGCTACATGTTTCCCATCCCTGACCTAAAGCTTTGAAATACTTCTTAAAGCATAAGTCTGATTATGTCCTACCCTTCCTTAATTTGGGTGTTTTATACCCAAACATAAAACCCTCTCTTCAGCATTTAAAACTATTTATAACCAGGCATAACCAGAGGCAGGTAGGTGGCACAGGGTCCTGGCCTACTGAAGACTCATGTTTCTGAGTTCAAATCCAGCATCAGACATTTACTAGCTGTGTGACCCTGGGCAATTCACTCCTCCCCACCCTTGCCTCAGTTTCTTCATCTATAAAATGAACTAGAGAAGGAAATGGCAAACTATTCCAGTTGCTTTGCAAGAGCATCTACTTGCTGTTCCTTGAATAAGGCACTTCAAATCCTGGCTTTTGTGCCTTTTCATTAGCTGTCTCCCACAGTAGGTGCTTAATAAATGTTTGTTGAATTGAATTAAATGCCTGGAATGATTTGTCCCTTCATGTGTTCCACAACTTAATTTCCTTGGCTTCCTTCAAAATTCAGGACAAGTCATACCTTCTGAAGAAGTCCTATCCTCTGGTCCCCTCTAGCTGTAAGTGTCGTACAATTTTGAATTATCTTCCATCTATTCTGTACCTATAGCATGAACTTAGTTATATGCATGTCTTCTTCCTGTTTAGAATGTGAGCTCTTTGAGGGCAGGAAATGTTTTTGTCTTTCTTTGTATTCCCCAGGAACACAGCAAGTGATAAAGGCATGCTGATTTGACTAAGTTCTATCTTCTCCTTCGGAAAATAGTGATAGCCCTAGTTTCTGTCTACCTCAGAAATAAATGAAATGAAAATGAATGAAAAGCAATACCACTATGAGGTCTGTTTCCCAAGATCATTAAGGGAACAGGGAAAGAACCTGTTTGTTCTAAAATATTTATAGAAGCTCTCTGTGGTGACAAAGAACTGGAAATTCTGGGGATGCCCATCAAATAAGGAATGGATGAACAAGTTGTGGCATATGATTATGATGAATAGTAGTAGTGTGCTATGAGAAATGATGAGCCCAATAATCTTAGAAAAACATAAATAGACTTCATGAAGTAATGAACAGCAAAATAAGCAGAACCAAGAAGATAATATTGTTTTACGAACAACTTTTAGTGACTAAGTCATTTTGACTATGACAAATAACCAATTAACTAGGAAAGATAGAAGAGGCTATCTGCATCTAAAGAAAGAACTAGTAAATAGAAGTATGTACAAAACAATTTTATATATATCTACATAGTTGTATCTAATAGTAGCTTTCTTGAGGATGAGGCCTGTGAAAGGAAAAGGTGAAAAAAAAAGAAAAAAGAAGTTACAGGATAACTTTATTACATATTTAAAAGAAAGAGCAAATTGCATTTAACATCTGCAGTTTCGTGTATGATTTTTCCCATTTTTTCTTTTTTATACTATATTATGGAAATACTAGTTTTATTACTTATATTCAGAACAAAACAAATAAAATTTAAAAATAAAAAAAACCAATGAAATCATGTCAGAGGTAATACCCAACTCTTGCTTTAACTTAGTAGTAATGCTGCAAACGTTGAGCCAGGGTTAAGCAAGCGTTATCTGTGAAAACCAGGTGACTGATAGACACTTTCAAGTTCAAGGGAAAGTTGTAAAGACTTAGAAGACCTAGAGACTCCTATTTTGTAATCATGCCTGCCTGTAAATATCTTACCATTTTAAAAAGAACAACTCTGAAGAGATTACCAAGTATTCCTATATAGCCTTTCTCCCTTAAAATGATTCTCCACATCTTTATTAACACAACTGTCATTATTGGGAAATTAGCCTAGACCTACAAACCACAACTAGCTCTTGAAGATTGATGTATTGGAGCATTTTAGTAGTCATACTGAATTGTAGCTTTTTGAATGTTAATGTTCAATTGATGTAATTCATTGCTAATGCTTGTGCTGGAAACATGTCCACTGTGAGCCAAGTCTATACTTTCTGGAATGCTCTCATTTGAGGGCATATGGCAGAAAGCTCTGAGCAGGAGTACGTGTAAAAGAAAAAGAACCATAATGAAAGATGGATTTTCTTGGGCAGGGGTATCATAAAGGTAAATGGAGATGATGGCCATCTTTGGGATCATTGTGAAATTCCCAAAGTTAGCATTGGCAAGGACACAAGCCAGTATTGGTACAATGAAAAACTTTTTAAAGACCGTACTGTTTCTTTTTTTTTCTTTTCCTTTTGGAGGGGGGAAGGCAGGGCAATTGGGGTTAAGTGATTTGCCCAAGGTCACACAGCAACACAGTATTAAGTGTCTGAGGCCGGATTTGAACTCAGGTCCTCCTGACTCCAGGGCCGGCGCTCTATTCACTGTGCCACCTAGCCACCCCCAACCATATTGTTTCTTTACTGAGAAAAAGAGTTGGACTAAGTAGAGAAATTCCTGACTTCTTAAAGCAAAGGAGTGATTAGAGACTCTGAAGGGAAACTGGAGGCAGGGGAGTAGGGATGAAAGGGGATATTGGCATCACCTTTTTTTTTTTAATGCTCCAGCCTTACCCACATTCCAGTCACTTTCCCATTGATTCCATGAATTTGTTCCTTGTTACTAGATCAGGTCTGAGTCCTATTTTCTCCCTTATCTATTTGAAAAAAAAGCAGGTTTGTGATCAAAATATTTCTTTATCTTCTCATTGCTAATAGGTGAGCTGACTCAAATACTTGAAAATAAAGTCCAGATGTTCTCATATTTCCAAATGTATCTTGATAAGAGCAAGAGCCATTATGTTATTGTCAATAACTGTCCAAGGCAGAACTGAATACAACTATCTTTCTCTGAGAGTTGTGTTTAAGTATTCTGCTGCTAGCTTTAGAAACAAAAATACAAACTCAAATACCCAAATGGATGTGTGATCTCCTTGATCTGGGAGGTTTTCCAATGGTACAGACCACAGCCATCCATGCTTTTTCTATTTTATGTCAATTGTGTCCATGACCTAGCCTAAGTTTAACACAGTGAGTTCCACTCAACTTGTGGAAAGCTTTCCTTACTTTATCCTGACATCACAAGGCTTCCAGTGGAGTACTTACTCTGTTTGTCCACCTGACATTCCTCCCCCTTCAACAAAATTAGCCCATCTTCCCTTCATTTTTACATCTCTCTAATGACGTCTTTTGCCCCTGCTCTCCATAGTTCTTTACTGATTATATGTAGCAACCTGCTCACACCCACCAAGAACTTCTATATTGCCCCTTGCAAAATATTCATTTTTAATCCTTAGGTTATTATGTATATCTTCTTGCCATACAACAACACATCACCAAATTTTAAAAGGTATAAAATTTACAAATGAGTGTACTCCATCTTTAGTTGTATTATCTTAGCTTAGTTATATCTGCTATTTCATTGGCATTTCATAAAATGGCTTAATTCCCTGAAATTGACACATTTAAAATTTATTTTACTTGGAATATTATTAATTGCCTAAATTTCAAACTGTGTCCACATACATATAAATGGATTGATTGAATTCAAAAAAAGAAAGAAGGAAAACAAGGTAGGAAAGGAAGGAGGCAAGGAAGAAAGAAAGAAGAGAAGGAAGAAAGGAGGGAAGGAAGGAAGGAAGGAAGGAAGGAAGGAAGGAAGGAAGGAAGGAAGGAAGGAAGGAAAGAAGGAAGGAAAAATAATGTTCAGTAAATCATTTAACCTATCTGCAGTTTGCTGCTGCTTCTATGAGCAGAATCTATCTGGGACTAAGCTATCTCATAAAATAAAAGAATATATAAAATAAAGAGGTTGGACTATGTGGTCTCTAGGTTTCCTTATAGCATTAAGACTATAAGGCAATATTTTATTGTATTATAAAATTAAGGTTATGTGCACATCCTATTTTAGTCATACTCTTGAATAGACAAGTCACTGAGCTTGCTTCAACTGCCAACCCTGCTAGATCTAGATAATTGAAATAGCTCTCAAAATTTTCAACTACCTACTCATTTTTGCACTTGTTGACCTTTTCACAGATCTCATCCCTCTTGGTTTTTCTGTTCATTTCTGACACTATCAAACACCACCTTCTGCTTGGATACTCTCTAATCCCTTGGCTTCCATGACACTTCTCACTCTTGATTCTCATATTTAATGATATTTCTTCTCAGATTCTTTTGCTGATTCATTATCCACCTCTTTTTCACTAAGTATCAGTGTTCCCCAGTGCTCTGTACTAAGCCATCTTCTCCTATCTCCTTAATGATTTTCTCTGTTCTCATAGGATCCTCTATATAGATAACTTTTTGTCCCAAATCTCTTTATCCAGAATTTCTTTCCCATAATCCAGTTTTGCATATTGAATATTCCAACTGCTTATTGGAGACATATCCATTAATACCTGAAAAATGACATTTCCCTATTTCTGATGTTGGCATCACCATTCTCTTCAAATTACCAATATACAAAACTATAGCATCATATTTGCATTTTCCCTCTTCTTTACCCTCCCCCAGTCAAACAGTTGGCAAGCTCTATAAGTTTAGAAATCTTTTTAAAGCCAAGAATGAGCAGCTTTCCAGAAGAATGCTGCTGTGAACAGCTTTTCAAGGTTCTGATTACACAATACAGTGAACACTCTACTCAATAACAAATCAGAGCAAAATATTCACGATAAATCAAGGTATAGCATTCATAATGTTACAACTTATCACAGAAAATCAAAATACACCATTCATAACAACTTATCGCAGAAATGGCCACATAGTTTTCACCACAGTGGTCACATAGTTTTCAACAAAGTACAATCATTTAGTCAGTCAATCACTTAGTAACTCAATCAGGCAATCAACTCAATAATTCAATCATCCTCAGGGTCACAAAATACAAAAGTCAAAGTTCTCTACTCATGGAGCACACTAAGTTACAAATCAGTCACTTATTCAGTCATCAATCTCTATTCAATCATCATAAAATACATAATCCCTTCACCCCTAGGTCACTAGTAAATTACACTTTCTTAGTCAGTGCATAGTGTTCAAGTAAAGTCTTCTTTCAGCTTGACTCAGGGTGGTCTCTCACATTCCCTAGATCTCCTTCCATGGTCTAGATCCTACCTTGATTCACTAAACTGTCACCTGGGTTCAAAGGCAGACAGCTCCCAGGTCCTTGTCCAGCTTTCCACATACTTCCTGTTACACACTGAAGCTAACAGCATCCAGTCCACCTTAAATCCTTCACAGTCTCTGTTCCCAGGAAGTCAAGGCTTAACAAAGCCACAAACAGATTCATGCAAAATACCAGCATCACAGACATGCTTCCTTAGTCTTCTGCAGCTCCAGCTGACCTTTGGATGTCTTTGGCAGGTCCCAGAAGCTCCAGCTGGCCCTCAGACTCAGCAGCTCCTCAGCAGAAGCTCCATCTGGTTCCCAGAATCAAAATCACTAAACCCAGGTTCTCAAAATCAAAATCATTCTCTCCAGCCTGGGGGGCCTTTCCTCTTCAGCCTCCATGGTAGCAGCAGCTTCTGCCTCCATGAAGCTTATTCTAAGAAGAGCTGACACAGCAGGGACTTCTCCTTACACACACACACACACACACACACACACACACACACACACACACAGCATTAGCTCCTTCCTGTTTCAGCCAACACCTTCCTGTTATGTCAGCAGCAGGGGTTCATACCTTCTGTTTCTTTAACAGAGGTCTGGTTAATTACTAAGTGCTAAGTACCTCTCAGCTTAGCAATACAAAAGGAACTTCAAATTTCATTACTATTACAATCTCTCATATCCATCCCCTTCTGTCTAATAACTTTTCCATCAACTTAGATCAGATCTCCTTTACCTCTTACCTAGACTTTCTCTTCCCTCTACAATCCATTCTTCAGACATAAACCAAAATAACTTCCTAAGGTCCAGACCTGACAAAGTATATCATTTCCCCACTCAAAAAACTTCAATGACTCCTTATACCCTATAGGATAAAATCTAATCTCCAAAGCCTGGCATCGATATCATCCACAGTGTGACTCCAACCTACCTTTTCAGCCTGATGTTCTGTGTGTGGAATACCACCTATTCCCTCTACCCCACATGATCACTACCACCTTAATACATTTGTATAGTCTGGTCTTCATTCCTGAAAAGCAATTTTACTTCACCCTGACTTTCAGAATCCTCTAATACTTTCCAGGCTCACCTTAGGAGCAACCTCTTCCATGTAGGCCTTCCTCTATATCTTCAACTGAAAGTGTCTTCTTCTCATATAAACTTAAAGTAATTTCTCTAGATCTCTCTTCTGACCCCTATGATTCCCGACTGTTCCTAATATCATATCCCAATTTCAGCTGAATAGAAGATAAATTCCCTAAGGTACAGGAATTGTGTCATTTTTATCTTGTACTCAGCACCCAGCAGAATGGCTTCTACATAAATATGTACTTACTAAATGTTTTTTGAAATGAAATGGAAAAAATAATAATTGTTGGTAGCAGCAGAACTTTTTTTCTTAAAATTGAATGTCAGAGTTAATAGGCCATGGAAATGGAGACCATCAGTTAGATCTATTCCCCTTTTACCAACCATTCAATCAAATCTATTCTACCATATTAAGAACACAATTCTAATACAGAGTAAGTTGGGGAAAGTCTCAATCCCAGAACCCTAAGCAGTATTTCATAGAATCTTGGATTTTAAAAGGACATTATTGATAACAACAAGTACCAAAAATTAGGAAAAGTGGTTTGACAAAGGATATGCCTTTTGCAATCATTAAAAGAATATTTTCTGTTCCTGAAATGAGAATTGTCTTGGAAAATCCAAGATAAATAATTGTCCTACTTAGACATCATCTGGTCTAAACTTCCTCACCATGCAGGAACTCTCCCAGAAGATCCTTGATAAGTAGTCATTCCATTTGTACCTAAATATATGTAGACAAATCCCATACAGGTTATACCTCAGAATCTGGGGACAGAATTATAAAAAGTTACATATTAAAACCAAGTAAAAATCAATATAAGTAGATGGAATTGATCAGACACAAAAGCAATTCACCCAGGAAACCAGGCTATTCAGACATCTTGCCATCTACCTTGCTGCTGTCCCACTTTACCACACTTGAAATATTGAAACTCTAGACTGGACTTCCAAAATACATGCCCTCCCCACCATAAGGGGAATTAATCCATTCAGTTTTGCATTTCTGCAGCAGCTAAGTGGTGCAATGGATAGTGTGCTGGGCCTGGAGTTAGGCAATACCTGAGTTCAAATCCAGCCTCCAATATTTATTAGCTTGATTAAGTCACTTACCCTCTGTTTACCTCAGTTTCTTCATCTGTAAAACATGGATAATAACTACCTTCATCCTACGTTGTTGTGAGAATCAAATGAGATAATAATTGCAAAATGCTTTACATAGTGCCTGGCACATATGGTGCTTAATAAATAACTCTCCCTTTCCACAAATCCCACCCATAACCTTTTCCTCTGCCTTAAGCCCTAGTTGTGGTCCAAGAATGAGGCCAGAAAAAACTTAACTAAGCTACTATCTCTAAACAACCTCATATCGTGCTTCACATTAAATCCAACCATCCCAAGGCCAACCAAGGCCAACCAAGATCCCAAGGTATCTTACCATCATTTTTGCTGCCTCACACATACCTTCTTCCATATAGCCTTTCCATATCTTGCTCTTACTTTGGGAACAGTAATCAAATTACTACTGGAAAAGACTTGATGATCTATAGCCTTTAGTACCAATATATCATCCTTGTGATTTCTCTGTGATTCCCTTCCCTGTCTGACACTTCCCTTATGTGATATGTCTTCTTATTATAATGTAAGCTCCTTGAGGGCAAAGACTAGTTCACTTTTGTGTCTGGATCCCAAGTGCTTAATGTAGTACATGCTTAATAAATGCCTTTTTCATTCTTTTATTTATAATGAGACTAGAATTTTGTTCAGATCTATTCAAGGAGACATGAGTATGATAGTGCAGAAAAATTTCTCTTTTTGTTGGTCTAGCCTTTCCTGCAACCAGATATCTCTGCTCTCAACATGAACTCTCCTCTCTGGCACCCCCTGCTCTGATCCTTCTCTGGAACTCCTCATACCTGGAATTTCCCCGGCTAAAAATGTCCAGGTTCATCATTAACGGCTATGTATCTTCTTAGAACATCACAGTTGGAAAAACTAATCATATATGTTCCTAAGAGGGACCCATATCCCACACCTTCCTATAAAACACTTGACCCTTTTCCACATTGGAGAGCAGCCACATGAAAACCGAGTGTAACCTAGAGGGAAATTCTTTGTGGGCATCAAACGTTTTTTTCCTTTTCCAGCCATTGCCTGGAGATCATCTCTCCTTAGGCTTGGATGCTCCCTGTTGACTAATTCACAGATGTGTCCTGACCCTCTGCAGAATGGATTGTATTATTGCCTCCTTGGTGATAAAAGAGAGCAAGGGAACAACTAAGCACTTTCCAAATTGTTGTCATTGTTGTTAATGTTAAATGCACACCCAAACAAACTGTACTTGCAAGCACAGACGTTATTCCTGCAGTTTATCTGTAGCACAGATTGGCATTATAGTAATTTACCCTTGTGTTCAGAATTTTCCAAATAGCTAGAAGGAAAGTATGAACTTTGCCAAATGCAGTGAAAAACACATATGCTCAAAGAAAAATTTCACAATGATAGCGTGGGTCTACTTTTTAAAATTCCAATTTGTTGTGCCAACTGAGTACCATATTAAAAATTAGATGGAAGCTGAAGACTATTGAAAGTTGAAGTATACTGTTTTTTCATACTAATGTTACACTAAAAATAGTGGAACAATGTGCCAAAAATGATCTCAAAATGCCCCCATTTGACCTGTTCCCTCTGAGCCACTCAAAATTATTTTCCTTTGATGAAATTGCTCTGAATCAGAACAAATGATGAATAACCTTATATTTTTTAGTTTCCTTTCCTGAATGAAAACCAAAGAAGCAATGGAGATAAGAAGGAGGTAAAATGGTTTTCCTTTGGATACATCCACACAAGATACCCAGATGGGTATCCAAGATCCATTACAATCTGTCTCCAATCAAACTTTTTCCACACATTTTGTCCGCTATTTCATGATAGCCCATGTTACACACACATACAGACACATAATATTCAAACTGTCCTCATTTTCCTACATATTCTTTGCCCATATGTCAATGAGGTTTTTGAAAATTACATGGAGCTACATAAATGATAAGGTTATACACTGTATCTTTCTTCCTATCTTTCTACTCTACTCCTACCTTTCAAATTCTTAATCATCATTTTCTCTTTCTCCTTTTCATCATTATCATTATCAATATGTTCTTCTAAACTTGTTTGAAGAGGCTTAAAAACAGAAGCAGATCTGGAAACTGGCCCTATTCTGCTATTATTGTTTTCCACTTAAAAGTTCTATGGACTATTCCCAGGAAAGATAAAATCATGGTCTTTTATCATTGACTAACAGTATTGGTATGTGAGCTCATCTTCTATAGGCTCAATGAAAAATATCCTCAAGTCAACACAACTCTCTTTGTTTTGAAAGCTTTTTGTTCCATGTATCTAGATTACTAGTATTTGGTATGGTAGCATATATTTTAAAAGGTGTTCTCATTTGAAACTATGACCAAAGGGCTATAAAACTACACATACCTTTTAATTCAGCAATGATAGCCCAGCAATTCAGTCTGTATTCCAAAGAGATTTTTTAAAGAGAAAAATGACCTATTAGTAAAAAAAAAACCAACTGTATTTTAGCAGCTTTTTTTATGATGGCTAAGAATTAGAAACTGAGGAGAAGCCCATCAACTGGGGAATAGCTGGAAATGGGGAATGTGGCATATGATTGTAATGGAATATTACTGTGCTAGAAGAAATGATGAGCAGGATGATCTCAGAAAAACCTGGAAAGACTTATATGAACTGATACAGAGTAAAGTAAACAGAACAAGGAGAACATTGTACACAGTAATAGCAATATTGTTCAGTGAGCAACTGTGAATAACTTGGCTATTCTCACAATTCAGATTCAATACAATCCCAAAGGACTCATGATGAAAAATGCTATTCACCTTCAGAGAAAGAACTGATGATATCTGAATACAGACCAAAGCATAATCTTTATACTTTCTTCCTCTTTTTTTGGAGGGAAGTTTGAATTTTCTTCCACAAAATGGCTGATGTGGGAATATGTTATTCATGCTTGTACATGTAAAATCTATATAAGTTTGCTTACCATCTCAGGGAGGTGGGAAGAGAAGGAGGGAAGTAATAGAGCTTGGAATTACAAGCTAAAAACACAAAGAAAATGTTAAAAATTGTTTTTATATGTAACTGTGGAAAAATATTATTTAACAAGTAAAAGGTGATCTCAGGTTTTTATTGATCAGTGTTATCCAGGTGATTATAGACAGAAGTTTGGTCTGAGATAATGTCTTGGTTCCAATATCACTTATTTCTTGAATTCTCTAGGACGTTCTATGAAATATTTTTTTATGGAATAGGTATCTGTCTTTCATCATTTCATGAAAAACATCGAACATTACATGTATAATTAAAGCTCATGTCTTCCTAGGAATATTCAATAAGTGATAAAACTTTGCAGCCTGTAATAATGTGTTGCACAATTTCTACCATTTTGTGCATTATCAATATTGAATATTGTTTGGCCTCCATAAAGATAAGCTTTCTATAATCTCTGTGACAATTAGCTGATCCTGAATTACCATCAAAAACCCTTACATTTCCAAATACAAGTACACTTAAGTCAGGCATTTGTTTGGTGCTTCCTCGTTAGCACATTGTTGATCAAGTTCATTCAAAGTCTCCCATGGGGAACTTTGATTTGATTTTTGTAGCTTAGATATTTGCTAGACTTCATTAAGAGATAACTCATTTGGAGTTGCATTAGACAAATCTAATGATATATAGCTAGTTAATTAATTAGTCAGTGCTAATTGACCTATTTACCATGTACTGATAAAATATGTATCAATTGTCCCTCTTCTTCCTCATTGGTGGGGAACTATGGACTTTTCTATAACTGTATTAGAATGATGGGCCTCATTAATGCCTTTAGGATGAGATTATAATAAGATTATTGGGTTTTGCTAAGATACTTTCCAAATCTCTTTTGTTTCATTTTACAGTTCTGAAAGTATTCATTAAAATTGATATTGCTTACATGCTAATTGCTTCAAACATGTTCTTCCCATTCAACTTTGATTTGGTATGCCAATAAGTTTCTTGACAAATTCAGCCTCAATATTGTCCTTGATACCTTTCAGCATGATGATTCTTTCCTGGGTGGGGCCAAGGCATTTGCAGTTATTTCCTTCTTCTGTTGGCTCAGTGTAGGTTCTAGGTTCAAGTTTAAAGCTTTCAATATTTATCTTTTGGAGACTCACAAAGCAGGTCAAAGAACAAACGAAACAATTCAATACCAAGCAAAACTTAAAGAGGCTTATGTAGTAAATAAATCTGAGATCATCATACCCCAGTTGATAAATGGTCAAAGAATATGAACAGGCAGTTTTCAGAGGAAGAAATTAAAGATATCTATAAGCATGTGAAAAAATTCTCTAAATCACTATTGGTCAGAAAAATGCAAATAAAAATAATTCTTAAGTACCATATCTCACAGGTCAGATTAGCTACCATGACAAAACAGGAAAGTGATAAATGCTAGTGAAAATGTGGGAAAATTGGAACACTAATGCATCTCTGGTGGAGTTGTGAACTGATTCAACCATCCTGGAGAGCAATTTGGAACTATGCCCAAAGGGCTAAAAAATGAGCAAACCATTTGACACAGCAATACCACTTCTAGGGCTGTATCTGAAAGAGATTATACAAGTGGGAAAAGGACATGTATGTAGACAAATATTTATAGCAGCTCTTTTTGTGGTGGCAAAGGGATGCCCATCATTTGGGGAATGGCTAAACAAGTTGTGGTATATGAATGTAATGGAATACTTTTGTGCTATAAGAAATGAGGAGAAAACAGACTTCATAATAACCTGGAGAGATTTATGTAAACCAATGCTCAGTGAGGGGAGCAGAACCAGGAGAACATTGTACACAATTACAGACACATCATATCTGTGATGACTGACTTTGATAGAATGGGCTCATCTCAGCAATGCAAGGCAATTCCAAAGACACTCCAAAGGACTCATGATTGAAAAGACTATCAATATCTAGAGAAAGAATTATGGAGTCTAAATGCAGATTGAAGCAAACTACTTGCTTTCTCTCTTTTTTTTTGTTTTGTTTTGTTTCTTCTTCCTCATTATTAATTCCATTGGTTGTAATTCTTCTTTACAACTTAAGTAATGTTTAATGTGAAGGTATCTGTAGAACATATATTGATTACATGCTGCTATGGAGGTGGGAGGAGGGAGAAAATATGGAACTCAAAAATTTGTGGAACTGAATGTTGTAAACTAATAGTAAATAAATAAAAAGTTTTTTTTTAATGAAGCAAAATGTTAAAAAAGAAATCTAAGATGAGAAAAATAAAACATAGGAGTTAGATATGATTGACTGTTTACACAGAAAATTAAAACTCACTAAAATAGTTACACATTATAAGAAAGAGAAAATATAAGATACCTTCCCCTATCTCTACCACTACCTTTGCATTGCAGTTTCCTTTCAGATATTAGCCTGAAGCCACATTTATTTACAGAAAATGTCATATCTATTACCAAAAGATTGATAACATCAGTGACTTCTCCAAATATAGGTCAATCACATATTTACAAACTTTACATAAAGCAGTAACAGAAAAAAATCTACATAACAGTAAAACAATATATTATCTGATGAGCAAAAATAAGTTTTTGAAAAAATTTTAATTGTACGGAAAATCCCAGAAGTATAAAGAGAGACTTCTTGTAGATTCATTATTTAATGAAGTTGACCAAAACAATTATAATATATACATATATACATATATTTCTTTTATTGATTACTATAAAGCCTTTGACTCAGTTCTGCATTCATGACATCCATATACTATAAATATTTAGACAACTATAATGAAAATACTAAATTATTCAATGTCCACATGAAGAACTATTTTCCATCTTTAAAACATCAACACAATAATTCCAATCACAATTAATGTAAAACACAATATTTTTCAGGGACAACATTTCAGTCCATTATGGTTCTGTTTAATCTAAAAGATACTGTTATCTTTCCTGTATCAAACTAAGAGTGACTTCCAAATTAAAGAGGCAGTCAAACCAAATCATTATCATTAGCCCATGGGCTAAGCAAGAAAACCAACCAAGATTCTTTCCCAACTCTGAGATTCAATCAATTGATGGCACTTAAAACCTCCTTCTATTCAAATGATTAATTACAGACTACTATTTTCATGTCATGAGTTATATAGAGTCATGAGTATATTTTCTTTCTCTTATTCCCTAGCAGCAGTTGACTCAGGTTCCAAAATTGCTAGCTACAATTTTGATTAAAATATTTATCTCAGCTATTCACTGAGTTAGATTATATATAAGGTCTAGATTAAGTAATCTAGACAATTTTGTATCATAGATTTTCTTTTTATGACAATGTAATGGCAAGCAAAGAAGTATTTAGAACTTTCTTTCAGCTATTTAACACCTTGTTGCAGTTCAAGTTTCTTTTGAGCCTTGCCTGTGACAGGGCGGAATAGGAAGGAACCAATGACTATATATAAGGAGAAACCCAAGCTGGAAGAGAGCAGAATTGAGAAGGGGAACTTTGTCGTGGCCAGACACTCTGTTTGTGTTGATTTTTGTTTGTGATACTTTGTACAGGAGCTCTAGGACCTTACTGGAAGCCTGAAAGAGAAATTTCTTGTTGTCTGCTTACGGAAATCCTGGAGGAAGGTTTCTGAGGTCCTGGGGGGCTATTGTGGGGATTTGTGTTGGGTTCTCAGACCTTGTTTCTGAGTTTGTATTGATTTCTTAGACTTTGTTTGAGGGTCTATGTTGATTTCACAGGCAGAAAGTGAATTGATGATGGTGCCAGCAATGTGCATGAATGTTATTGTGACTCAGTTAAGCTTTGTCTTCCCAGAAACAGAAACTGTGAAGGACTTGAGGTGGACTGGACACTTGGAGCTTCAATATGGAATGGGAACTGGACGAGGAATTGGACAAGGAGCTGGACAAGGAGCTGAGAGCTGCCTACCTTTGAATCCAGGTGACAGTTGGGTAGATTCAGGCAGGAGCTGGGACCATGGAAGAGGAACCATGGAATCTGAGAGCCAGCCCCAGTCAAGATGAAAAGATCTTTCCTTGGGTACTTAATGCTGACTGAGAAGATAATGATTTACTGTGACCTAAGGGTGGAGAACTTTGACCTTTTGTCCCTTAAGGAGGCTTGCTTCTTAAGGATGATTGAGTTAACAACTTACTGAATGATATGTTTTATTTAAAACTATATGGCCACTTCAGTGAAAATTATGTGGCCACTTTATAGTGATAAGTTGTTAAGTTATAACATTGTGAATGGTATACTTTGGTTTCTGTGAATGTTTTGCTTTAATTTACTGCTGAATAAATAGAGAGTTCATTATACTATGTAATCAGAACCTTAAAGTTGTTCACAGCAGTAGTCCTCTGGAAAACTGCTCATGCTTTGCTATACAGACAACCATTAGTACATTCCTCACAGCTGACCATACTTCCTTGTATTCCCATGAAGTTGTCCAAAAATATTTAATATTATATGATTAGATTAGATTAAGAACTGGAAGACACATCAGAGTCCATCTACTCCAAACCCATCATTTCACAAATGGGAGATTAAGTGACTTGTTCAAGACCACCCAAGAAGTAATAAAAGTAGATAGATCAAAATTCTGGTCTCTTGATGCAAAACTTATTGTGTCAATGCATTGACAATTCTTACTTGATTATACTGAATTTCTCGTTTGCAATCTCATAATTTTTCTGGGTATTTAGTTTGTTTTTAAATATGGGGCTATTTTCACTAATTTAGCTAGAAATAGACCAAACATTTTTATTCCTATTACTTGTGACCCAGAAAAAAAAAATCCTAAATCATGTTAGGTTGATTCTGTAAAATGGCAAATGATAACAAATTTAAAATTTCCTTCCCAGTTGATAGGATCAGAGTTTTAGATCTGGAAGAGATCTTAAAGGTCATTGTATATATCATCCTTATTTTAGAGATAAATGAGCTGAAGCCCAGAAAGCTTGCATGATTTACCCAAGGTCACACTAAGTAGTACATGAAAGAACCAGGAATCAAACTTAAGTCATCTACCTTCAACTTCAGCTCTCTTTTCCACTGTATTATATTACCTCCAAATTCAACTAAGTGAGATAATATTCATAAAGCACCAGGTACATAGCAGTTGATATATAAATGCTAGCTAGCTATTATTATTATTATCTTCTCAATAGGTCAGTGTAAATAGTCCTTGATGCAGTTTTTTTGAAGTCTTCTTAAGGTAGAAGTTCTCTTACTACCTTGAACTGTTATAGGCAATCTACACTGTGATCTTCACAGAATTATAATACATTATGGTTTGAAAGTATCCATTTCGTCACACACACACACACACACACACACACACACACACACACAAAGAATACCAGTGTAACATATCTGACAAGTACATATTCAGCCTCTGTTTGAAGACCTCCAAGGAAATGGAACCCAGAGGAGACTTCTGCTTTTAGATAGCTCTAATCAACAATGAATTAAAGGGGGTTTTAATTTTTGTTTGTTTTCATTTTTTGTTTGTTTGATTTTACTTCATATCAAGCTGAAATTTCCTTCTGCAATTTTTGTCTATTGTCCCTGGTGCAGCCCTCTGGGGACAAAAGGAACAAGAACTCTCTGGCATTTACAATTAGAAAATTCCTTTAAATCCCTCTTGCCATTCGTAGTGCTAACCAACCCAGTTTATTTCAAATCAAGATGGTTGTTAAAAGATCATCACACTCTCCATTTAAAACCTATTACAACTTTCTCTAATTAGTATTGCCTAATCTATAGAGTTGAATTAATGAGACCATGGCACTATTGATCTGATTGTTTTGGTCATCTCAATAATCAAATAAGATCACTGCAGAGCTGAGCCAGTCAATTGCTACACAATTACTAGGGGGAAAAAGGTCAAAATACTGTATCAAGTGTGCCATGGACAATTTGATCACACTCACTAATTTACTAAGGAGCTGGCTGTGCTTGGGGGAATTTGTGTCTATATCTAGTAAGATGCTGAAGCATCTGAGGGAAAATGGTGACATTTAATCAGTCATTTGGCTGTTTTATCTATGAGATGCCAAACATCCAGCTGTTTCCATTAATTTAAACAAAATATTTGAGTGAGAAATACAATTTTTCACCTTTCCTTAATATTAGTCAAATGTTTAGCACTGACAAAACTAAATGTCCAAATAACTGGTTGAAATTTTCACTTTTACCCAGTTGGGTTCAGGCCATGCAATCACCATTTATATCAGAAGCTGTCTTCAGGATGACTGTTTAAAAGTGTGTTCTGCATGGAGCCCTCTTCAATTTGCTAAATTAATAATCTGTGTGTTTTCAAATACTTAACATATTTCTCTTCATCTGTAAGCATCTGGTGCATAATCTGCTGTCTACATTTTGTGCATATTGGGTGCATTATTCAAAAATGTTAGTTCAGTTACCCTGATTAACCATGACTTATTGCTTAGACAAGCAATTTGCTGGTACAAACTTCTCAAAAATGTGAGGTCTTGATAATTATTAATAAACTTTTTGGAAAGACAATCAAATTAATTTCCCCAAATACTAGCTTTTTAAAGGTTCAGCTGCTATATTTTTTTTTCTGAGCCAAATTTCTATTACGACAATTACTTAAAGGAGTAAAGAATGTTCCTTTGCATGAAGTAAAACATAAAATTATTAAAGCTAGATTTTTCTCAATGATTGAAGATTGGTATTTTTATTTGAAACAGACAACTATTCCAGATCTTTTCATGAGCTCAAGAAAATGTACAAGACCTTAGAGAGTCAGCATGGTAGAAGGTAAAATAGTATTAGGCTTTGGATCATAGCATCTAAGTTTGTGTACTGTGGCACTTATCCTCTGGCTGACTTTGAAATGGACCATGTGGTGATAGTGAGTCAAGACTAGGTTCAATACAAGGATGGGAACCAGGAGGTTGTTTATGGTATTCTAAGAACAATGGAAAGAAGTAAGGATGTCTAATCCGGAGAAGAGAAGGATAAGGGCAGATTTTGTAATACTTTGTATTTGTATTTGTAATACAAGTATTGTACTTGACTCTGACTCAGACTTGTGCTGTGCAGGAATATTTTAGTATCAACACAGTTACCTTCTAAATTCCTTTAAATTTTATAGTCTATGATTCTAAAACCTTGAAGGATTGGCATATGGAAAAAGTTATTGTTGCTCAATCATTTTTAATCATGTCTAACTCTGACCCAACTTGGGGTTTTCTGGGCAAGGATACTAGAGTGGTTTGTCATTTCATTCTCCAGTTAGTTTTATAGATGAGGAAACTGAGGCAAACAGGGTTACATGATTTGCCCAGGGTCACACAGCTAGTAAATGTCTGAGGTCAGATTTGAACACAGGAAGATGTGTCTTCCTAACTCCAGACCCAGCACTTTGTCACCTAGCTGCCCAAGACGGACAAAGAGGTTAGTTTAAATCTTTGTGTCTCTGGAAGATAGGCACAAAAGTAAAATGAATAGTATCAGGACATAATGAGTTCCTTATAACCAAAGGTATTGAAGCAGAAACTAAATGACCATTTGTCAGAAATGCTGGAGGGGATATTCTTGCTGATGTGGGTAATATATCAGATGGCCTCTGAAGAGTGCCAACCGTGATATTAAGTGATTCTAAGTCACTTCCTCTTTCTGGGACTTAAGTTTCTTCATCTGTAAAATGAGGACCTTCACTAGATGACTTTCCAGCTTTAAGTCCATGATCCTGTGTAACAGGTAAGGAAATAAAAGCTAAACCTAATATATAGTTTTTAAAAAGGGATTAGAGGCTAACATGGCAAAACAGGGAAATGATAAATGTTAGAGAGGATGTGGGAATGTTGGAATACTAACTTATTGTTGGTGGAGCTGTGAGCTGATCCAACTATTCTGGAGAACAATTTGGAATTGTGCCAAAAGGGCTATAAAAATGTGCATACCCTTTGACCAAGCAATACTACTTCTAGGGCTGTATCCCAAAGAGATCATAAAAATGGGAAAAGGACCCACATGTACAAAAACATTTACAGTAGCTCTTTTTGTGGTGGCCAAGAACTAGAAGTCAAGGGGATGCCCATCAATTGGGGAATAGTTAAACAAGCTGTGGTATATGAATGTAATGGAATACTATTGTGCTGTAAGAAATGATGAACAGGCTAACTTCAGAGAAACCTGGAAAGACTTATATGAACTGATGCTAACTGAGAGGAGAAGAACCAGGACAACATTATACACAGTAATAGCCACAGTGAATGAGGACTGATTTTGATAGACTTAGACTCGGCAATGCAAGGATCTAAAACAATTCTTAAGGACACGTGATAAAAAATGCCAGTCTCATCCAGAGAAAGAACTATGGAGTCAGAATACAGAACAAAGCAGACTATTTTTTGTTTTGTTTTATTTTTTTCTTTCTCATGGTTTTTCCCATTTGTTATAATTCTTCTATGCAACATGACTAATGTGAAAATGTGTTTAATAGAAAGGTATGTGTAGAGCCCATATCAGATTGCAAGTTGTCTTAGGGAGGAGAAAGGAGTTAAATGGGAGGAGGGGGAGAAAACTTAAAACTTATGAAAGTGAATGTTGAAGACTAAAAATAATTTAATTTTTAAAAAGTGATTAGAGAAGAAAGGAAATCTCAATCTTGGGGTCAGTTTTGGAAACAAGGGGAATAGAAAAGCAAGACATATGGAAGAGATAATATAAGTTCTTAGATAATCATTAATATATGCAAACCTATTCTCTGAACATCCTACAATGCTCTATGTATGTATGTGTATGTTTTGCATGTATATGTATATGTGTGTATTTATTTGTATATGTATGTAGGTATATTTAGACAGCAAATGGGGAAGTTCTGAATGTTGTGGATAAGTTCATTTACCTTGGTAGCATACTTTCTAGGGATGTATACATTGATAATGAGGTTGACACATACATTGCCATAGCTAGCCTAGTGTTTTGGAGGCTCCAAAGGAAAGTGTGGGAGAGAAGAAGTATTAGACTAACTACCAAACTGAAGGTCTACAGAGCCACTGTGCTGACCTCATTGTTGTATGCCTGTGAAACCTAGACAGAACACAAATGCTGTGCCAAGAAACTGAACTGCTTCCATTTGAATTGTCTTAGGAAGATTTTGAAGATTACCTGGTAGGATAAGATATCAGATACTGAGGTCCTTTCTCAAACTAAACTGTCAAGCATACAAACTCTGCTTCAGAGAGCGCAGCTCTGATGGGCTGGCCACATTGCTTGAATGCAAAACATACACTTACCAAAAAGACTATTTTATGGAGAACTCACACAGGGTAAGCGTTCATATGGTGTTCAGAAGTGATACAAGGACACTCTCAAGGTCTCTCCTTAAGAACTTTGGAATTGATTGTGTGACATGGGAGACACTGGCACAGGGCCACTCAGTGTGGTGTGCCCACATCAGAGAAAGTGCTGTGAGCAAAGCAGAACTGAAACAGCTCAAAAGAAAAAAAGTATACACAAATTTAGAGAATCAACCCCAAATGTTTACATGGACTATTTGTGCCTGACCTGTGGTAAACATTCCAAGCTCATATTGGTCTGATCAGCCACAGTCAGACACACACACTGAACTTTTAACATAATGATGTCATTTTGGTCCTCTTAAAGAATGAAGGACAACAACCATTATTATCATTTTACAGATGAGGAAATTGAGGCATACAAAGTTAAATTAGAGAGGCTAAATCAGAGTCAGTATTTGAAGTCAGGTAGACAGTGAACAAAAAATAAGTTTATTATTGGGGCGGCTAGGTGGCACAGTGAATAGAGCACCAGCCCTGGAGTCAGGAGGACCTGAATTCAAATCCAGCCTCAGACACAACACAAAATCTAGCCCTGTGACCTTGGGCAAGTCACAACCCCAATTGCCCTCCAAAAAATAAAAGGTAAAAAAATGAGTTTATTACCAAAACTCCTACACCTCTTTTTGCATGCTCCCCAGTGACCCAGTTCTAAATTAAATCATCTTGATGGTCATTTTCAGAATGGAAAATGGTTAGCAAAATATTATATTTCTATTTTATTGGATTCCAAAAGCAGATCATTTTTGGCAAGACAAATACATGATCTAGCTCATGAAACTGCTGGCTTTCAAGGGGAGGGGGCACTCTGATGACAGAGGGGCATGGAGTTATAAGGTTGGAGCTCTCAGGGATATTATCAGTTCTGGATGGATGGTAGTTCCCATAGAGGCTCCAGGAGGTGGTTCTTAGTGAGGATACTTCCTGGTGCAATGACAGGGTGGGGAGGAAAATGTGATAAAATGCTATATTATTGTTGTTTTTGTTAATAATGATGATAATAATAGATACCTTTATATTGAGTTTATGTTTGCAAAGAACTTTGCATACCAGTGTGGGTCAAGACATTGGTAGAATTGGAGAGGTGTGAACCTACTCCTTAACCCTACCACAACACCATCTGGCACTGTTGTAAAGTCAGGGTTGGGGGTGTGTAGCAGCAAGCACCCCAGCATCCCCAGAGTGGTTGCCAACCCAGATTCTTAGATCTGCTTTTGTAAAGGAAAGCAACTCAAAATGGGTTGACAAAATGGGTTATCAAACAAACACATATTACTTAGTTCGGGGGGAAAAGGTCAGCACCCCAAACTTCAGAGTATACAGACAGATCAAACAGACAGGCTTCCAAACTGTCCAACCATTACATCAATATAAAAATCACAGTTACCAGAGAGGGAAGAATCAACATCTGGGTTTTCAAAGCCTGGGGGGGCTCTCAACAACAGCTTCCCAGAGTCTCATATGGTCAAATCACACAACACTTCTCAAAGTGAGCCCCAAAGCAAAGCCTCTCCTCAGGGTTTATATAGCCTTCTCCTGGCTCAGAGAATGTAACAACCTTCGGGACCCACTGCCCAATCACAAAGTATCAGGGTGTGGGCTTTCCTGAAAAATAAGCCTCCCACCACAGGCTCCAGGTGCACTTAAGCTAAGGGCAGGGAAGATCTTTAAATTTGCATTTCCACTACAGAGTGTTGAAAAGAAAATTCTTCATTCTGGGCTTTCACCCTGATTAATGAGGCAAAACTCAAAACAAAGAGAATTAGAAGGATTTTATTATAAGTACATCAAAGTAGCAACACTGAAGATCAGCAATGGCTTCAAGGTGGGGACAGCTTTTATAAGTAATGCTAAGACACTTGAGATAGGTTCACCTCAGGAGAAGATGTTGGGCCTCTGTACTTCAGTTACTCTCTAAGGTAGCAAGAACATGACAATTTGGATAGGGGTATGTGACAAAAAGCAGGTGATACAGAAAACTGCAGACTTGGTGTCTCCTTTCCCAGCAGAACCTCCCCCACACTGACTGATGAGCATGACTGGGAACAATGGGATGCTGAGTCAAGATAACTTTCAATAAGAGGGTAACTTTGTCTCCACATATTATCTATTGATCTGGGACTATTGATCTGAGCACCTTTTCTGATGTGGGCATACCATGCTGTGCAGTACTGTGCCAGTGTCCCCCATATCACAATCAATTCCAAAGTTCTTAAGAGAGACCTTTAGTGTCCTTGTATCACTTCTTCTGACGATCATGTATTCTCTTTATATCCTCTTGCCCAAAGAACCTATACAAGGGTTCCAGATCAATAGAAAGCATGTGGAGACAAAGTTACCCCCTCACTGAAAGTTGCCTTGACTCCTTTGCCAGGGAACTCTTGAGACTCCAGGGAATCTCCTTGCTTACTGCTTTTTAACCTTCTTGTCAGTGGCATTGAGCTGTTTTTATCCTCTTTTTAATCACAGTGAAATTGCTTTTTCCTGAGGGTATAGGAATATGACTTTAGTAAAAGAACAGTTTGTTTAAACCCTCTGGCTCTGAGAGATCCATTTTACCAGATGCTGGATAGCATTCTTGACACATACATTATCTCATGATCCTCACAACAATGCTATAAAGTGGTTACTATTATTAGATTCCCCAATCCTCCAGTTCCATTTTTGCAGAGGCCACATGGGGTAGTGGATAGACAAGTGAATCTGAAGTCAGAAAAACCTGGATTTGAATCCAACATTTAATACTTACTAGCAATGTGCAAGATGCTTTTCCTTTCTGGCCCCTCAGCTGTAAAATGAAGACTGGACTCAGTTGCCTCTAAGGTCCCTTTGAGCTTCAAATTAATGATCCTATGGTTGAGAAAGCCGAGGCTCAAAGATATTAAAAGATTTGTTCAGTCACACAGAATGCCTAAGTTAGGATATAACCCCAGGTCTTCCTGACCCCAAGTCCTCTATACCACAAAAATTTTTCTTTTAATTAGGTTCATAGACCCTAGAATTTAGAGCTAGAAAGGAACTTATAAATCTAGTTATTCAATCATCTCAGTTATGTCCAACTCTTTGTGATCCCATTTGGGCTTTTCTGGGTAAAGATACCAGAATGGTTTGCCACTTCCATCTCCAACTCATCTTACACTGAGCAAACTGAGGCAAACAAGGTTAAGTGACCTGCCCAGGGTCACACAGTAAGTGTCTGAGGCCAGATTTTTAACTCAGGTTCTCCTGACTCCAGGGTCCATTCTCTATCTACAATGCCACCTAGCTACCCCGTGCAAATCATCTAGTCTCTTATTCCCAGATGAAATAACTAAGGCCCAAAATAACTAGCCCCATATCACAGTTGCTGCTGTAAGCCCAACATTAGGACAATTTATTTTGCTCAACAAGAAGTGAGGGTTATTTTGTGGGGAATATGTTCCTCTGCCACATAGCAATGTTCAATCACAAGATTTGATGCAGTATATGTGATATTTCAAGCTGAACTACTTCAAGTGGTGGACCTCTGAGTCCCAGGAGATTTACCTCACCTTTTCCAAGGCTCAACTAATCAGGTCAGCTCTGCAGGACTCTTTTATATTTCTGATGTCAAAATAAGCAACCAAACTTAAACAGAACAGTCCTGAATTTCGATTTTCTCCCTTCTGACAGCATGTCTTCACTGACACATTTTTATCTTTACCAGGCTTGATTCCTCCCATTCCATTTCTAACTTCTTTTTTCTTCCCCTTTCTTCCATTCTCTGTTCTCATCCTATTAAAATTAACCTTTATATTTTAAAAATACAATAATTATTCTTTTGTTAAACATAGTGATTAGGAATTAAGAGAGATGATTTCTAGGTCTGCTTCTTCTGCTAACTGTCTGTATAACCCAGAGCTTTTCATTTAACCTCTCCAGGTCTCATTTCCCTTCTCTGTCAAAGAGGTATTAGTCCAGATTCTACATGATCCCCTAAATGTCTTCTAACTCTAATATTCCCATTCTACTTAAATTTAAAGTGTATAAGTTTTCTCACTCTAAGTTCTGTAAATGACATGTGGGGCAGGTCTGAAATATAGGTGAAACAGGTGGCTACAAAGCACAAGATGCACTAGAATGGCCTCTCTACATGAAAAATCTCTCTTCCATGGATGTCTCACAGTTCCTGAAGTCCAACATTAAAGCTTCCTTCTTTGGAGTTGCTCCCCCAATGGTTTTGTGGGTGGTGGTTGTCGTTTTAGACAAAAACACATGGGAGAATAAGTCATATGAAGCTGTGAGGGGCCCAAGTCACCACCATGTTACTGGCTCCTCCATCATTTAGAATCCAAAAGACAACTCAAACAAAAATGACCCCAAGTACTTCAAAGCAATCACATACATCCTGGCCTCTTCAGAGTCTACCCTGTCTACCCTGAAGAAGAAACACTGTGTCTCATTTGACTTAGAAAACACCTACAGACAATGAAGCTCCGGCTCACTAGAGATCAATACCTCACTGAGTAGTGGAATCCTAAAATCTAGGACATGATTACCACTCTACCAAGATTGGATCTGCCCCAACAAGAAGCATCTGTTGTAGGATTCACCCCATTTTGTGGACCAGACCAATTCACTGGTATAGGGAACTTGTAGTAAGAAAACTCCTTTCAATGAAGGTCAGAACCTGCTCTACTTCTTGAAAGTTATATTGAAGGGACATTGAGAGGTAAAGAGATCTGGCCAGGATGTTACAACTAATAAGCTCCAGAAGCAAGAATTGAACTCAGGTGTTCATTTTTTTTAATTAAACAAATGCTTTATTAACTTCTGGTTTACATCATTCATTTCCACCAAATTTTGAGTTACAATTTTATCCCCCATTTTTCCCTACCCACCACCCCAGAATAGGGGTCCCACAAGATATCCCCTCATCCAATCTGCTCTCTCCCCTGTCTTCTCCCATACCCCCTTCGACTTTGCCATTAGGGCAAGGTGAATCCCTGAACCCCAGTGCCTGGACATCTTATGAAACATTTAATTTTGAAAACTTTGATTTTCAGATCCATTCCCTTCATCCTTTGTCACCCACTCCCTCTGAGAAGATAAGCAATTTAGTATGTGTTGTACATGTATAGCTATGCAAAACATTACCATAGTAGATATATTGTAAAAGACTGCTTATATTTCCCTCCCACCTGTCTCACCTCCCACCTGGTCCATTCCCTACTTTGATCCTGTCCCTCTTTGACAGTGGGTACTTCCAACCTCCCCTCCCCCCAGAATGCCCTCCCCTCCATCATCCCTCCTGTCATCCCCCTTTCCCCTCCTCTCCTGCAGGGTGAGATATCCCATTTAGTATGTATGTGATTCTCTCCTTGAGCCAACTTCAATGAGAATATGGTTTTGCCTTTTTGCCTTCCTGTTCTTCCCCTCCCCTGCAACTAGTTCCCCTTGCCTCTTCTACATGAAATAGTTTATCCTACCCTGTCTTTCCCCATCTCCTCTTGCCACTTTCCTCTCTCACCTCTTAACTTCACCCCTTAAAAATCATCCCTTCCCAACAAATTCAACCTGTGCCCTCTATCCATGTATACCTGTAAACATATGCCCATATACCCTTCTTCAATTATTTTCATAATGAGAAAGGTTTCATCAGACACAGTTATTGTTTTTCCATGTAGGAATGTAAATAGTTCAACTTTGATAAGTTCCTTTTGATTTCTTTTCCTTGATTACCTTCTCAAGCATCTCTTGCTTCTTGTGTCTGAATGTCAAATTTTCTATTCAACTCTGGTTTTTTCCTCAAGAATGCTTGAAAGTCCTCTATTCCACTGAATGACCATATTTTCCCCTGAAACAAGATACTCAGTTTTGCTGGGTAGGTGACCCTTGGCTTCAATCCCAGCTCTTTTGCCCTCTGGAATATCATATTCCAAGCTCTTCGATCCCTCAGTGTAGAAGCTGCCAGGTCTTGTGCTATTCTGATTGTGTTTCCAAAATATTGAAATTGTTTCTTCCTGGCTGCTTGTAGTATTTTCTCCTTGATCTGGGAGTTCTGGAACTTGGCTATAATATTCCTAGGAGTTTTCTTTTTGGGATCTTTTTCAGGAGGCGATCTGTGGATTCTTTCAACCTCTATTTTGCCCTCTGGTTCTAAAACATCAGGGCAATTTTCCTTGAGAATTCCTTGAAGGATGATTTCTAGGTTCTTTCTTTGATCATGGCTTTCAGGTAGTCCAATAATTTTTAAATTATCTCTCCTGGATCTATTTTCCAGGTCAGTGGTTTTTCCCATGAGATATTTCACATTGCCTTCTATTCTTCCATTTGTTTTGATCTGTTTAACAGCATCTTGATTTCTCATAAAGTCATTGGCTTCCATTTGCTCCAGTCTAACTCTGAAGGAATGAATCTCCTTAGTGAGCTTTTGAGATTCTTTTTCCATCTGGCAAATTTGGCTTTTTAAGGCATTCTTCTCCTCATTGCCTTTCTGAGCCTCTTTTGCCATTTGAGTTAGTCTATTTTTTAAGGTGTTATTTTCCTCAGTCAGGCTGTTGACTGTCATTTCATACTTTTCTTGCATCTTTCTCATTTCTCTTCCCAAATTTTCCCCCACTTCTCTTATCTGCTTCTTAAGGTCCTCTATGGCCTGTAGCCAGCTTGTATTTTCATTTGGGGCTTTTGGTGCAGGAGTTCTGACCTCACAGCCCTCCTCCATGCTTTGATCCTCTTTGCCCCTAAAATAGGAGTCCAATGTTGAATTTTTCTGTTTGTTTTGTTTCTTTTGCCTAGGCATGTTGCCACATAATTACTTGATTTGGGGGCTTGTTGCCACAGTAGGACTCTGCCACCAGACAGGAGAGCTTCCGTCCCAAATGTGGGGTCTTCACAACTTCCAGAGGTTGGGTGGCCTCTGTAAAGCCTCCACCCACTCTGGCAAATTGGATATCCACCCCAAACCTCCCCCCCCCCCAGAACACAATCCAGATCCAGGCAGTTTAAAGCAAGAGCGATTAACCCCCAGACTGATTGCTGGATCTCCCTACAGTTTGCAAACCAGGAGCTAGAGCTGCCACTGACACTGCAAAATGGCTTCTGTGCTGCGTTTCTTCAGCAGCTTTTTGCCCCCAGGGGAGGAAGCCAATGCATTCCCCAAATACTGGTCCCAAAGTCCATAGGGCACTAACCTCTCACTTTGAGCTAGGCATATCTGTGCTGATAATTCTGGAATAGCCACAGCTGCTGGTGTTCTGGGGTCCCTCCAGCTGGCTACTGGCCTGGCCGCCCTGGAGCTAAAACCGGGGCTCAGGCGGTCTTGGGCTCACTCCCAACTCGCTGAGCTGTCGGTTCCCAGCTTGCTGTGCTTCCCGCAAGTGCTCGCCGCTCCCTGCAGGGCTGCTGGGTTCTCCTCAATGGGAGGTTAGCTTCTCTATGTAGTTCTGTGGGTGCTGGGGCTCCAGAAGTTGTTCAGAGTCCCCTTTCACATTGTTTGGAAGTTGTGTGGTGCAGAGCACCTTGGAAGTGCTGTTTGTACTCCACCATCTTGGCTCCACCCCCTATGAACTCAGGTCTTCTTGACTCCAAGGTCAGCTCTCTATTTATGATAACATTATGGCTCCTATCCTTGATGCCTTAATACTGCCCTTAATAATAACTCATACTTGCATAGAGTTTTATTACTAAAAAACACCTAGGCACAACATTTCATTTGGTCCTCATAATAATCCTGGAAATAAAAAGTGTGAGTATTATAATCCAAATTTTAGAGATAAGAAAATTTGACAAAGAGCATTGGATTTAGAGCGAGGAGTTTGAATCCTGTCTTAGACACTTTGTCAATGAGTGACACTTAGCACACTGGGCCTCAGTTTCCTCATTTGTAAAGTGGGAATAATAATACCTGGAATACAACTCATAAGATTATTAAGAGAAACAACTGAGAAAATGTATGTAAATCACTTTGCTAACCTTAAGGGGTTAAATGCTAATGGAAGAGGCAGGGATGAAACCGTCTGATATCTTAATTTTTTTGAGTTAAACAATATGAATCAAGTGTGTGAATAGTGTTGTGGGCTGCTCAGTGTCCAGCACTAAGCATGATCAGAGATGTGAATAAGAAATGACCAGACCATGCGGGTAGTTCAAGCAAGAACCATGAACTCCATTTAATGATTCTTTGAACAAGGTTTTTAAAAATCAGACAGACAAAGATTCAAGTACTCTTGTCAACAGCTTAGTCTTTCATATCCTGGAGTATTCTTATCATTATCTTAATCTGTCATATCCTGGAAGTAGCTCAGAATTGAATAAGGCCATATTATCTATGTGCCAAAAAGTCTTAGGAAAGGTCAGTTAACTCCTGTCTTATGCATTCACATAACAAAGGATGCTCTGAGAGCAGACTTCAAAGCCGGAAGCCAAAGCCACATCATCAAGGACATCGACATAGGAACTGACCCCAAGAATCAAATACTTTGGCTTACTACAGAACAGGGCCTATATATCTCTTTGAATCAATTAAAGCTGTCTTGTGAGAGACTGGGTCACTACTTGATCGATTTGTATAAAAGGAAGAAGCTGTGTCATAGCCAGAAAGAGAGATTTTGAGGATCTGAAGAGAGGATCATAGAAGAAAGATAATAAGGAGAGTCATTGACTCTATAGATATCTTGAATCAAACAATTCAGATTGAGGGAAGTCCCAAGAAAAGTTCAGCTCTTCCCCCAACCTGGCTACCTAATGCCCTTTTATCTACAGATTTATAAAATGATCTGCTGCTTCATTATCCAAATATTTCCAGTAAACTGAATTTTGTCTCAAGTACAGAGAAGCCCAGGATTAATATACAGACACAAGTTATCGTAATAGGGTATTATATTTGTCCTTATAATTATTACTGCTGTTGTTATTTTTGTGATTGTGTGACTTGCCTAAAGTCAAACAGCAAGAAAATAGCAAAGCATAAGATTTTGAACTTTGATAATCTGCCTCCAAACTAAATAGTCTTTCTACTATAGCCTTCAGCCTTTTTAAGATAGAAGCCTTCTGTGTATACCCCTTCTAACTACCCTAATTAAGAAAAAAGTTCTCAAGAGTTACAAATGTCATCTTCCCATGCAGGGATATAAATAGTTTAACTTTATTGAATAACGTGATTTTTTTCTTTCCTATTTATTTTTTATGCTTTTCTTGAGTCTTGTATTTGAAGATTAAATTTTCTATTCAGCTCTAGTCTTTTTATCAGGGAAGTTTGAAAGTCCACTATTTCATTGAAGGTCCATATTTTCCCTGAAAGATTATGCCCAATTTTGCTGGATGGCTGATTCTTGGCTGTAATTCAAGCTCCTCTGTCTTCTAGAATATCATACTCCAAGTCCTCCAATCCTTTAATGCAGAAGCTGCTGAGTCCTGTTTAATACAGACTGTGGTTCCTTGATATTTGAATTATTTATTTCTGGCTGCTTACAGTACTTTCTCCTTGATTCTGGAATTTGGCTACAACATTCCTTGGAGTTTTCATTTTGGGATCTCTTTCAGGTGATTGGTGGATTCTTTCAAGAACTATTTTTTTTATACTGTCCTGGCTCTTTTTTTTAAATCATAGCTTGCAGGTAGTCCAATAATTCTTAAATTGTTTCTCCTGGATCTATTTTCCAGTTCAGCTGTTTCTTTTCAATGAGGCATTTTTACATTTTCTTTCATTCTTTTGATTTTGTTTGACTGATTCTTGATGTTTTATAGAGTCATTGACTTCCACTTGCCCAATTTTAATTTTTAAGGAACTATTTTCTTCCGTTAGCTTTTGTAAATCCTTTTCCATTTTGCCAATTGTATTTTTTAAGGAATTGTTTTCTTTAGTCAATTTTTGTCCTTCCTTTCCAAGTTGCTGACACTCTTCTGCATACCTCTCATTTCTTTTCCCAATTATTCTTCTACCTCTCTTGTTTGACTTTTAAAATTCTTTTTGAGCTCTTCCAAGAAGGCTCTTTGGGCTTCTGACCAATTTATATTCCCCTTTGAGGTTTTGCTTATAGGCATTTTGACCATGTTGTCTTCTTCTTAGTTTGTGTTTTGAGCTTCTTATCACCATATTAGTTTTCTGTGGTCAAAGCTCTTTTTTGTTTCTTGTTGATTTTTTTTGTATATTTCTTGCCATTAAAGTTGAGCTCTGCTCCTGGGACACAGGGACACTGTCCCAAGCTTCTTGTGCTGGGCGCTAGGGAGGTCCGGGAGAAGGGGAGAGCACTGGCTTTATGTGCTGGGGCCTCAGGTGTAGGTGGCTTGCTTACTGCTCTGAGGTGGCCCAACCTAGTCATGCCTATTGTTGCCTGGGTTCTGAGGCTGGCAATTTGTCTTCTGTGCAGGGACTAGGGACCTCATAGCTGGCCTGTGCCAGGACCAAAGGGTCTTGGTTGCTGATCTATGCTGTCGCTAAGAGCCTCCTGCTGGCTTGCCCAGACACCATATATGCTAGGCTATGCTTCCCTAAAACCCAAGTGAGACAGACCTTTCTTGAAGTTCTTTTAAGTTATCTTAATCTGGAAAACTGTTTCACTCTATCTTTTTGTAGGTTCTATCACTCCAGAATCAATTTAGAGGCTTGATTTAGCATTGTTTCTGAGAGAAACTGGAAAGAACTCGGGCAGCTTCCTGGCTTCTTTCCACCATCCTTGGTAGAAGCCTTTTGAAAGACAACCCACCTGGTGCCTCCACCTTGGCTTGTGCACTACCTTGCCACTTTCACTGATTCTCTGATACTTTCCCAGACCGTTGGCAAGGGCATTTATACTTTTCTACTTCCTATCCAGTTTTTGCTTCTGCCCACAACTTCCTTTCCTTCCCTTATCACTCCTTTTATGCTCTGGTAAGATGTCCCAGACTCAAGAGTTCTAATCCTGCCTCAGGTACTCACCAGCTATATGACCCCGAGCAAGTTACTTAACCTCTCTGTTCTTCCACATCTGTAAAATGAGAGTTGAACTCAATGGCATCTAATGCTCCAAATTTATGATACTATGGACAAAATTATTCTTATGACACTAACTTCTCCCTGTGATATTATATCATCTAACGTCATGTTTTCAAAGAGCCAATTAATGATATATTAAATTAAAAATATATTTAATTATATTAAATTTAATATAAATTAAATAAGCTGATTAAAAACCTATAAAACTTTCTAAGCTTTCCTTAGCTCCTTGTTAGATCAAATGTTGCTGATTAAGCTTGTAAACACCCTTTAGAAATGTGGATTTATTTTTATTATATACTTACTTGTGTAATATAAGTAGTGCCATATGCCTTATTAGTATTTTAATTTTGTTAAGCCAGTTATGCAGCTGTGTGCATGTTTATGTATACTGCATAAAACCCAAAATTCTTTTTCACTCAACTCAAAAAAATCATCAATATTTAAATATAGTATAAAAAAGTTTTCTAGTACCTGTCATTCATTGAACCTAAATTCTGTCAATAAATATGTAGTATGGGGAAGATTTAAAAGCTAGAACCATTTGAACCTTTTCTTTGATGAATATTTGCAAAATTCATAAGGTGTTTTTCCCTTTGAGTTTTTGTAGATAATTTGAAAATTCTAAATGTGTGAGCATGTCAGTAATTTATTCAGCATAGAATGTCATTTAATTGAATTGTAACTAGCAGAGATGTTGAGACTGTACCCTCAGGACCCTTTGAAAATGAGAAAAGAACGATTCAAATAGTTTCTTCCTGATTAGAAGTAGGAATGTGGTGGGGGGAAGGGTAGCAGTAAAGTAGAGAGGGAAAAAAGAAGACCTTGGTGAATTTTCTAATAGTGAATCATTTCTTTTCCCTGACAATGCCAAGTTGCAACAGGGAATAGAGACATACTGATGAGTGGTTTCAGATAAGCTGGTGAAGCAGTGCAACTAACACCATACAATACAACAGCCAGACCTTAAACAGTTCTATTTTACTAGATAGTGAAATTTCTGTCACTTTCCTGATAGCAAAACCTAGGGGGATTGTGGAAAGAGAAATCTCCCTTCCTGGTGAAATCTCATACTTTTCAAGAAAAGTAAAATGCTTGCCTTTCTCTCTTTAAACTTTTCATAGGCTCGGGAGCATTTCTTTGAATGTGGCAGTTTCATTTTTACAGTAAAATATTATGTTACCCTGGGAAGGAGGAGACCAAGCACATTTCCACAGATCTGTCAATGAAAGAAGATGAGGACAGATTTGGAGTGGGGCATTTATGGCCATTACAGGACCCCAAAATATCTGGGCCATGTAGATAACCTGGATGTTTGACATCAAGGAAACCAAGTAGATATTTTATCACATAGCCATATATATTTGGCATAATGTATATGCAGTTTAAGTTTTGCATCTGGTCAAATGAAATAATGAATACTCATAAAAAGGATGTTGGCATTTTAGGTCATAATTTGTTGGGTAATGTCCTTGGTCACCCATTACATGCAGGAGACTCACTAGGAAGATACAAATGAAGGATACTACTAGCCATGGTCTCTCATTTCAAACACTTTACAGGCTAATAGATTTGGGTACTTCCTCTACCTATGCAATTTGTAACCCATCCAAAAGGTCTTACCTTACATATTTCTTCTATAAATCTATCATATAATGTGCTAGAGGCCATCCTTTAGCTTTTTTTTTCATGCATACAAATGTGACACTCAGGCTCTTACCACATGACTTGTACTTTTGTCTCTTTTTTATCAGACATTTCTTTAGTCATATCTTTTTTGCCACTTCTTGAACAAAAGTAATGAAGAAAAATGAAAAGCAATTAAAAAATAAATAAAACACAACAGACACATGAAATAAAGATGAACACATGGTATACTTCTCTCATAAGTGGATATTATTATCCTAAAATTTAAGAATGAATTTTCACAGAGCATTACTTGAAAGGGCCTTGGAGTCAAGAAGATCTGGTTCAAGTACTGTTCTGACATATATTAGGTGAGTGACTTGTCACTTAATACCTCCTTGTTCAAAGACAACTCTCTAAGACCATTGCTGATCTATCTATAGCAGAAGTTTCTCAAACTGATAGAACAGCAGGTCTTTCTCAATTAAAAATTATTTAACTGTTATCAATTGCTTATTTTACTTGCTTAACAATGAAGATCGTATATTAATCATGCCAAAAATGGCCTACCTTTGGTATCCAATAAGACACAACTGAAATATCTGTTGGTCACCCTATACCCTGAAAATTACCATTCAGGTAATTTGATTTGGACCAGGATCAAGAAAGAGAGAAGTGTAGGAGTCTTGGTAATGTCAACATTTATTTCTTGTTCCACCTAATACTATTATATCTTTCTCTTTTAGCAAAAATTTTGAGATTAGAATAGGATAAGGAGTGTTTCTCAACTACTATGCCCAACACACTTACAAAACTTTCAGTCCTCTGACACTATTAGGGTTTTTTGTCCATATCTCCCCTAGGCCTATTCATCAATGAGGCAAACTTGAAAGTTTTAGTGCTGTATACTGATAATGCAACTCCCAAGATACTTCACCTTGCTGAAGCTTAATAAATGTTTATTGTTTTAAATTGCATTTTCAATAGAATGGAGAGCTAAAAGAGACTTTAGAGAATGCCCTCATTTTATCAATGTTAAAAAAAGGGCCCAGTTTCACACAGATAACAAGTAGTGGATCCAGCACTTGAACACAAGCTTTCTCACTCCAGAAACTGTTTTGTTGTTGTTACTGTTGCTGTTGTTGTTGTCCTTTGTTTTGAAGAGGACCAAAATGACATCACACTACACTAGAGTCATGTCTGACTGGCTGATCAGACCAATGGAGTCAGAATGCTCTACCACAGGCCAGGCACAAATAGTCTGTGCAAACATTTGGTGTGGGTTGTCTAAGTATATGCATCTTGCATTTCTCTTGAGCTATTTCAATTCTGCTTTGCTCAGAGAACATAGCCTCTTCTTTGCTGAGGGCATGCCATGCTGGGCAGTCCTTTGCCACCATCTGCCATGTCACACAATCAATTTCAAAGTTCTTAAGAGAGACCTTGTTAGTGTCCTTGTACCGTTTCTTCTGACCACCATCTGAACGCTTGCCCTGTGTTGAGTTCTCCATAAAATAGTCTTTTTGGCAAGAATAGGTTTTGCATTTGAACAACGTGACTAGCCCTTTAAAGTTGTGCTCTCTGAAGCAGTTTGAATGGGTGGCAATTTAGTATAAGAAAGGACCTCAGTGTCTGGTATCTTATCCTGCAAGGTGATCTTTAGAATCTTTCTAAGACTATGGTCCAGTTTAATGGTCCAATGTAACCCTTTAAAGATGGAAATAAAAGACACTCTCACAGACACTATGATAAGATAGGGGAAAGTGCTAGATTTGGCTCAAAAGACATGGTTCTGCCACTTACTGTGACCTTGAGGCCTGCCACATGTTATCAGTACATGACTACTGACAAGTTACCTGATCTTTCTAGGCCTCAGTTTCCTCATTGAAGAATTAGGAAAGTCCCTTCTAAGTCTAAACCTGTGATTCCACTCCACAAAGGATTTTAATATTATTTTCTCACAGATCTCAAATTAAAAAAACAAACAAACTGATAATCCTACTGTGAATTAATAGCTAAGAAACTTTGTTGAACATATTGATCAGATAGAACATATGAATATTGCAAAAAGGCCCATTTCCAAAAAGAAATAGCATTTAACTAACAGATGAGTCCAGATCAAAAGCTATTGTCTTGGTTGTTGCTCTTTCTGAGACCATCCATATGGAAAGAGAGAAGCTCTTTTCAAAACAATCTTGATTTTCTTTGTCTTTCTTAGTGGATGGCAATTAAGTTTCATGATTATTCCAAGCTTGATATTTCAGCTTAATTATCCCCTTCAACATGTTCTCATCCACTCATGTATCACATAGTTAGGAAAATATAAATAGATAGCTTTACACATATATGGTTTAATTCTCTTCTAAATGCATTCCCTTAAAATAATTTTATATTTCATGTCAAAGGCTACATTTATAAGTAAAAGGTACCAAATTTGCAATACATTGCAAATATATTTCTCTCCTTAAATAATAGTACCTAACATTTATGTAACACTTTGTCTACAAGTACTTTTCTCACTTTCTAAGGCAGATAACATGAATATTAATGTTTCCATACTGCAGATATGTAAACTGAGCCTTAGAAAGCCTCCTCTGGTAACTGAGCAGAATCAGTGTCTGTTTCTTATGGCTAGTGGGAAGAAAGCCAAGAGTGAGGGCTATCTTCAGTGTCTATAGCAGCAAGGGATGTTAAGGTGCTTCCCAGGCACAAACCTGTAGGAAATCTTGTGTCACTTTGAGCATCTCTTAGGAACATGAAGACTAGCAGTGGAAAGACACTTAGTGCACCCTTTAAGGACTTGTGTTCTCTTCTGTTAATTCATAAGGTTTTTACCTTGTCAAGGATTTTTTTTGCCCTCTATATTCAGCTATAGATTTCTCTACTGCCTACTTCTCCTTTTGAGGGATTCTTTTTTGGAGTTAATGGGGATATTTGAAAGGAATAGCAAGTTGTACCTAGAAGATTCACAATTTCACGTACAATCATCTTTTTTATTGTACTATGTTATTGAAATATATGTTTTATTCTATGTATGTTTTATTCTAGAATGTTTATCCTAAACATGCTATGTATATTTATTTATTTAATTAAAAATTTAAATTACTTACCTAATTAAAATAATTTAATTAAATTCTAAATAAAATTTAGAGTTAATAGAGACTAGAGAAAATGTTTAGTCTATCGTCCTCTTAGTCACATAACCCAGATGACTCAGTTACTTAGTGTGTAATTATCATGTACTTTTATGTGTACATGCTTTTCCCCTCAGGGAATGTAAGCTCCTTATTGTAAGGAGCTTATAAGGTACCTTATTTTTTTTCTTTTCATCCCTACCATTTGGTACAGTGTTTTGCTATAGTAACTACTTAATAGGCAATATTTGAATGATAGTAAGTACTACTAAATTAAGGCTTATTGAATTGAATTCCTGTTACTAAACTAGTTGGATCTGAAATTCAAAGGCTTTTAAAGAATGGTGAGGTCTCAGTCACACCTCCACTGAAAGTTTAGCTGTCATTTCTCCCATCTCCACCTCCAGTGAACATTCATTGTCTTGTACTGCTAGCTTCCTCTGAAAGGAAGAAAGGTACAGGGCATGGAGCATGTGAGCATCTAGGGTCAGCTAACCAAAATCTAATGAGGTCTTAAAGGATTAAAAGTGTTAAACACATGGTGAGAGTTCTAGGGGCACAGGCTTGAATTCACTTTTTATCCAATATCACTTTCCTTTCAATGTGCTGAATTTAGTCCAAGTTCCTCTAAAATCACTCCAGGGGTTGGGATGTGCATATTATTCCCCGTCAGCAAAAATGTAAAACAGTGTAGCAGCCGTATGATGAAAAAGGACAAAAAGAGAGACAAAGTGAAAAAAAAGCCTGTTTCCACATGTGAGGCAACTTGGAACAGATCATGCACACAAGTGGATGTGTGACAATTTAATGAGTATTCAAACAATTTGGACCCCAAAGGAGGCAGCTGGGTTCAAAATCAGTACAAGCAAAATACCAACTGGACTTTGAAATATGTTTAAATGCTAACAAAAAAAGGCAAATGTTAAGGGGAACAAAAGGATTTCATTGATTCTAGTGGCCACACAAAGACACCATTTAAATCTAGACTTGTGGAAGGTAATATTAAAGTGTCCAGGCAAAGAATGTTAGGGTGGGAATGGTGGTGTGCAGGATGGAACTGGCTTGCACTAACTAGTGAGAGCAGATTGTTAAACTTTCAAATGTGAGCCTTTATAATTTGAAAATCAGAAAATGCTACAAATCAGGTTTTGATATATTGCTTTGTTGAGTGTCTAGACTTAAGAAAGTGATGGAGAAAATGTTAATAATGCAGATTAAACTTAAAACTGTGCCCTGCCTACATGTTTCTTCAGGGAGCTGGTTGTTAAACATTCACCAGCACATTGCTGTTTGGGAGTCAGGAGCCCAGTTGGAATCCAGTTAAGTCCCAGTTTTGCTACCAACATCTGTTGTGTTGCCACCGGGAAATAATTTCCTTTCTGTGGGAGCCAAGATCTATTTCTCCTTGCCAAGAAGAGAGGGTGGAAAGAGCACTACACTAGCAGCCAGGAAGGAAGTAAGGAAGGAAAGAAGAAAGGAAAGAAGGAAGGAAAGAATTACTGACCACCTACTATATACCAGGTATTGTGCTATTTAGTTCAATCATTTATTTTCAGCCATGTCTGATTCTTCAAGACCCCATTTGTGGTTTTCTTGGCAAAGGTACTGAAGTAGTTTGCCATTTTCTTCTCCAGCTCATTTTACAGATGAGGAAACTAAGGCAAACAGGATTAAATTACTTTCCCAGGGCTTAACAGCAAGCACCCTAGCATACCCAGAATGGCTGCTAGCACAGGTTCTTTGATCTTCTTTTCTAAAGGAAAGCAACTCAAAAGGGGTTAACAATCTTACTTTAATCAAGCATATGTCATTTACTTAGTTCAGGGGGAAAAGTCAGCACCCTGAGCTTCAGAGAAAATACAAACAAAAATTACAAGCAAAAATAATAGCATAAAGACCAACAGACAGGGCTTCTAACCATTTGACCAAATAATACACACATCATAGATTAACAGACAGATCCAACTATCTGACCATTACATACATACATACTTACCATAGAGCGAAGCACCAACATTTAGGGTTTCAAAGCCAGGGAGATCCTTAACAGCTATCCAGAGTCTCCTCTGGCTATATCACTTGAACACTCTTCCTAGGAGTAAGCCACAAGGCAAAATGGTAACACACACACACACACACACACACACACACACACACACACACACACACACACACACACACACACACACACACACACACACACACACACACACACACCTCTTCACACAAACCTCATGACCCACTGACTAATTACAAAGTAACAAAAGGTGTGATTCTTTCTGAAAAACAAGCCTCCCCTAAACAAGCTTCTCTTGTTGGGTTCCACCTGAGGCCCATTAAGGGGCAGGAAAGATCTTCAAATTCCTTTACCAATACACAGGCTCACACAGCTAGTAAATGTCTGAGCCCAGATCTGAACTTAGGAAGAAAAGTCTTTCTGACTTCAGGACCAGCACTCTATCTACTTCATCACCTAGCTGCAGCTAGCACTGTGCAAAATACTTCACAAATATTACCTCATTTGATCCTCACAACAACCCTGGGAGGTAGTGTAATGCCATGCACAGAAGATTTCCAGAAGAATGCTACTGTGAACAGCTTTTAAGGATCTGATCACACAGTATAGTGATCACTCTATTCCATAACAAATCAAAGCAAAACATCCACAGAAAATCAAGGTACAGCATTCACAATATTACAACTTATCACAGAAAATCAGAATATAATATTCATAACATAGTCTCAAAGTATAATAGTCAAAGTCTTCCACTCATGGGGCAAAGCCTTGATTAACTCAATCAGTAACAATTAACTTATTAACTTATTAATTAATAACTTAACTTGATTAACTTATCAGTAACAATATCTCAAAGTATTCAAAGTACAAATCAGTCACTTATTCAGCAAAGTCTTACTAAGTATCGTACACAAAACCCTCCACCCCTTAGGTCACTAGTAAACTATAATTCCATAAGGCAAGGTCTTTTCTTCATCTTGACTTGGGGCCTGTTCTCAGATTCCCTGGATCCCCTTCCATGGTCCCAGATTTTACCTGGATTCACCAGACTGTCAAATGGGTTCAATGACAGACATCTCCCAGTTCCTTAACCAGCTCTCTGGGCAGGTCCTGCTCCACCCTGAAGTTCACAAGGTCTGGTCCATGTCAGATCCTTCACCATTTCTGCTCTAGGGAATTCAAGGCTCAACCAAGCCACAAACAAAATCTCAGCATCCCAGTCATGCTTTCTCAGTCACCTGGGCTCCTGGTTCCTGGGCTACAGGGCTTCTGGCTCTAGATTCTGGACTCCTGGGCTCCTGGCTCTAGGCTCCTGGGATCCTGTTCAGAAGAAGCTCCACCACCACAAGTTTTCAGAACTCAGTTCTCCATTCTTCTGTAGCTGCTCTGCTACCAGATCTCGGTCTCAAGGAAATTCTGCCTGTGCCTCTCTGGGGCTTTTCCTTATATATACACAGACTGTTTCAGCCAACCCCTTCCTGTTACATTAGTAACAGGAGACAGAAGTTCATACCTTCTGTTTCCCCAACGGAGGTTTGATCAGTTACTAAGTGGGAAGTACCTGATACTTTTGCCAACACAAAAGGGATCTTCAAATTCAAAATTACATTACCATTACAGGTAGATACTACTATCATCTCCATTTCATAGCTGAAGAAACTAACACACAGAGGTTAAGTGACTTTCTCAGTGTTACATAAGCTAGAAAGTTTCTGAAGGCACTTTGGAATCAAGTCTTCCTGACTCTAGGCTCAGCACTTTATCCATTGGGCTACCTAACTACCTCCAGGGTACTTCCATTCTAGTTTCTACTCTACCACTAACTCTTTGTAACTGTGGGTGAGACTCTAGACTCCTCTTCATCTCGTTTTCTTCCATTCCTATCCAGAAAATGAGAGGATGAGATGATCATCTTTAAAGTTCCTTTAAATTCTAAAGTAAGGAATGAAGGGGTGCTAAGGAAAAACACATTCTTTCAGCAAAGCTTTGCCCAGAAGCTCATTTTACCATCTTCTTTATTATCTGTGCCTGATATTCACACTAATAACTTAAGGCATTAGCAAATGTGTCTTTCATTCCAGTTGTCCCATCACCTTTTCTCTGGTTCTCCCTATCCTGACCCAGACCACTCTCTAGTCACCTTTGTACTCCAGCCTCCACCTCTGACCAAGAACACCAGCTTCCACCATAGAGCCATGGAATCCTGATTGGTGAGAGCTCTTTTGTGTCTAATAGAAGCCATCTCTAGGGCAGGAGAAGAGGTAGTGTAGGGAAGGGAGGAAAAAAAGAAATTTAAATGATAGCTTTGATGTATATTTGGAGGGAATAAAAAGTTGCACATGGTAGATTTGCTGTTTCATGTGCAACAATATTTTTTATTGCACTATCTGATGGAAATTTTTGCTTTGTTCCATGAATTGAAAATAAAATTATTGTAATTTTTTAAATGAAACTTGACCCAGACTAAAGTCATTATTCCCTGCCCAATGCAAGTCATGTCATCACATTTTCCCTCTCCTCTTCCCACCTCTAGCTCTGGGAATAGTGATCAAAGCATCACTACCTTTCTAGGAAGGACATGACAATCAATTGTTCTATAGCTCCATTCACTAGCCCTACAACATCCTAGATCAAAACACTCCTCCCTGGCTATCACTATCCAATATGTGTGGTATTATTATTATTAGAATATAAGATTCTTTTGGTTTTTTAATCGATATCTCCATTGTTTGGCATTGTGCCTGACACTTAATAAGTGGTTTTAATTAATTCAATCCTATCCTCACCCTTTAAAACTGACAGATTCCTCCTTTTAGCTATCCATCCTCTTAATAATGAACTACCCAACTTTTCCTTTTCTTCATCCTCCTTCATAAATCACTATCTAATTTAAAAAAATCAAACCCAGCAGCAAATTCTACTCTCTCCCTCACTAGTGAAAGGGGGGGAAGCCCCAAACATTTTTCATCAACACCATACTGTGATGAGCTACTGAAATATATATGATACCTAATGACAATACACTGTCTAGGGACAATTCAGGAAAGAGAAGTTTGGCTCTTTCTATTTACATGACTCCAGTTTTCCCCCTTTTTAAGAACCCACAATACTTAGTCATGAGCTACTCGGTTAGATTTAGCCAAAACTAAAGGTGACAAGAAGGTATAGACTTGTTTAACCAATATGGCATATGTCACTAGCTTTTATGGCTGTTGGAAGCATTCCTAATATTGTAGTAGTGGAAATACTGTAGTGGAAATAAAGGAAGACATTTGATGGACCACAACAAAAATTCCATGATTTATCATGCAATTCATAAGTGTTAAATGGGGGAATCTTATTGTAGATCTCCATTAATTTAGGATATAGAACAGTAAAGTTTACCATGTAATTCTGTTGTAAAACTCTATTGATTTACTGTATAATATACAGAAGCTTATGAGGGCAGCCTGATTGTGAGACTCTTATTCATTGTGCAATACCATGAAGCCAACTGTACAACTTTATAGTGAGATGGTCTGATTTAGTGTAGAGCCTAGAGGATTTCATTGTGTCATTCCACAGAGAAATGCTTTAATTTAATATGAAATCCTCAGCAGAGAACCCACTGTAATCTAAGAAGGGGCCTTAACAAACCATCGATGATAGCAAGCATATTTCTTGCTACCTGGAAGCCATGACAAAAAAACCTCAAAAGGACACACCTATTGGCTTAAGCCACATCAGTTACTAATCCTTCTCATAATAAGGAGGTGAAGAAAAAAGGTCATCTCTTCAAAAAGGATTAATCCATGAATCCAACTTCTAGAAAATTCCAAAACCTTGGTAGTAGAACCAGAACTTTGCTTAATATTGAATTTTCCTAATTTTGAGATGGATTTCATGTAACTTGGAGTGGTGGTGTCTAGACATGTGATTTAATCTAACTAGCAGATTCCCAGTGTGGAAACTCCCTCCACTGATCTCTATCAGCAACTCATTATGTTCAACACACATTTACCTAGAACTTATACTCTGAGGGCTCCTTCTCTTGTTAGTTCTATTCAAGTCTAAGGTCAAGTGCCAACTCATACTTAAGGACTTTATTGACCCCCAAATTATTGACATTTTCTTCTGGAATTACTTTGTATCTACCAAGTTTATGTTTGTGCTTATTTAACCACATACATGTTATTTCACCCTCCCAATGGAATGGATGTTGCTTGAGGACTGTTTGCATTTTTAGTATCCTCTGGGTTTAGCAATGTTCCAAGTTTATAGTTTAATAAATGCTTGTTGAACTGAACTGAAGACAGTTTCCTGGAACACTAAAAAGCTAATTCATGTGTCTTTGGTCACTCTCTGATGTGGGTCAGCTATAGGACTTGAATCCAGATCTTCTTAATTCCAAGGCCAGCCTTATAACTACTATGTAATATTGCCTCTCAGATACAGATATAGATGTAGGTATAGATCCAGTTTGTTGCCAAGGCCTGTCAGCTTTATCTTTATACAGTCTTTCATATAGTTCCCCTTCTTTCCTCTGACCCTGGACAGACTGGTCTAGGCCCTCATCACTTCATATAAATATACCTATCCTATATGCTTATTAATACTATAATAGGTTTTTTTTTTAAGTCCATTGCTAATCATTCATTTTGTGTTGCAATTTGAAACCTACTCATGTTTTGTTTTGTTTTTTATTTATTTATTCAGGTATTATTAAAAAGAAAAAAAAAGGAAAGTTATAAGAAAAAGTTGTATCTGAGCAGAATATGAGCTCAAGTAGCTTTGTTACTGACTACATGGGTGATTTGGGGCAAGTACCTAAATCTCTCTGGGATTCAGTTTCCTTGTTAGTAAATAAGGGATGGGTTGACCTAAGTGATCTATAAGGTCTCTTTCATCTTTAAATGGGATCTTAAAATTTTAAGATCACTGGGATCTTAAAATCTGAAGAATGTATAGAAGAAATCATCAAATATTTGAAGTGGTTAGGTTTCCTTGCCTGAGATATATATTAAATACCTTTAATTAACTTAAAATATTTCCTTTGAAAATTAATTATCACTGTCCCTCAGTGGAAAAGGCATTATGATAGAAAGGATTAAATAATCAAGTGAAGGTTGCTCTTGAGAATAAACATACTTTTTGTTGAAAACTGAAAATGAGCCATTTTCACTGGAAATCTATGTTGAATGTCCTCATCTCTTTTTGCACATACTAGACATGTGTCCTTTAAGTGAACTATTCAAATTTGCTTTTACTTTACCACTATATATTCTTCTCATAAAAGCAAAGATGCTTAGTTTAATTTTTTAAATAATAAATAGAATTAGTAATTTGTCATTTCAGTCACTTATGAGAATGTCTTAAGTTGTCATCCCCTGAAAAGATCATTTAAACTATATGATTTGGTATGAAAAATGAAGTAAAAAGCATTTATTGGGCACTTACTTTGTGTCAAGCATTGTGTTAAGTGCTGGGGTGACAAACAGAAGAGCAAGGAAGTCCCTCCTCTCAAGAAGAAACAACATATATGGCAGAGTAGGTCTATAGAAAGGATAGAAATGATGGGTTTGGGGATGTAGCAGCAAAGTGGATGGCAAGGCCCAGAAATCCTTAATTCTTCGAGTGGAAACCCATATTATATGAAAGTTTCATCCAGCATTATGGTTTTTTAAATTCATGTATTTGGGACTTAGCAGAAATTTTTTTAAATAATAACTGACATTTTTATAGCATTATAAGGTTTACAAAGTACTTTACATATATTATCTCATTTGATTTGATCACATATGCTTATGAAAATGTGAGTTAAGAAACTTGGTTCAAACTGTTGGGCCTCTATCTTTTCTCTCAAGTCAGGAGAGGAAAAACAGGTAACCTATTTGGTTTACGAATTCTAGTATGAGACAAGTCATTCATGCTCATTAAAGTGTAAGATGGCATGGCAGAAATAACACCAGACTTAGTTTCAAAAGACTGTCATTCAAATCCTGTCTCTGATACCTTACAGCTGTCTGATCATGAACAAGTTGCATGAGCTCTCTCAGACTCAGTTTCCTCATCACCAAATGAAATTATTATTTGCATTAACTACTTTGTGGGGTTGTTACAGTATTTCCAATAGCTAGTGTCTACCTCCAATAAAATTGCTCCATCAGTATTTTGAATTTATCTATACATGTATTATTTCTTCCCAATTAGAATGCAAACTCCTAAAAAAGGGACAGTTTTATTTTTGTTTTTATTTTCCTAGTGTTTGGCACATATTAGGTGTTTAATAAATGTTTATTGAATAAATGAATGCATCACATGAGGACTAGGTATAGCTCATCTAAGCGTGAAGCACTCTAAAATGTGTTTTTAGGACAATTACTCATTCATTCATTTGAATCTCTTCGACAGTACCATCTTCCTATACCAAAGGTTGGGAATAGGAGACAGGATTTAAATGTCAAAATACTTCTTACCAGTTCTAAGAATCTGTCACAATAGCCCTGGTAGCTTGTAGAAAGGGTCCCTTCTAACATTTAATTGTCTGTCTTGGAAGCTAATGAGAAATTCAAGATTTAGAAACAGCTTTTCTTCCCCTGCACAGTTTAATTTAACTAATGTGAAACCCTATGACCCAAGAAATCATCAGTTGAGAAGTAGCATAGGAGAGACACATTTCTTGGTCTTTCCCTAAATTTCAAAGTCAAGGATGTCTTGATGGAGCAGCGATAAAAAATCTAGAAGAGCCTGGGAAGGCTTTATCTTTAAAAGGCTTTTTGTCCAAATGGCACATGATTGGAGCTTTCATATTTTAAAAAATGGAAAATTAAGCTTGCTACTTTTTAAAGCTAACTCCTCCATGTAAGGCATTTGAAGTAATTCTAACAATCCCAGAACATGTAGCTCCAGTGACATGGGGAAATCCCCAGAAGTGTGGAGATGGAATAGAAAGTCTTCTTAAAATGGGAAAGTCAAGTCACTTTGCTCTATCTCAAATTTTCAGGAAGTTTAAACTGGTAAATGATCATGAAGACAGAATTCCTGGTCTAGTACTTTCCCACCTACTCCACTCTGACTTCTCTACTTATACCATCACAGCCAGCTCCTCCCCAGAGTCGTTTTCTTTAAGCTCCTTAAAGGCAAGGACTCTTTTGATTGCATGTATTTGTATTGTCAGCACTTAGTACCATGCCTACTATATAGTAAGCGCTCAATAAATTTTTTCATCTATTGTACATCTATCTATTGTTTACCATCTAGTTATTGATCTACTTATAACATTAACTGATAGAACTTAGTAGTGTTTTCTAGTGGTGGGTATTCAATAAATATTGGCTGTCATTTGTCTCTCATCACAGTGAAGTAACAGATTAACAGAGGTTAAAATGGGATTTATTTATGAGAAATCCAGTTTGGGTTGATGTGTATATATCTAGGGTATGCTATTTATCATTTTGAAAAACATTGACAGCTTGTTTATTTTACATATACATGCTAAAAATCATAGTGTCACAGATTGATTTAGAGCTAAAAGATCATCTAGTCCAGTTCCTTTATTTCATGGAAAAGAAAGCAAGCCCAGAGAGAAAAAAAATGACTTGCTCAGGTCATTCAGGCAATATACAAAAGACTTAGGATTTGAATCCAGGTCCTCACTCTGAAAATGTTCATTCCACAATACTATGCCTTCTCTTCTAATCATTTAGCTTTTAAAACTTCCATTATATTTCTCTGTTTACAAAGCAATAAAAATAATACTATAAATAGCAATAATAAGAATGGTAACAGATCCTACTGCATACTCTGGTAATGTAAATATAAATTCTTGTGATATGGATACAAATTCTAGCACAAAATGTCTTCAAATGTGTTCTGGAACAAAATCCTTTAACTTAAAAGGAAGTTACTATATAGTCTTATACTTTAAAAGTAAATCAAACCAATTAGTGATCATTAAATAACGTCTTATAACAAAGTAAGTAATAATATATAACACGTCCCTCAGGAAAAAAAAATCACACGTTAAATTATGCAGATAAATGAAAGCACCAGTCATATTTCAAGTATATGTGTTTAGGTCTTTATGGAATTTCTGAATAGAAATTGATTCATTCTACCTCTAAAATTCTTGCAACTACTTACTTTAATCCTTCAGGGGTCCCAGCATCTCATCAGACTTACCTTCCTATTCTTTGCAGTTCTTGCTCATAACTTCCACAAATTCTCCATAAAGGATCTATTCAAATCATTGGTGTGTTGCCTCCAGCCTTTGGGATAGCACCCTGTACCTTGTATGGAATTAATAAATAGTTGCTAATTGAATTGATTTGAATTAATATATTCCAGATGAATGGAGGGTGGACTGCAGGAGGGAAGACAAAACAGGGTTACTAACCTACTAGAAAACTATTAGAATAGTTTAGTAGTCCAGACATGAGGTGATGGATCCCTGCACCAGGGAGGTGGCAGTGCATCAGATCAGAAAATGGGGCTTATGTGAGAGATGTTATAAAGGTTAAAAACAAAAGAACTTGACAACTAATGTGAGCTTTTAAGCCTTTTTTTCTGCTATAGTCAAATCCACTTTTTTCTTTGTAATCAACAAGCAATGAATGCAGCAGAACATTGTTTTTTTCCAACAACTTGGTACTTCTCAGTTAACTGAGCAATAGTGAAAATGTGGTCTGCTGCAAAAAATCTAGAAAAAACCTGCCTGTTCATTTCTCATGATTTTGTTTGTTTGTTTTAAATTTTTATGAGGGATACTCTCAATGAATGCACAGACCTTTCTCACAAATTTTATAAAAATGAAAGAGAAAGTCCATGGGTTTTCAATTATTAATGTCTTCTAGACATCCTTGTTTTGCACTTATGTTCCCCATTATCTTTTCCATTCTTTTGTAATTTTCCCCTCGGAGATATCTTGAAAGTCAATCCCTTGGTATCTTTAAACTTGCCACATGTCCAGTACAGATTTCCTCCAAATATATTTATATTGTAAGGTCCTAAAATTTTTCTCCAGAATTTGTTTTCTTTAGAACTATTTCTACTTAATAATATTTAAGTAGTAGAGTTGAACTCTACTTTTTATGGCTGTTCTATGTTGCTTAATCATTCAAGGAATAGATCTATCTCCCCATAATAGAGATATTTTTCATGTGGTTAGATTAAAAAATAAACACTAGTACGTAGGAAGTCCATTTTTGCAGCATGATACATTCCTGGAAACCATGCCATCAAGCAGCTGGTTATTATAAAGTTGACTGAACAAGAACTGTTGTACTCTTGTATCAACCTTAGGCTAGGTTGTTGTCCTTCATTCTGAGAGGACCAAAATGACATCACTATGCTAGAGTCAAGTTTCAATGTATCTACCTGTGATTGATCAGACCAATACAAGCTCAGAATGTTCTACCACAGTCTGGGCACAAATAGTTCATGTGAATACTTGGGGTGGATTCTCTAAACTTGAGCATCCTGTGTTTCCTTTGAACTATTTCAATTCTGCTTTGCTCAGAGCATAGCACCTTCTCTAATATGGGCACACCATGCTGAGCAGTCTACTCTCAGAAAGGATAGAAGAGCACACTTCTCCACTTATCTTCTCCAGGCCTGGCTATGCAGACTCTATCTGGTCTGTTTTGCTACTCACATGATTTAGATTAGGTGGAAGTCACCAACTCTATTCCTTCCACTGAGATGGTGATCACAAGGCCTTATCACATGCCTTGTCTTTGTACCCTTCAGACTCAAAGCACTGTCATCTGACCTACTCATGTAATCTAAGGACCCTTTAACCTAGCCACCCACCCCTAATACACCTTTGTGTGTGTGGGGGGGGTGCTGCTACCTACCTTTAAGCTGAACTTCCTTTTATGTGTTACTAACCACAGTTGCAAGTGTGACCTCCTTGAAAGTGGGGTCTCTCTCACTTTTCTATTTGTATCCCTAAGACAGTGCTTGCATAGTAAGTACTTAAGATATGGTATTCTATTCATTCATTCATATTTGCCATCAGGAGTAAAAATTAGTCAATGAATAGGATGAAGTTTTGGTGTCTATCAGTCAGGATCAAATGAGCTAAACAAATAAATAAATAAATGTAAACTGCTGTAGGGCAGGGACTGGTGCAGGTGCACGTGTGTCTGTCTGTCTGTCTGTCTGTGTCTGTGTCTGTGTGTGCCTTACACTTTTTGGGGGGATGGGGATGGATGAGGCATTGGGGGTGGTGTCCAGAACTCTGATTTCATATCTATAGGAAACTCTTAAATAAGGAAGTTCTCTCTACTAATATAGATCTGCAATTGTTCTGAAAAATAGCGTATTTGAGAGTTACCTGATGCACTCAGATTAAGTGATTTGCCCTGGGTCACTTAACCAACATGTATCTAAGATCTGACTTGTATCCAGACCTTCCTAACTCTAAAGATAGCTATCTACTACACCATATTGCCTCATACAGAGCAAGTCCTTAATAAATGGTGGGTGAAATGTGGAATATGCAAAGCAATACAAATCAAAACCACCCTGAAATCTCACCTCACACCCAGCAAATTGGCAAAAATGACAAAACATGGGAAGTCAATGTTTGAGAATTGTCAGAAAGATGGGCACACTGATGCATTATTTCTAGAGTTATGAATTGTTCTAGCCATCCCAGAAAGCAATTTGGAAATATGTGAAAAATGTGACTAAAATATCCATATGTCTTGATCCAGAAGTTCCCCAAGGAGGTCAATTGTGAGGGAAAAAAGCCCTATATAAACAAAAATATTTATAGCATCACTTTTGTGCTAACAGAGTACTGGAAACAAAGATATGCTTATTGAATGGAGAAGGACTAAACAGATTGTGGTGCACAAACAGTGGAATATTACTGGATTGTAAGAAATAATGAATAAATGAAACATAGGAAGACAATAGCCAACACAAAGTAAATAGAACAAGGAAAAGAATATATACAATGATTACAAAAATGTAAATAAAAAGAAAAACCACAAAACAACCAAAACTAAATGTTGCAAAATTATAACAATCAATCTTGGATGCAAAGAAGACACCTTCTCCTTTTTAGCAAAGGTAGGGGACAATAGGTATAGAATATTAGATGCACATTAAGGTCAGGCTTTATTAATATATTAATTTTGCTGAATTTTTTCTCCTTAAAAATTTTCAATGAGAAAAGACAATTCTCTAAGACGGTAGAAGGAAGATACAATGGGAAATGGTCATATGAAAGCAAGAATCATTAAAAATTTATTTTAAAAAATGCAAAAGTAGAAATCAAGGATTAACCATATTTATATCCACATGCCAAAAGTGATTATAATTTATTTATTGCATTTTTTTAAAGACTGGATATGTGATTTCCTTGGCTTAAGGAATTCTCAGTAAGTAAACTACCTCTATCAGAGTAGAGCAGTTATAATCTTACAGTGTTGTCTGGGGACAGTGAGAGGTTAAGTAACTTGCCCCAAGATCATACAGTCAATATGGGTGGGAAGCAGAATTTGAATCCCAGGTTTTTCTCATTGAGCCATTTCTCTATCCACTCTATCATGCAGCCTCTCATTTCTTTGTGTACAATGGAAATAAGATATTATTTTAATAGACTATAAAAACATAAAATATTTGAAAATTTTTAAAGTGGGTAAATATCTCATCATCACTTCTCAAATACAGTCTTTCTCACTGCTTACATTGGTCAGCATGACCTCTTCCTAGAATGTAATTTTCATACTGATATATGTAAGCTTTTAAAAATTGGTCATTGTATGTCTTGGTATTTAAATATATAATCACATGAAATAAAAGCAATTTTTAAAATTGTGTGGACTCAATGATTCATTAATATTTATTCATTTATCTTACTAGAACTTAATGGTTTTTTTCCCTTCATTTAAGAGAAATGATTGGGATATGAAAGGTTTCTAAAAAAGTCTCCAAAGATTGATAACATCTCCACTATTCTTGTCACTGTACAAGAATATTAAATGTCACATACAGGGCACTGAGACAGATTCTGTATTAAGCAAGCTAAACAAACAGTCCCTGTTGCTCTGCAGCATAGTATCAGGACACAGAAAGCATATGAGAGCTATAATCCACCTTCTCCACACCCCTTGTTTTTCGGGAGGAAAATGAGACTTAGGTGAATTGCCCTAAATCACAGAGGCAATAAGCAGCAAAGCAAGCCAGGACCTGAAACTACGGCCTCTGATTCCATCCAGATCCAGAACCCTTTCTACCACACAACATTGCCTTGCTGGTCCCCAAATCTTTTTGTGAACAAGGACCATTAAATTCCCCTAGAAACTTTACATTGCAGAGGGTAGTTGGATAGTTAAATCCTTGACCAGGAGTAGAAATGCTCTGGTAATCTCTGGCTACAGTCCATTCTCCTTACATCCTGTTTAGTTGATGGAGGGAATTAGTAAACCATCATCAAACAAGCTGGATCATTCCTGGGCTTTTTGAAGGAGATCAGGGATATTGGTTTCTATAGCTCATAAAAGGACAAAGCAAAAGTGCTATGTGTTATCTAATTTTTTAAGTGCAAAGGTTTTAACATGGCCTATCCTTAGTCATCATAGTATCATTCAGTGATTCTCCAGCGGTTTTAGTTCTTGGCATATTATGATTCTTTGCCATAAGAAAACTTGGCACAATGAATGTTTAAATTGGCAAACTACCAGAGAGATGGGAAACTAGATCATGTATATGTGGTTTCAAGTGTAAGTTCCATACAATTTCCAAAATACTTAGTGAAATCCTTGCCAGGGAACACCATTTGAGAATTCACTGATGTCACCCTTTCCAGAAGTTTATCCAGAAAACAAACTGGATGTATAGTCCATTATGGTCAAAACTGGGAATTGATTTCTACAAAAAATATTTGATTAATGGGCAATTTGAATATAATATTCATAACTTAATCATTCCAGTGGAACCCCAAAACAAGAAGGAATGCTACGCTAGCTTTTGATCACCCTTTCTCATAGATTATTCAATAAACTTTTCCCCATGGGTACTGTGTGTTTCAGACTGATTTATTTAAGACCCACTGCAGTCATCCAAAATTCAGAAAATCTGGATTTCAGATTACCTCATAATATAAGTAATCTTTCTAGGATTTCATATTTCCCATGGATCTTGAATATCCTTTTGATATCAAAGGCATTATCTCCTTCCAAAGTTATTCTCCTCAAAGTATTTGCAATTGAGTTTGTCTTAAATATTTGTTATCCTAAATCACAAAGGAAGCAAGCAAAAATATATTCCTGTTTTAACTGTTTCTATTACCTACTGCCAAAATTCTGAGAGAGCTTGGGTTGGTTGAGGTTGGGGGAAGGGAGAGGCTATTATTTGGTCATTTTAGGAATGATTGTCCTCAGATTAAGTACAGAGGCTTGCCAAAGATAGTAGCAAAAGTTCCTATTTAATGGTGCACTGCTGCCCTCTAGCTCACTTTGGAAATTTTGTCTGCTTCTGTTCTAAGGCATTTAATAACAATCACTTAAAATATGAGATGAATCAAAATCCATAATTTATCAATGAAACATCGTTGCCTCCTTTATAAGACTCAGTTTATGCCTTGATTGGTAAGAGGCTGCCTTTCCTTAAGAGAGAAATAGATTCTAATTATGATAACTTCATTTATTAAAGTTGTCCTCTGAAATTCAGTCAATGTCACTTTTCTTTGTCTGAATATCCATTGGTAGCGTCCAATTTTGTGTCAGGTATTTAGACAAGGTCCTAATTTTACTTTCTCTCTTACCTTAAATCCATGTCAGCTGGCTGGGAATTTCAAAAATCAGTGTGTTGCTTCATGTTACTCATAAAACAAGCAGACAAAGGAAATATCAAATCTCTCCTCCCATCATTAAACGTTAGCAGCTCTTTTCTAAGAATATTTCTGAAGCCTGAATAAAGTAATCTATAAGTTCCTTTGTCCTGGTTATCCCCCATGCCTACTGCACCCCCTCTTTACTTGTAGCTCACAGAGACTCCGTCTTTCCTTTAAGATGCCACTCAGGAACCATCTTTCCTTATCCCTCCCAATATATGGTGCTCTCCCTCTCAAACTACCTTGTATTTAATTATTTACTGCATATATGTGTATATTTATTAACTTAATATTTACATTTTGATGGTGTATATTTCCTATATATACTTGTATGTATTAGTATGTAAGCTACTTGAGGAGTCCTCTTGAGGCAGCTAGACAGCACAGTAAATAAAGATCTGAGCCTGTAGTCAGGAAGATAACATGTTCAAATTCAGCATCAGACACTTAACAAAGGTGTGACCTTGGTCACTTAAACCTCTGCCTGCCTCAGTTTCCTCAGTTGTTAAATGAAGAACATAATAGCACCTGCCTCCTCAGGTAGTTGTGAGGACCAAATGATTTAGTATTTATAAAAGTTTAACATAGTGCCTGGCACATAGTAAGTGCTTAATAAATGCTTGTTCCTTTCTTTCCCCTTCCTCATAGGTAGGAATTATTTCATTCTTTATCATTGTTTCCATAAGCAGCTAACACAGGGCCTGTCATATACTAGTAGCTTAATAAATCTTTGTTGATTGATTAAAATGCACCTAATTAGACAACTCCCAAAGTATACGATATAACTATATATCAGTTTTCCATATTCCTAAGACATTAAAGTCATTTAAATTTGAAATTTCTGTTTTAAGATTACTTATATTTATTTGAAAGTACCCATGATGAAAAATATTGTCTACCTCCAGAAAGAGATCTGATAAACTCTTGAGTACAGATTGAAGCATTTTTTCACTTTCTTTATATTTCTTGCTTTTTGAGTTTTTGGATATTTTTTGTAACATAGCTAATACAGAAATATATTTTGCATGACTTCACATAAATAACTAATACCATATTGCTTGCCTTCTCAATGGATGTGTGTGGGGCAGAAAGGAGGGAGAAAAATTGGAAACCAAAAAACTTTTTTTAATAAAACATAAAAATGAATAAGTGAATGAATAAAAGAAAAAAGATTACTTATGTTTGAGGGAAGAAATAAAGAGTACTCCTACTTGATTATATTTTGCAAGAAGAATTCAGCTTGCTTAAACAATGTTGGGATGTGAAAACACTATTCACTAACTTAACAATTGTGTATGAAAGACTTCCAGATCAGAAACTAAGGCAAAGATAAGTGGCTGTACAAGGGCACAGAGGTCACATTTCTAGAAATGCCTATGGATTAATTCCTCTTTAAAACATTAATATTTAAATTTATACAATACTCAGGTATATCTTTCAAAAATTCCATTTCTATAACATCAGGAATTTATGTATTACTTTAAACATTTGCAATATAATTACATTATTTCATTCAAACTCCACAAGAATCCTATGGTATAAGTCCTACAGATATTTTTATTCCCATTTTACCTAGAAAACATGCTCAGAGAGGTGTTAATCCTAAGTGTCAGAAGATGGATGTACACTCATGTCTTCCCAACTTCAATGTCAGTAGTCTGTCTAGTACGCCCCTTCCCGATTAGTGTTCAGTCCAATATATTGACTGAAACCATAACAAAGCCCATGAAATAAGAAAGAAATTGAAGTCTTTCAAGGTGAATAGAAAGACACTTGAACAACCTCTGGTGTGCCTTTTTGGTGACTGAACTGCTGTCATGCTCTGTAACTAGAGGCCTGGATTTGGTTTCATGAGAGAGATATAAGACCTTAATGTAACTGGTGGCATGATTTGCAGTGTTGTGCTTAGTGAGGACTAAAGTAGGAATACATTTGCAAAGTTAAACAAGAAATTACCTAAATATGGCTATGTTTATCATCCCATACCCTTCTAGTTTATTAGAATCAGAATGTTAGACCTAGAAAGGATCCTAGAGGTTACATAGTCCAACACCCTCATTTCACAGGTGACAAAATCAAGGCTCATTAGTGCTATAGTTTGATATGCCACGGCTGACCTTACAGATTTATAATAAAAAAATTCAAAGTCAAGATTAAACTATTAGTATGTTTAGAACGTAAAGATAAATTCTTTCTATAGGCTTGCCTGTGTAGTTCCTGCTGATTTTAATTTGAACCTAATTTGTACTAAAGAGTTCCATAGGCAGAAAGAAATTATAATATTTGCAATGTCTATAAATTTGCTAGCAATTCTTAAGGACTCATTATTGCTAAGATTCTTGAGATAACTACTGATTATTCTTTGAGAGAAAACTTTAAATATTTAAATTACATTAAAATTAGAACAATATCACATACTTTGATAAAATATCACTATAATAATGTTGAAATTATTATGAAATTATTATTGTTGGTATTCAAATATATATTTTAATAGTTTCTTTTCCATAAATGTTTACAGAGCTTTGTGGTCATCTCTAATGCTTAGACAACTTTAATTAAAAAATTAAATATTAATTTCATATTCCTTAGTCAAACATAAAATCCCCAATATTACATGTCTTTGATTTTTAAAATCTTTTAAAACATTGTTTATATCTTCAGTCACAGTTTTTTAAATTTACAATTACATTATAGCTCTGTAATTTACAAGCAATGTGATCTTGGGCAAGTCACTTACCTTTTCTTTGTTTCCATTTCCTCACCTGTAAATCATCCAAACTAGATGGCTGCTAAGGTTCCTAGTATTTGGAATTCTAAAATAAATACCAGTATCTGCACTATCTACTTCACAAATTTCTTGAATGGCTCAAATGAAATAGTATATAGAAAACACTTTGTAAACCATGAAGTAGCATTTAAAAATCAGCTATTATTTATTTGAAAATGCATTTATAGATCCTCCCAGAACACAGATGACTTTCTTACTATTTTTCCTTAACTTTCTAAAGGGCTATCACTTCTATTATTGCCTTCACTTTTGCATAGAACAAGACTGTATAGACTCATACTGTTATTTCTATTCCCTAGTATTCCTGTTAAAAGCCAATCCAAGACTGCCTTCCTTTGTTTTCTTCTATTAGAATTTTGCCGATCCCACGTCCCAGTCCCTCGGAGCTTTACTCTTTGCTTTCTAAGGTCACATCTGAAAAATTAATCTATGCAGATGACTCAAAATTTGCTCTTTCCAAATAACATATTTGTTTTTTGACAGTGGTCTTCTGGAGATACAATTCCTTCAGTTTGGAGACTGGCCCTAATCTGGGGATTTCAGGCTCTGTGGCATGTTGTTTGGGAAGATGTTTAGGGGCAAGATCATTTTTTATAATGATTTTCTTTGTACATACTAATGTTGGATTATATCTCTACCATGTGCATACACATCTTGTATAAATAGAAACACAATTTCCAACATTTTTAATAGACAACCCAAAAGAAAATGTATTCCCTCACTTAATAATTCCACACTACATTGTAAACATCTTTGTAAGTCAGTTTCATCAAACAAGTGACTCGAGAGATGTCAGGGGGTGGGCTGTGCTGCTGATAAGTACAGACTTCAAAGTGTGCTTTCAATTTGTATTCATATTAAAGTACTTAAATCTTCCATTTCATTCAAATCATCATTTCAAACTTGGCTCTTATTATATAGCGGTTTCAGACACAGTCAAATGAGATTTGGTATAATAAAATGTCTTTGAAAATAGATACCCCTTACTGTGGTACTAATGTTTTAGTTCCTTGTTTCAAGTCATCATACTTTTTTAATTTACACATAGTATATGTACTCATTTAATAAGCAACTCTAAATTCAGTAATCACATTTCCCCTTAAGCTTTGATTAGAACAATTAGAGGAAAGCAAAATAAGAAAGCAATTTCCGAAAAGAGATTCATAAAAGATTATTTTCAAGCCATAAAACAGCCCTCCAAATAGTTTTCAAAAACCAGCAGGCTCACAAAAAACACCCACAGCAATTAAAATGTTCATGAGCCTAGCTTGGCAATTTACTAGCTGTGGCACCTTGGGTAAGTCACTTTATTTCTCTAGCACTCAATTGCCACATCTGTTAAATGTCAGGGTTAGACCTGCTGACCTCTAAAATGCCTTTACTGTTCTCTGGCCAGAGCTATCTACTCAGCTTTCTAAAGCTGACACTGTAATCACTGGCCAAATCAGTAGAAGGAATATCTGAGTTCTCTCCCTAAGTGCATGAACGCTGTCTCAAATACTAAAGGCAAACCTTAGTCACCCTTAATCTACCTGATATAGGACTTCAGGTTACTGAAATTTATCTAATGCATAACAGTCAATGTTTACTCTTTTCATTTCTTTTACCAAAACTTCTTCTGACTGATGTACTCGGAAGTTGGGAAGTTGGTACCACTCTACTAGGCTTTCCAGGGAAAGGGCTTTACAGTGTTTCTGGGTGGGGATTGAGACAGGAGAAGGAAATATAGGTCCTTAATGATGAAGCATACTGTCTGCTTCCAGAAAAATAACTGATACTGTCTGAATACAGATTGAAGCATACTATTTTTCACTTTCTCTTTTTCTTTCTTTCTCTCTTCCTCTCTCTTTCCTTTCTTTCTTATTCTTGTACAAAATAACTAATATGGACATGTTTTACATGACTGCACATGTATAAACTATATTGGATTGCTTCCCATCTCAGAAATGGGGGGGTAGGAGGGGGAGGGGAAGAGGGATAGAATTTGGAACTCTAAAAAAATGCTTAAAATTATTTTAACATGCAATTGGGGAAGGGGAGAAATAAAATATATAAAAAGGAAACATAAGTCTTTCACAACACAGGTATGTCTGATACAAGAGTGACATACATGTTTATATGATGGGGAAATTTGCCAATCTGAATAACAACAATAAAGGCTCATATTTCTGATTGCTTTAAAATTTACGAGCACTTTTCCCACAACAAAGTTCTGTGGTAGGTAATAGAAATATTATCATTTCCATTTTATACACGAGAAAGCTGAGTCTCAAAGGGAAGAAGTAATCCAGGGATCCAGGGTCCCATAGCTAGTGAGAGTGTGGAGGTGGTAAACACTTTCATTACCAGAGCTCATCGGAATCTGTTGAATCAGAAGGAATAAAGCCAACTATTTGCTGCCTGAGAAAGTAATTGTGAAATCTTGAAACCTTTTATTTATTCATTCATCCATTCATTTATCTAGCTATTTGTTTGATTTAGACCTCCAAAGAAAAAGCTGGTGAAATTAAAAATTGTATTTGATATCAATTCATCTGTCTTAGTCACCTTTAACTATGATATTGAAAAGAGGTTGCTACACCTCACCTTTGGCTTGTAATGAGTGACCCATAAAACATTAGCAGAGGAATAGGTGTGGCCCTACAAGAACAGAAACACATGCATCATTTCTCAGATGCCAATAGAAGAGGTTTTTATTTCCAAATAGCAACACAGGCACTGAAAATGAATGGTTACAACTTACAGGAGAGCAGAAAATGAAAAAATAAAGTTTTAGCATAATATGAACATGATATACACTTCTCAGTTTGTGTCCATTTTTATAAGAAAAAATACAGAATCTCTGGCTTTCAGTTTCCTCATTTGTCAGGGTTTGACTAGATTCATTGATTCATTTTACTGATATTCATTAAGAGCTGACCATAGACAAGGCAATGGGGATATGAGATAAAAAATATTATACAGATACACTTCCTTTCTTTACAATGTCTGGTGCATAAGTACTTAATAAATGCTTTTTCATTCATTTACCTGTCACAACTGGAGATGCCCTCCTTCATTTGCCATCTTCCTTTACCTTCTCTCTCTGCTCCCAGCTGGCCCAGAACAAAATCTTAAGGAAGAACTAGTCTTTGTCTTCTCATCTTGTCACTTCCCCTGACTAAGGATGCTCAAATGGAGTCACCAACTCCATGCCTTCCCATGGGACAGAGAACCACCAAGCATTACCATCTGCCATGTCTCTATGTCCTTCCTACCCAGGCACTGTCATCTGACCTAATGACTAGCCTAAGGACCCCCTGGGCCTTGTCATTGGCCTATCTGATTATGATTAGGATTTCTAGGCCTTTCCAATCACTGTATTTTTGAATTTTGAAAGTTTATGATATTCTGCTATAGCTATTATGATTAGGATTTCTAGGCCTTTCCAATCACTGTATTTTTGAATTTTGAAAGTTTATGATATTATATTATGATATTATATTATGATATTCTGCTATAGCTATTATTTGGTAAAAAAAAAATGGTGGTACAAAACATGGGGCTCTTCTAGGTTTAATTGGACCTTCTTATTCCCATTCCCTTTCTTCCTCTATGCATATATACACACATACATGTATGTATATATAATGTACCTATATATGTATATATTTACACATACATATATGATACTTTTATGAATTAATGTTTACTTCCCTATGTGTTGTTTATTGAATGTTCTTGTCTTCTCACGTATGTGTGTACTATATTTAGAGCTTTAAAAGATTAAGCTATGCCATACAGAGTTCAATACCTAAGGAACAATCAATAAATGCTTTTGCCTTTCTCTGACAGCACAAAGAAGTATGAGGACTTATCTCCTAAAATTTAATCCTCTTCCCTTTAACTTTATCTTGTATTTTCAGTATTTTTGTTATTAAAGGGTTGGGATTTTTTTTACCTTTTTCCTAACCAAACATACCATGCATTTCAATCTGTATAAAATCAAATAAAGCCATATTTAAGAAGTTACTGATCAGAGAATTATAGACTTCTAGAGCTGAGAGGGACATCAGAGGTCATCTTGTCCAGGTTTTCTCTGATGTGTTAATTCCTTCTACAACATACTTACAGCAATGATAATGGAGGAAAATAAAAAGTATTTGGATTTTTTTGCTATTGATCACCCATTTTTGACCACTTATTTGTGAGAGATTATAGGATGCTATGATCATAGTTCAGAGGTAGAAAAGATCTTGGAGGCCATGTGAACCAGCCCCACCTCCCTCATTTTACAGATGAGAAAACTTGCACCCAGGGAGCTTTAGTAACTTAGTCAGAGTATCATAAGGATTTTTCCTGGTCTCCATCAATCACCCCTACAGCAAATGTTAGTGTTTTCTCCCTCTTGTAATGATTTCATATAACAGTTTTTACTTATTTGTCCACATACTGTGCCTTCAAAACAACACCCTCTTCCCATTAGGACCTGTATTCTTTGAAGACATTACAGTTGAAGACAATTTTTTTCTTTTGTCTCTGATTATCTCAGACCTAGCATAAGACCTTATAAATAATAGTTACTTTCAAAAATCATTTACTGAATTAAATTATCGAATCTTCAGGTATTTAAGCAGTCATAATTATTTGGAAGAAGGGAAAAGTTAAGTGTCATCTAAATAAAATACTCTAGGAATTTATTTCTTTCTGACTCAGTTTCTTCATTTTCCAACTCATACTGCTTCATAGCAACAAAATAATGGATGAAGGTGTCTCCCAGAGCCTCCCGCAAACATGTATCTTCTCCAAGTGCCACTAATGCATCTTCCAGTTTTAGAGGGATTTCTGAAGGTTTTGTTTCAACAAAGTTTTCACTGTCATCTGGACCATCCAAGAAATTATTCCCACTTTGGATTCCATCCAAACCAGCAGCAATGGTAGCAGCAAGTACAAGATAAGGGTTTGCTGTGGCTGAACCCAGTTTATTTTCTATTTGAGTACCTTTCTCACCATGACACTTGATATTATAAGAACAGCTATTATCATTATATCCCCATGTTGGAGCCACGCTTTCCTTCGGTTCTTTATAATCCACAGAATAGCGCTTTCTGCAGCTGACAGCAGGTGCCATTAGGCAGCTAAGAGCAGCAGAGTGTTTTAAGAGTCCTGATAACCACTTTTTCCCAATATCTGTGAGCTGCTGTACCCGGGAACTAGTGGAAAACAAGTTTTTCCTCCCACTGGTGTCCCACAGACTATGAGTCAGAATTCCTGAATTGTAAAATCCTGTCTCAGTGAAAAAGCTGGCTAGATAATTATGCTTCTTTGCAACTTCTTTGCTACCTGTCCTGAAGGTGAAGGCATTATCTGCTGAAGTAATGCCAAATTCTGGCCAAAAAGTCACTTCCATCTGACCAGGCCCAATGGAGGAAGAGAAGCTCTCAATATTGACACCCATGTGATACATTCCATCAACAAGCTCCTGAATGAAGAGCTGGTCATGACTGCTTAGTAACATTCCCATGGGAAAGGATATTGTCTTTGAATCTATAACTTCAGCAACACCATAAATGCAGAATTCATAGGTGAAGGCAGAATGCAGAGAAAAACCACTGTCCCGCAGATGGCTCAGCTGTCGTTTGGCAATGTGTCTGGGAGAGGTCAATAGAGGGTTGCCCACTACGGTAAAGGGATCACATATCACTCTTGCTGTTCTCTCAACCCATGGTAGAGGTCTAAAGGTTGATAACTCAGGGATCAGGATGATGTCACTATTAAAACTTGGTACATTCAGATGATCCACTTCACTGTCTTTAGGATTCAGGGTCAGCTCAAGATAACTTCTGGGTATGGAAATACCATGGATTGCTTTTTCCTAAATAAGAGGCAATGTTATGGAGCAGTTGGAATTAGAAAGTTGGAAGTCAAACAAAGAATTATGAAAGAAGTTTGCTAATGTTATATAAAAGCTAACAGAATTGTACACTCTTACATTCTAGATTTTTTAAAATCTATCACCATGGTTTACACACACACACACACACACACACACACACACACACACACACATATCCCACAAAGTTAAAATGGTTCTTTTTGGGAATATGTTATAGTACTCAAGCCTTAATCCTCATCCTGATTCATCTGAATGTTAGGAGAGCAGTTCTAGAATCAAGACAATTGGGTTACAGTCCTGGATCTGCCACTTACTACCTGCAACCCTGTACAAGTTAATACATCTCTCTGAGCATCAGTTTGCTTGTCTCTAAGATGATTAAGTTGGATTAGATGGCCTTGAGGACCCTTTCATTTCTGTATCTATGATCCTATGATTTTCCTCTTTTCAAAATCACTGGGAATTTTTTTTTGCACTGACTTCACATAACTAGGATTTTAAAAAAAAATAACATTTCTAGTTAGGAACTATTTCCCTTGTCCTTAAGGGCTTGCAGGCAGGTCTCAAAGTATGAATGTTTCACAAGTGCCTTTTAATGGCATGTATGGTTTTGTTTATTTCATCTCAGCATAATAATCAGACTGAAATAGTATTGATATATCAATGGATTTGAATTATCCTTAATGTTTCACTAAATTTGATTAGGGCTGATTACCTATTTGTAAGTCACTCTGCATAGATTTCCATCTGTGGACTGTCACATATGAAATACTCTTATTGTTTTGTTAGTACCTCTATACTTAGCCTACCTTTGATTCAGCACTTCTTGACAAGTATAAGCTAATTGTAAAATAGAGATAGGATTTTGACCTGTAATTTCACAGGCATAATACCTCTTATACCCATCTCCTTATTAGTAGTCTTATTGCCACCATCCTAGGTCAAGTTATATTCTTACCCTGTATGACATTTTCTTTTTAAAAACCATTCTATTAAAATAAAAGATATTTTGTGCAGGTACTCACTTTATCAAAGCAGATCATATATAACCTCTTAAAATTTCAGTTTTGTTGTTGTTTAGTTATTTGGGCCACATTTGATTCTACATGACCCCACCAAGGGTCTTCTTGGCAAAGATATTGGAGTGGTTTGCCATTTTCTCTTCTGGCTCATTTTACAGATGAGAAAATTGAGGCAAACACCATTAAGTAACTTGCCCAGGATTAAAAAGTTAGTAAGTGTCTGAGGCTAGATTTGAACTCAGAAAGATGAGTCTTCCTGACTTGAGACTTGGCACTATGCTCACTGTGACACCAAATTTTAGTATTCTTCCCGAAATGCTATGGTCTCCCCCCAAAATCATCCTGTGGCTAGCCTTCTGACAATACACCTCTCCAAACTCAGTGAGGCTAGTTCTCAGACAACAGATTATCCAAAAGTCACAAGATAGGACCTGCTAGAGTTTATCTTCCACTTCAGCAATAAATAAGGGTTCGACAAGAGCCAGCTTGGACCAGTAGATGATGGTTAAATTTTCACCCAGAAGACAGCAAATGCAACAAATGGAGGGGTTGATTTATTATGTTGTTGACTGTCTAAATTTAAGAATGCAGATTAAATAATGCAGATGAAATTTAACAGTGTATTGTGTGAAAATTATTTTCAGACTGTGGTTGTTAAACAAGGACACCCCTGGGAACACACAGCAATAAGATACTGGGATAAGGATCACAGGATCTCAGAAGCATAGTCTTAGAGCTGGAAAGTACCTCAGACCATTCAGTTAAAACCCTTTATTTTACAGAACCAAAGAGAGTAAATGGTTTGCTTCAATCATCACATAAGTATTAAGGGACAAGGTTGGATTTGAATTTAGATCTTCTGACAATAGATGCAGTGCCTTTTCTACTGAATTAGGCTTTATTGAAGACCCTTTATCAACAATTAACATTAAATTTATTACAACCTGTTTTCCATTAGCCCAAATCAGACCTTTGAACAAATAACAATTATACATTATAGTGATATCCTACAAGATAAGAAAAAAAAGTCTAATTTGAACATCAGAAATATTTCACTCTTATATTTGATCAGAGATTGCTGTATAATATAGTTGAGGGTAGGGAAGAAGCCCTTTGCTTTGCAGTCTGATTAACATTGTTATTTCTTCAGCAAAATCAAAAGGATATGGCAGAAACCATATCCCAACTTAATCTCAACACCATTTTGAGGGCTGGGAGTGCAGGGAATGTACAAATATTGTTTTTTAGAATCTAACGTCTCCAAATATTTTTAATGTCATCCTGAAACTAATACATTTCCTAATCATAATTAGTAGGTATAAGGGGATACTTTTATTTTTCAAAAAGTTTATCTCATCACTCATATTTCTTCTGGTATTTGCTCTTGGGTCTCCTCTTGTAATTTACTCATAAAAATAAAATATAATCTTCATGACTGTGGTGAGCTAGGAAAGCTAATTATGTAGAGAGAAATTATTCAAGGCAAAAGAACTAAAATTCCCATCCTAATATATGTTGTACTTCTGCCAGGCTGAAGAAGATGCATTCTAAATTGAAGGGATATATTTAGATCCTGGGGAAACATTTGTGAGCTTGGGGAAAAGGCTGAGGAGAGAAATTGAGTAAATGTTGGAATTCAAGTTTAAATTGCTTTAGATATTCCAAGAAATAGATAATTGTGATTTACCTACTAATGTTCATAAAATTGTAACTTTAATATTAAACTTACTGAAAAAAATCGAGCTGGAATGCTCTTGGACCTGGACACTCCATGTAGATCCGTTGCTTCAAATCTGACAAAATGTATATTGTCTCTGGCCATTTCTTGTTTAATGTGCTCCACTCTGGAGAACAAGGGAAGTGGGATATGATATCTAGGGTTGTTGGTATCATGATCCTTGGTACCACCTGTTAAAAAAAATACAGTTCAAGTTATCAAGTGATAAAAGATTTTCTCTGTGAATAACTTTAGTGTGAAGAATGAGGGACCTGAGAGCAACATAAATGCAGTCATTAGGCCCGTTATATTCTCAGACATCCAGAAGATAGCTATTGAATGTGGATTCATTATTTCATTTCCCTATAATCAGAGGCCTTCTTTCTTGCCCCCACATACCCATATATCTTCCCTACTGTGCTATCTCAGAGCATTCTAAGAGGTTTTTTATCACTTCTGTCTAGTTGGGAGTTAACACTATTTGCATAAGTGTATACCATTACCATATGTGGTGCTTACACAAATGTTCTTGTTTATGTAAATGAGAATAAATTTACATAAATATACAACCTTGACACCTTGCATGTCTCCATTATGATGAATATCTTTTAAAAGACTGTGAGCTTCCTTCAAGACCTGAGAACAGCATATTAAATGTTTGTAACGGCTTAAGAATGAAGTTGGGTTTATTTCTTTTTCTTTAGTGAGATCACACCCATCAAAGCCTTCTTTTACCTTCTACATATCAAAAATACTTTAAACAGGAAAATGATTTCAAGGAGGAGTATTTATTTACTAGATAATACCTGCCACCCAAAAAACAAAAACAAAAAACAAAAACCCTCAAAAGAAGGAAATGAATGCCAAATTTATAGCAGTTAAGGCTGAATCCTTAAGATAAGATAAGATAGAAATAGTACTGCCAGGCAAAAGCCCCTTAATCAAATATCAGAGATATCAGAAAAAATCAGAAACCTTATTTAAAGGTCTGACTCATTTTCCACAACTGAAGTCTAGAGTCTAGTCTGTGCACCAAGCATAGCCAGTGCAAACAACCTCACAGTCTTGTTTCTTAGGTTCCTTGCCCTGAGTATCCTTGTCCAGTTCCTTCACAGCAATGACTCAATCTGAACATCTTCATATCCCATAACCAATGGAGGACAAGGAGTATAACAGAGGGAGTGGGAACCAAAGATATGGTCACCCAAAGTTGATTAGAGAAGAAGGAGCTTCCATGATCAAAGAAAAAGGGGCCTACAAACCTATCTTTATTCATTCCTTACCCATGGAATTTACTCTGGGCAGGGAACCAACTGAACCCCCACATCATCCAAGTCTATAAGACTAAGGCCAGTCAGCCTTGGGTATCTATAAAGAAAAAAAGTACATGCAAGAGGGGAAGGAATTAAAAATGGGGAGGATAACTAGAAACAAGCTGCTAAGAAAATAAGTAAAAGACTGAAAATAAAAATACCAAGAGAAAAAAAAGTCAAATATAAGCTTAGTATTCAAGCAAATCAACAGTAAGATTGTTTTAACTAAAAAAAAAATGAGTAAAAATGCAAAACAGACCTCAACACACTGAAAAAGTATAATACTATAATGGAAGATGAACCAAAAACCCTCCACTGAAAAGAGGGACTCTATGGAGGTAAAGGAAGACTAGCATAAAACTCCAAAACATTTCAAAAAAGAAATAATACTTTTAAAATATATGAGATGGATATTAGATTGGTAATCAGACATCTCAAAGCTGAATTACTGAATATAAACAACAAAGTAAACAACCTATAAAACATAACTGCAAAGGTTTCCTAAGTACCAAAGGCACTTAAAAAGGAGAACTGAAGATCTGAAAATTTAAAATATTAAAATGGAAGAAAAATTGGCACAAGAGAAGCCAAAGGCAACGATTTTTTAAAATCATTTTTTCAGCCGAAGCAATTAACTATGAAGACAATATACACAGAACTAAAAGAGTAAAGTGTGGTAAATTTTAAAATTTGAATATTATACTATAGGAAGCAATGTAAGAAAACAACCTCAGACTTTTTAATACAGATGACAAAGCATTGATTAACTGAATCCACAAATTGTTACCAAAGAAAAACCTCACAGTTAAAACTCCAAGGTATGAAATGGTTAAATTTCAAAACTAAAATTCCAAAATAGTAACTTTTTCAAGACCTTGGGCTATGAAAGAATTTCATTTCAAACAACCCAGTATAATTCCACAACCACAAAAAGTTAAAATAAAGAAGTCAATAGAATATTTTAAAAAGTAAAAGACCTCAAGACATATCCCCAAAATAGCATACCCTAACCGGTTTTGGGGGGGGAAATGGACCTTTGAAAAAAGAAAGCCTTTGGAGGCAATCACTTAAAAAATAGAACAATAAAAAAGGAAAATGAATTTAGCATTTGACTTACAAAATCAAGAGAGACAGAGAGAGACAGAACCAGAGAGGTGGAGTAAAAGACAAAGACTTATTATAATGCCAATATCCCTTGACCCAGAAATCCTGCTGCTACATCTCTAACTCCAAGGACTTCAAAAGAAAAATATTCATTTAAGTATTTTTCATGGTAGCAAAAAACTGTAAATAAAGAAGGCATCCATTTAATTAGCCCAAAAAATTAATGTAATGGTAGTTTATTATTATAAAAAAGAATAAGCATGAGGAATTTAGAGAAACAAGATGTGACCAAGATCTGCCATTTACTACCTGAATACCCTTGGACAAGTTATTTAACCTCTCTATGTCTCAGTTATCTCACCTATAAAATGAGGAAGCTAAACCAGATGATTTCTACGTTCCCTTCCAGTTCTTATGACTTTCAAAAATTAATGAAGAGTGAAGTAAGCAGAACTAGGAAAATTATATACACAACTTTTGTTATTGTTCTTATTCAGTCTTTTTCAGTTATGTCCTACTCTTCATGACCCCATGTGGGGTTTTCTTGGCAAAGGAAATGAAGTAGTTTGCCATTTCCTTCTCCAGTTCATTTTGCAGATGAGAAACTTGAGGCAAACAGGGTTAAGTGACTTACCCAGCATCCCACAGCTAGTAAGTTTCTCAGGCCAGATTTGAACTAAGGAAGGTGAGTGTTCCTGACTTCAAAGCCCAGCATTCTTTCCACTCTACTACCTAGCTGACTACCATTATCATATGTGGTGCTTACACAAATGCCCTTGTTTATGTAAATGAGAAAAATTTACATAAATATACAACCTTGATACCTTGCATGTCTCTACTACAATTAATATCTTTTAAAAGATTATGGGGGCACTAAATGGTGCAGTAAATAGTGCACCCTGGAGTCAGGAGGACCTGAGTTCAAATCTGGCCTCAGATACTTACTAGCTGTGTGACCTTGGACAAGTCATTTAACCCCAATTGCCCTGCCTTCCCCCATCCAAAAAGGAAAAAAGGCAACAACAAAAAAGATTGTGAGCTTCCTTCAAAACTGAAACAAAACAAAACTGAATTCTGTGTGGTTATGAGGATTAATCTTGACCCTGGAAAAGAGATGAGGAAATGCATTTCTCACTTTTAATTTAAAAAAACAGGGAACTATGAGTATGAAATATTGTATAATTTGTCAGATATAGTCAATTGTGTTGGCTGGTTTGGCTTAATTTTTTTTTTCTCTTCTGTGGTTTGTGGAAAAATTCATTGGGTAGAGAAATAAAAGGCTAATTTCAGAAATAATTGTGGCATGAATACAGTTTTTGTAATTTTTAAGTAGGTTAATGAATGTGATTTCAAAAGGAAATACTATAAAATAAAAATAAAGAATAATTCCTTTTAAAATAATAAATGTAAATAAAGCAGTTCCTTGAGAATGATTATTAATAAATATGCTATAAATCAGTTGTAAAAACAAAATTATTTCAAAATCAGAATCATATAATCTGAGCCATGTAGTTTAAGCCATAACTAAACAAAAAAGTCCTTCTACACTATACATAACAAGTAGTTATCTAGCATTTGATTGAAAGCCTCTATTAAAGAAACTTCTAATATATAGAATGATTTTACATATGTACATATTTGTGTCTAATGGTAGTCATCTCTAGGGTGAGGGGGAAGAGGGCAAAAAGAGAAAAAATTTACATAATAACTATTGCATATTTAAAATGAATAGCAAGTTATACATAACAGATTTGCAGTTTCATATGGAATCATCTTTTTATTATATTATCATATGGAAATGTTTGCTTTATTGCATAAATTAAAAATAAAAACATTTTAAATTTAAAAAAGAAAAAAGATACCTTCAAAGGTAACCCATTCCATTCTTTGCTAGCCCTGATCCAGAGCAAATTTTTCCTTATTTTAGGCTGAAATTTGTCTCTTGGGAGCTTGTGCCTGTTTCTCCTAGTTGTATCTTTCAGGGTCCAATCCCTTTCCCACAGCATAGTGGAATATCTAAAGATAATTATCATATTCCTCTTAAGTCTTCTCTTTTCCAAGCCAAACATCCTTATTTCCTTCAACTGATCCTCATGTGGCCAATCTGTAGATGATTCTCTATCTTGGTTGGCCTCCTCTAGGTCTACAGGGTTAATCTTGTCCAACCCCTGATTTTGCAGGTGGGGAAAACAGGGCTCAAATATGTTAAATATATTGTCCATGATCATATAGCTAATAATAATACAACCACTATTTACTAGTCAAGAATTCTTTTAAAATATAAACATACATTTCTTCAATGCTTCATTATCTTTACTATACCTGTGATCCCATTAATTTTGGTAGTCTCTCCAGATAGTACAAACTGTAACCTGTCCATGACTTCTCAACCTTTGTGACTCTTGTCCATATCACTTAATAAATCCACCATAGGTGGTCTACTCAACATTCTGAGTCTCTTCCTCTAGATCTCTTAACATTATGAGTACAAATGTAACATTAGAATTGTCCTTGTGTTTACTACATGAACTATGTGCTTTTCAGATAATGTATTTCTTTGATGGCAGGGAAGGGAATGGAAAAGACCTACTATGTGTCGGATACTATACTAAACACTTTACAGATATTATCTCCTTTGATCCTCACAGTAAACCTGAGAGACAAGTGCAATTATTATCCCCGTTTTTCAATTGAGGAAACTGAAGCAGACAGAAGTTAAGTAACTTGCCTAGGAACATTCATCATTGTTGAATTGTTTCAGTCATGTTCACTCTATATGACCCTATTTGGGATTGTTTGGGAAAAGAAGAAAAAAAGAGTAATTGGCCATTTCCTTCTCTAGCTCTTTTTACAGATGAAGAACTGGGGTAAACAAGGTTAAGGGAATTGCCCAGGGTCATACAGATTTTATGAGGCCAGATTTTAACTCAGGTCCTCCCGACTCCAGGGCCAGTGCTCTAGATCTGAACCACTGAACCACCCAGCTGCCAAGGATCATATATTTAGTAAGTATCTGAAGGAGGATTTGAATTCTAGTTATTCTGACTCCTGACCCAGCACTCTAGCCACTATACTACCTAGTTGGTAGTATATTTCACAATGCTTTGTACATACAATTCATCAATTGTAATGTGCTGTAACAAGAATGCTATTTATATCCATTATTCATTCAATGTAGTAAATACTGATTAAACACCATTGAAGGAAGCTTGTGAGGTTCTAGTGATATATAGACAAAAATAAAATAGTATTTGTTCTCAAGGACTATATTCTCCTGAAAAGATAAAACAGGTACAAATAAATAAAGTACACAGAAAATAATTTCAAGAGGAAGAGAATCCCAATAACTGGGGACTAGGGAGGGGGAAGGGAAGCAGTGTACAAATCAAGAAAAGCATTATTTAAGACGATGCAGCTGATCTGTGCTTTGAAGGAAATTAGGGACAAAAGAACAAGCATCATGTATGAAAAAGATCTAGTTGGCCAGTATGGCTAAACTATAGAGATTAGGGAGGGTAATAATGTGTAACTGCAATTGTCTCTTCCACATTGTGACTTTCCCCATCGTGGTTTCAATATATCACTGGTCGACATATGATTTTTTTTCTGGTAGTTTTATAGAAGCTGCAGATGACACAAAAAGTTTAGAAACTCAAAAATGCATGAAATATATGTATACTACTGTATAATATCAACATATTTTATCTTTCAGAGTCATAATAATTTAGAAGGGAGGGGCAAAAAATTTCATGTTGATTTTTCAGATCATGGGGATACCTCATCCCTAACCCCAATGATGTGGAAGGGATAACTGTATTGAAAAAGTAGGAAAGGGCCAAATTTTGAAGAGTAGCAAATATCAGATAAAGGAATCTGTACTTGATTCTTGTGCCAAAGGGAGTGAATGTAGTTTATTGAGTGTAGGAGGTAACGATGTTAGACCTCTGCTTCAGAAAATCATTTTATTAGCTATGTAGATGATGAATTAGCAAGGGAGATTTGAAGAAGTCAGAAGAAGTAGGAGTTCATTGCAACTATTTGGGCAAGAGGTGATAAGGGCCTGAACTAAAATAGTGCCTGTGGGAGTCTGAAGAAGGTTAACTGTCTAAGAGATATTGAAGAGATAAAAATTACAAGATTAGATTTATGGTATATGGGAAAGTGGATAAACCAGGGTGACTGGAAAAATTGTACTGCCCTCAACATAAACAGGAAAGGTCAAGAGAAGGGTGGGAATAGTAGGTGGGTTAGAAAATGAGTTCTGTTTGGGGTATGTTGAATTAGAGATGCCTATAGAACATTGTCTGAAATGTCTAAAACAGTTCATGATATTGGGTTAGAGCTTAAGACAGCAGCTATGACTGTAGATTTGGGAGACATCCTTATAGAGATGATAATTAAACTCATAGTAGTAAGTGAGACCGCCAAGTGACAGAGTGTAGAGGAAAAGAAAAAGAGAAGTAAGCCCAGAACAGTGACTTCAGGTACACTCAAAGTTATTGTACTTAAGATGGATAATAAACCAGTGAAAAAAAGGATCAAACAGACAGAAGGAAAACTAGGAGAGAGCAGTGTCATGAAAACCTAGAGGGGTGATAGTATCTAGGAGACCATGGTCAACAACTTCCAGTACTACAGAGAGGTCAAGAAGGTTAAGTACTGAAAGAGACCCATAGAATTGACACTGAAGAGAGCACTGAGGACTTTGGAGAGAGTAGTTTCAGTTGAGTGATAAGGTTGGAGGTCACGTTGATGACTGTTAAAGAGAGTGACAGAAGAGAAAGAGGAGATACTAAAAAGGCTGAGAACGAAGGAGCCACAGCTAGCAGGGAGAGTGAGATCTAGGGTTTTTAAGGTATCTGGGAGACTTGATCACATTTGTAGGAAGCTAGGAATGAACCAGTAGACAGGGAGAGACTAAGAATGGGAGGAGTCAAGGGAGAGAAGGAGAGAAAGAAGGAGGGAGAGAAAGGATGATAATAGGGGCAATCTATTGAAAAAAGATGGGAGAGGATAGTATCAATTTTTCTGATAGCTATAAAATAGTTCCAATTGATAAATTTGATTTTCAGATAATCAGATTCCAAATATGTTAAAACAGTATTAAACTATATTTTGTTGGGGTTTTTTGAAGGTATTACTTAGTATCTTATACTAAATTACAACTTCAATGCTTCACCTTGATATGAAGGAAATTCTGGAGTCACGAAGAAGAAAAGTATGATGGTTTCACCAAGCTGTCAGAACTTCAAGTATAGAAGTGATAATTAGCTATAGAGTATACAATGTATATTACAGAATTACAGAATATATTACAGAATGTAAACGCTTGTTGACTGACTGACTAGTGAATTGGTGCTGGGTAGATATGGGAGGAAGGACTTCAACTGAAAAATAATGAAGGCCACATATAGCATACAGAGATTACAATGAGAATCAGTATGGTGTAGTAGGTAGAGTAATGAACCTAAAGTCATGAAGATCTGTGTACAAACTCCTGCCTCAGATTCCCACTAGCTGTGGGACCCTAAGGAAATCACTTATCTACATCTCAATATCCTTATCTATAAAATGAAGGGATTGAACTTAGACTCTATGGTCTCTTCGAGCTCAGAATCTATGATTCTATGATGTTATGCAATCTACAACAGGGAAGGAATACTCACATGAATGAAATCACAAATCTTTGAAGTTAAATTTCTCCTAAACTATTTTCTAAACGATGAATACTGTGTAAGATCTTACACATATGAGATTACAACTATGTCTGTATTATAAGCTACCATTGATAGAGTACATCTTGTCTTATGTGCTGGCCTTGTCTAACTAACAAGTAAGAATCTCTGTTAGATGATCTGAAATATATCTCAACAAATAGTGCTCTGATCTGAAGCTTTTTCATCAAATATAAGAACCCTCGCCAATCTATTTTCATTTTTATAGCATCAACTGATTGGGCTACATCCTTTTTAAAATTCCTTTGTTTCGAATAAATCATACCTGTTAGTAACAATTAAGCCCTTTGGCCAACACTTCCCAAATGGACATGATGAATAGCAAGAAGGTAATTGCAAGCTTTGTGGTTCATTTGTTTTCTTTACAATGCTGTTCATATTCGATGTTCTTGCATTCCAACCACCTCACAGGACTAATAAATTAAATCAATGTGCCTTCATGGGAGTACTTTTACTGCTGGAAATGTTTAAGGGGAAAAAAAGGAAATGTAAAAAAAAAATCACAAAGCTTTATAGCAACTGGAAGACCTCAGAGAAATGTTGCCTTTGTTCAGTTAAAATGAGGAAATATTTCAGTTATAGTGACTAAGACATGACCACTTGTAAATGGCTATTTGGGGGACAGGTGGTTGGACTTCATAATCACCTGCTGCCACAAAAAGAGAACAAGTGTGTAACAGACCCTGTTATCAAACATAATTATACTTCTGTCAATTAGAATCACAGAATATTAGACATGAACGAGACATTGGAGATTATCTAGGCCAACCACTTCACTTTATAGGTAAGAGAACTGAGATCTAGCATGAGTATTTAATATGACAAAGGTTCTACAAGTGATTAACAACAGAACCAAGTTCAGCACTCAGGTTTCTTGACTCCTAGAAGTACTCTTTGCACCACACCATCCCACCTCCAAATTAAGGAGACCAGTTTTAACAAAGTCCATGAAAGGCACACCAAAACTGAAAATCTTGTATTCTTACCAATATGACTGGTGTTGGAGTCAAATTCAAGATCTGGTTTACTGCCACTTGTCCGGGGAGGTGTTGTTTTTATTTCAGTGGGCTGCTCCTCTGGGCCACCTGTTTGCTGTTCCTCAGATTCCACAGAAACGGGTCTTAGGATTGGCTTCTTTGGGGTTCCTGTTATATCTTTATGTATGTGGTTTATCTTTGGCTCTTCTCTATAATGAGGACAAAATGTCTTGAATGTCTGCCATTGTTTTGGCTTTGTCATTGCTTGCTTGCAAGGTTTGGGCAGGAATATTCGGGAAGATAGTGTGTCCCTTGGCTTGCTTCCATTTCTATTTAGATTAACACCCAGTGAACACTCTGGAAGTAGGCTTTCAAGCTCCTGCAGATTTGATCTGGGCATTCCAAGGCACAAAGCAAATGCTTGTTTTACACTTTTATCATGGTTTCCCAAATGCTCCTTTGCTGTCTCTGTCTCCATTCTCTGAGAAGCATCCTCATTGTCAGCTCTGACTCCCTCAGGCTCATCTTTTCTCACTGTTGCTCCTTCTTTATCCCCTTTGTGACTAGTCTCCATCTGCTTTAGTTGATTGTTTTCATGTATTTCTTTAATAACTCTAGATTTGCTATTTTTTAGACTTGCTACTGGGGAATAACTTTTATTTCTTTCTTCTTCTGCTTCCTGCTGTTCAGGAGGAATGCAAGCTGTTTTCTGAAGAGGTGGACTAACTTGGGTCTGTAAATGTCCACATGCTATTGGGAGACCATAGTTGTCTAAGATATCTTCTGAAAAAGATAAATCCATTTCTCCTAATTCTGATGAGGAAATGAACTTTTTACTAACTTTATTTTCTTATCCTTTTATTTTAGTTATCCAGCTGCCATCAACTTCTTCCTCTTCACCCCTTGCTGTGTCCTGTAATCAACAAACAGAGCCAAGACATGGATGGAAAATAGACATAGATGCAGAAACACAGTAGAGATTGAAAAGTTAGATTCTAAAATAGCTATTACTTTTACTCAAAAAATAGTTCAGTGCAATATCAGGCTATTTTATATATTCATGTCCCTTTTCCTCCCCTTTCTTTGTATTTCCATCACTTAGCACAATGTGGCTTACAATAAATGCTTTATAAATGTTTGCTAAATAACTGAACAGGCTTTTCTTTTTTCATGGAGGTTGAAGAAATGATATTAAGAAAATTAAGCCTGGGGTGGCTAGGTGGTGCAGTGAATAGAGCATTGGCCCTGGAGTCAGAAGGACCTGAGTTCAAATTTGGCTTCAAACACTTGACACACTTACTAGCTGTGTGACCTTGGGCAAGTCACTTAACCCCAAGTGCCCTGCCCTCCCCCCTCCAAAAAAAAAGGCAAAAAAAGAGAGAGAAAGAGAAAAGAAAAAAGAAAATTAAGCCTATCTGTTACATGTACATTCATATTTAAACCTTCCACTATAGTTACACTCAGATGCCTCATTGTATTGCAAAGGAGATTCTGCATTCTAATGAGCTTTGAAGATAGAGTATAAGCTCTGACTGAATTTATTGAGTTGAAAAGGTTTTGAAAATGAGCCAAGTAACTAAACCTATGTCTGACCACTAAGGACCAGACAAAGTAGGTTCTGCAGTTCATCACCAAGACACTTAATGTGATAAATTGTTCCGTCATGGCAACTTTCTAGTTACTAAGCTGTAGCCAGGTTGCAATATGATCTGGTAAAATGAGTACCTACACTGACAAAATCACAGATCCCTAAAGTATTAAAAAGTATATTGAAATCATATCACAGATATCAATATGGCTACAATAGCCTTGAAAGTCTGATTGCTTATTGTGACAATTAGATTGCATCTAAACTCCCTTCAAAATCAACATCTTTGATCCTTTGGAATGCCAATGTTGATTATTATATATAAATTAACTATCAGCTTTTGAATTTATTTGAATTGTGAAAAACTTTAAGAATAGTTATGCAATACTAATGTGAAAATATGTTTAATATTAATATTAATATGATTGTACTTGTATAACCTATATCAAATGGCTTGTCATCTTAGGATGGGGATAGGGAGAAAAAAGTTTGGAACTCAAAATCTTCTAAAAGTGAATGTTGAAAATTTTCTTTACATGTAATTGAAAAAAAATATTATAAAAATTTAAATAATGGTTATAAACTGATATCCTGATATCAAAGAATTGAACAGAATTTTAGAGTGGGAAGGGACATGATATCCATCTTCTTCAACCCACACCAGAAAAAAGAATTCCTACTACAACATTCCTAACAAGTGGTCATCCAACCTCTCCTTTATTTAAAGCTTGTAATGAGGAAGAACTTCCACCTCTTAAGGCATCCCCACCTTTGGATAGCTCTAGTTTTTTTAGAAGGTTTTCCTGATAATCAAGCCTAAATTTGGTTCCTCAATTAATTGCTCCCAGTTTTCCTCTGGGACCAAACAGAGAAAGTCTAATCCCTGTTCTATAAGATTGTCCTTTAAATACTGAAAGAAAGCTATCATATTACATTTGAGTCTTGTCTAAGCTAAACATCTTCATTTTATTCAAGTATTTCTTAAGAGATCCCAAATATAATTCTTAATGATTTTAGATCTGGCTAGTGATTTCACTGATATAGAGAATTCCTAATGGGAAAATTCACTCTCTCCACAAAAAGCAGGACCTGCTCTGCAATTTATAGTCTTAGAAAATCACTGAGGGCACTGAGAAGTTGACTTTTGTGTGGCCCAGGGTTACACATCCAGCATATGACAAAGGCAGGATCTGAACTGATTCCAAGGCTGGCTCTTTATCCAGCACACAACACTGCCTCTCATACCAAGCTTTCAAAAAAAAATAGAAAATGAAAAAGAAAAAACAAAGAAAAAAATAGAAAATGAGAATAAAGTAGCACTTTAAAGTTTACAAACTACTTTATACACATGCTCAGAAGAACTCTTCAAAATAGATACTATTAAGAACAGTCACTACCTTATTCTAGTTTGACAAATGGAGAGACTGAGGCTCAAAGAGTTTAAATGACATCCCCAATGTTACACAACTAGTATTTGAGATGATTCAAACCCAGGTCTTCCTAACCCCAGTTATAGCACTTCTACCCACTACATAACACTCTTCTAACATGGTGGCTTGTACATTTATTTCCTTGTTAACATATCTCTGTATTTGCCTTCTCCTCTTTGAAATAACACCTAGTCTTTCAACAAGTTCATGATTAACTGTAAAACTAGGATGGGAACTGGACTTGTGATTTCATTTGCATAGGGAACTCCTGAATAAGGAAAAGAAACACCTTCCACCAACTCAAGTCTGTGAATTCTCTGTAATTTGGAAAGTTGTGGAAATTTACCTAGGGCACTGAGATGCTGACTTCCTCAGGGCATACAGCCAGTATACGTCAGTCTTGAATTCTGATCTTCCTGGCTCCAGGGCCAGCTTTCCACCCACTATGCCAATGTGTTATTAGAATATGATAGCTGCTTAATAAATCCTTGTTAGATTAGCCTGGATTGAATATTAATAATTAAAGATAATGAGAATATACATGTGAAAGTATTTTGGAAATTGTAAATTGGCTAGAATTCACCTCAATTCAAGTAAGAACTCCCTAATAATTATAGCCTTTCAACAATGTAATGGGAGAAAGCAGGTGAAAGCAAGGGATTAATTAAATAGTAATTCATGTACATCAGAGTCTAAAACCCTCACTACTCTTTTCTTGATCTAACTTCTCCTGTGCATAGACCTAGAACAATGGTGTCAGTCAAATAGAAATGGGGATGACTAATCCATACATACAGATTCATATGGGGCCATATATTGGTGTAGTTTTTTAAATACAATGTTATCTATGTTTTAATGTATTTTTTATTTATTATTTCCTAACTACATTCTAATCTGGTTCAGTAAACACTTGGCTAGCCATGGGCCCTGTGTTTAATACTTTTCTCACAGAAGACAGACCTGGGTTCTTTCCTCATAGTTCTAAAGGCAAAAAAGGACTTTGAATTGTGAAGTAATACCTGAAAGGTCATGGCTTCTTTAGAGAAGAGGAGTAGATTGCTTGCAGAACAAAATTAGGTGAAAATTTGGAAAAATATGGCAAAAGCTACTTTAAATCTCTATTTAGAGAAATTGGGATATCAATCACCAAGCACCAACTTTGGAATTAAAAAAGTTAAAGGTTGAAGGGACCCATTCATACCTTTATTAATGATGTTTTTCATACTTTTAAGAATTTCTTTTGTTTGAAAATTGAACTCTTTATTTTTGAGGACTTATGCTTAGAGCAGTATGGTACTTCAATAAGATGGAATAAAAGTGCTCTTGTTTAACAAAGAGGAAAGGGTTGGGTTTCTTTTCTGTTACTTTTTTAAATTTTAAGTTCATTTATCAAATAGTTGGAGAGAAACAACACCCCCAGTCCCATCCCTCTACCCACCACCATTCTCCAATAAGTCCTTGGAGTTTTATTAATATAGCCCTAGAGGGATATCTTTGCCACAAATCCTATCACAAAGGTTGGATTTGTAAGGAGGGATTTATTTCTGTCCTCCAAGCTATTTTATTTTCTTATCCTATAGTGATTAGCCATTGGACATTTAGGCACTTTTTGTGACAATCTCTCTGCTAGCTGAAACAGCAGCATATCTGTCTTTTATGTAGGACACTGTTCTCTTTAGTGCCATGTATTGAGTTCACCTTAACCTTTCGTTTACATTTAGTCACATCATGAAAGAATCAGATACAGTTCAGTGAAAGGAACAGCCACAGGAGGGAAAAAAGAAACACATACAATGCCTTGAAGGACTGAAGGAGTTTATTTAAATCGTGTCTCAAACTTCAGTATGACTACAACACTTGGAGTTTTGTCCTTTTGATATTGTTTTAGAGTGCTAGACAAACTATGCTGCATGAAATGACTTGGTGTAGTGGATAAAGCTCTGGGGTTAGAGTCAAGAAGACTGAAGGTTAAATCCTACCTCAGAAATTTACTAGATATATGACTCTAGGCAAGTCAATCAGCCTCAGTTTCCTTATATGTAAAATAAGCATGTTGGATTCAGTGGTCTTTAAGGTCAATTTCTACTCCAAACTTCTGATCCAATGATTCTACAAGGAAATAGCCAGAAACAGAAAAGAAATGCACTTTGTCCAACAGTGCATGTATAGCTCACAATGGCAGAGCCAAGGAAAGGAACCCAGAAGCATGCATACGCCCAGGTTGTTAATTCCTAGAACAATTCTCTTTGTACTTGAGAAATCTTGTGGTCTTCGAGTTGCTTGTTACCATTTGCATTACACTATATGAATTAAAATCCCTGGGTGGCATCTTACTCTTGGCTCTACTAATAATCAGTTGCCTCCTTGCTCCCAAGAGAAAGCCATGAGGTCTCTATTACCTTTCAGGTAACCGATATTCCAAGGATGTTACCAAGGAAATTTGGACTTCAACAATTCCAACATAGCAACTCCCTGATTAAGAGGTAAGTAACTGTGGAAAAGCAGTTCATGGACACCGATCTGACAACCCTGCTATGAATAAATGGGGGCAGAGAAAAGAAAACATGAGAGCTGCCACCAGGCTGACAGAGAGATGGTCAAGGGCAGCAGAATAAAATTATCTACACACCTAAGAGGAGATTATACAAGGGATCTAGTCATAGATGCTAACTCACATAGCTAGTAAGTGTTTTAGATTTGAATTCAATCTTCCTAACTCCAGGTTCCAGCAGTCTATCCTTTGTACCACCTGGCTGCCTCAAGTGATAAGAATTCCAGCTGTCTGATTTAACCTTTTCTTGTTTACCTTGGCTTGTATTTTGCCTTACTATGATGCTACAACACTTCATTTTGGATGGTTGGTGGAGATTCAGAGGAATAAACAGGGAGATGTGCAAGCAGTAGATATAACCAAGAGTGTTTCCAGGAACTTATGTTTGGGTTGGGGTGCTAAAATTAGTCACTTAATTAATGTCTTCTTCCTGCAATTGAGTATTATATTCTATGAAGATCTTTTTCAATATAATTCTGTCATCTAGTACATTAGCTATGCCTCTTTGTTTTATGTTATCTAAAATAATACTTGTGGGGTATGCTGAAGTGGGGAATCTTTCAAGTATGGGGCAGCTATGATACAGTGGATAAGAGTGATAGGCCTGGAGTCAGGAAGACCTGAATTCAAGTCTAGTCTAAAATAGTTACTTACTGTGTGACCCTGGGCAAGTCACTCGACCTCTGTTTGCCTCAATTTCCTTAACTCTAAAACGAGAATAATAATAGCACCTACTTCCCAGGGTTGTTGTGAGGATTAAATAAGATAATAACTTAATACTTAGCACAGTACTTGGCACATAGTCATACATTAGCTATCATCACCATTATTATTAAGTACAGGCATGGCCTCTAAGGTCCAGTTTTAACATTCTAGTCTTGGTTTTCTCAGGAAATCTGAAGGTGAGATAATATATTAAGAATGAAGACAGGAGTAGGGCTGAATACAGGAGGCATAGGATAGGTTTTAAACAGCTGGTATGTGAACCGTGAAAGGGAGTCAACTCCAGAGAGTCACTGGATATCAGGAAAGGATTGCTGGACATCCGTGATATTATATATTTAACAACAGAGTGAGCCCTGCAGCAGACTTGACCTGACTAAGAGCAAGAGAGTTCATCCTTATTTACTCAGCTGGTTCCTAGGACTATTGACCATTGCCTTGACTATTAGACAAGACTCGAGACTGAACATACTGCTCTGAACATATACATGTAGCTCTCCCTTTTTCAACTTTATTTTAGGGACCAATAATAAAGTCAATAACAGTTTTGCAATTAAAAAGGAGATGACAATCAACGACCCTATAGGTTTGCCGTAATTCATAGTTATAAGCTGTGTAGGTAAAAATCCCCTTCTGTAGCCATAACTCCCTGTACATGCATATCTTTCCATTATCAACTCCATCCCCTCCTGTCTCTATCCCACTCTTTCCTACTATTCCATTGTGCCCTCTACAAATCCTATATCTTAGCCCCATTACTTCCCCTTAAAATCACCTTGTGTATATTTTGCATTTATTTATGTCACATATTGTCTCCACTACTCTAGAATGAAATGCCCTTCAAAATAAAGTGCTGCAAGTAAACTGGGAGAAAAAGTATTTTACTTTTCCTTTCCTTTTGTTTTGTCTTTGAATCCTTAGCACAATGACTTGCATATAATAGGAAAATACTAAGCAAATATTTGTTGAATTGCCTCCTGGTTATTAAACTAAGCAAGATAACATATGTTTATAGTGAAACCAATTATTAGAGCTTCATTACATTCTCCAGCAGCCAAGGAGGGGAAGTTGGAACAGCAGACAGTTGTATTCATCTCGGGTTGGAGATTGGCAAGGAGACCGTTTGAGATCAGTCAAGCAAAGAATTAGAGACTACTCACAAAATATTATGGAAATGGTCAACCACAAGGTTCTGGGATGGCTAGGTAAGCAGATCTAGACATAAAAAGGGTGCTAGTTTGAGAGCTATGAAGGGATCAAAGAACAAAAATAAAGATACAGGAGCAAATGGCCGGAGCGATAGAGGTGGAAAGGCTTATGAGTTTGTCAAAGGGGCTATCACAGTTTGAGATCTAAAAAGCAGGTTAAATAAAATATCAGAATTTAATTAATGTGAAAGCCATAGTGTAATAGAATATCTTAAAATTCCACAGTAATATGTTAGTTCTCATTTCTTGTGACAAGCATTTCTACCCCCGAGACATATTCAGTTCTTTAGAATGATTTTGCATCAATTCCATTAGATGATTCCCTTGTCTCACAATAGAAACTAAGTTCTCAAAGAAAGACTTCCTCAAGAAATTTTCATAATTCATGAATTTTTTCCTCATTACATCTTTTCAAAATCTACTTATATTGCTTGCATACGTGTGCCTTCTTTATCCTTATCTCATTTACTCTATCAAATTAAATACAAATGGCTTCCACTAAAGGAGTTCGCTCAAGCATAAAATTTGAACCTAGCTTAAGTCGATTTAATTTTCTGTAGTATAGTGGGTAGTGTGCTATTTAGATCCGAAATATCACTGACTATTCATTTTGACATTCATTTTCTCTAATAGCTGAGTTTTTAAGAACAAAACCAAAAAACCCTCCAAACTCCAACCATTTCTTTGACTGCTTGAATAAATATTACAGGAGGTCAAGGCTATAGCCACAAGCTTTCCCCAAGCTTTCTTGGCATTATTAAAGATGTTGGTGCCTAAGCAAGAAAGTAAACCAAAAAATCACATCAATTCTAATCTCTGATAGAAATTCTGGGAGAAAATGGAATCAATGTTTACCAAATTTGGAAGAACAAATCAATAAAGAAATAAATATGACTTTGAATTTCTTTAAAGGGTACTCTACAAAGAAAAAGGGAAAAAAAACAAAATGATAACAAACTATTCACTGAATAGTTGTACAAAAGAACAAGTCATAACAAAAAATATTACCTTTTAGAAATTCCCTCACAGAAATTTCTAATATAAAAGTGAATTGCTTTAAAACTGATTAAGGAAACATACCTCCCTCTTCTCAGCAGAGAGGTGGGGCACTCCAGTTGTGTACTATGGTATATACTGACAGATATGTTCTCTGTTATCAGGTGATTTTCCTTAAATGTTTTTTTTTCCTTTGTAATGAGGAAGACTTCAGTTTGGAAGAGGGGGGGAAGGAAAGAAACATTTAATGTAAAATTATTGTGGCATAAAAACAAAAGGCAACAATTAAACTTTTTAATGAACTTTAATTTTGGAATTATTTGGAAGATAGAAACTAATTTATAACACTGATTTCATATGTGTTTTCTTATGTCTTATGGCAAGGGAATTTTGATGCTACTTTTCTTATCCTCAGAGACCCAAGCAGCAATAAAGTAAGCAAAGATGTAGGACCTAATTGGCTCAAGAGACTATAAAGTCTTGGGTCATTGATGTTAACAGTAGCACAGGGAAACTACACTCAATTGAATCAACACCATATCCTCTATGAATATCCATCTCCTTTTTTAATTAAGTAAGCTTCCCTTTGTTAACTTTTAGAAGGACTACATGTCTCATTTTGCTCCAATCTTGAATCCAAGGTATTAAACCAGTCTCAGTAAGGTCTGGTCTATTATAGGTATATATAGTTTTGTTTTTTTTTTTTTCAGTTTTGGCACCCCATTATTTCACAGGCATAAGAAACTCATAATCACAGAATTTGAGAATTGGAAGCCTGTTAGCAGCTACTTAATTCAACCTATACATGAAAGGAATCCCCACTATAACATAGCTGACAAGTATTCATTCAACCTATGCTTGAAGACCTCCAAAGAGAAGAAATCCATGACCTCCCAAGATGGCCAATTCCACTTGGAGCTGATCTAATTGTGAGGAAATCTCTGCCCCACCCTCCCACTCCCACATCCAACCTTGCCCCCTACCTTCATCGAACTTAAATGTTCTCCTTTACAACTTCCCCCTAGTGATTCTGGTTCTGTCATCTGGATCAAATTAAGGCAACAATCATGTAAGTGGGAAAACAAAAATCTTGAAAGCTATGTATGTATAATGTCCAATCTGAGAATCCAAAGAAAACATAAAAAAAATACACCTCCTTTCCTTCTCTGCAGAGGTATGGGATATGGGTATGGAACATAGAATTTATTTATAAGACTGAGTTGCTATCAGTCCCTATGATGAAACCTCAACTGATGCAACATCTTCACACAATTTAACATTTTAGAGAGCTACCTAGGGCACTGAGACATTAAATGATTTGCATAGGGTCCCACATACTGGCTAGTATGTGTCATAGAACTTAATCCCATTCTTCCTGACTTCCTCACTCTCTAGTCTCTACAGAATGCTACCTCTCATAAATTATTAATACAGAACAAATGAAATTAACTTCCATCTCATTTCTACTTATGGGAATTGTTTCAAAGGCTGGAGCACTCTAAGACACTGTACCATCAATAAATCAATATGATAAATATGAATATGATAAAACTCTTGTGCATCACTACCATTTAACTAATGATCAAGTTAAGCTTGATGGCAAATGATATGAACTGCCATAAGCTTTCTTCTGATGGATTTTGAACGACATGCTTTCTCACAGTGGCATATCCTTATCATTTTCCTTACAATCAACAACAAGCAATTACCAGATAATAGGCAGTGTACTAAGATCTGGAAATACAAAGTTTTCAAGGAATTCATAACCTGTGAAAATTCTCCATTCAGCTGTCAAATTGATCTTCATACTCTATGATCCAGTAGCACTGGCTTCCTTGCTATTCTTCAAACACAACACTCCATCTCCCAATTCTGAGATAATATTTGTAAAATTCTTAGTACAGTGTCTGGCACATAGTAGGTACTTGAGTATTTCCTTCCTTCCTTTTTTCTTTCCTTCCTTTCTATTTTCCTTCTTCCTTCCTCTCTTTCTCTAGACTCCATTTGCAGCCTTATCACATATTATCCTCTACACACTTTGTTGTTGTCCAGTTATTTCCAGTCACGTCTGACTCTTTGTGACCCCATGTGGGGTTTTCTTGGAAAGATACTGGAGTAGTTTGTCATTTTTTTCTCCAATTCATTTTACAGATGAGGAAACTGAAGTAAGCAGGGTTAAGGGACTTGAACCCAGAATCACACAGTAAGTATTTGAGGCCAGATTTGAACTTAAAGATGAGTCTTCCTGACTCCAGGCCCAGTACTCTATCCATTTTGCCACCTAGTTGTATACTTCAGGTTTTAACAAAACTATACTATATTCTTCACCCCCATTCTGCTTCAGCCCTCTCCTATCCCCACATCTTTGCTCATTCTGTCCCCACATCTGGAATAACTGACAATCTTCATCTGTTGAAGTCTCTCCCACTTGGGTGTCACCTCTGCAGAAATGCCTTCCCTCACCACCATCCTTGTCAGTGAAAGTTTTCTTTTTTCCTGCTACCTCATATTTCTCATGACACTTTAAACCTGTTCTTTTGTACTTATCAGATTATCCTTGTATCATAGCTTTTTGTGTATCTATCTTCAATACTTACCTTATACCAACAATAGATTATAAAACCATTCAGAACATGAAGGGACTTTAGAGATCATGTAAGGCCTGTTTCACTCTTTGATTAAGGAAACCAAGAGAAATTTGTGACTTTCTTAAATCATTCAGATGGTAATAGAGTTGGCCTTTCAAAATCAAGTGATCTGACTCCAAATCCAATGCTCTTTCTGCTTATTAGTTCCTTGAGTGCTGAGCCTTTGTCCTAACTGCTTTTATGTCCCTGGTACCTAGAATGGTAGTTGGTCCTTAATACATATTTATAGCAGTGAATACAATCGAATTATTAGAAAAGGATTTTCTTAAGTTCTCACATAGAAACCATATTTAATCACTGATAGTATGAGGGAATCAATAGCAGTGCTAAAGTCTGCTTTGAGAGTTTCCTACCCTTATTGCTAAAAATGAGTGTTACATTGGATATTGGTAAATTGCCTATGTGCTATGATCCATGGGGTCACAAAGAGTCGAATACAACTGAATGACTGAACAACAACAAAAGTTGACCAGGAATAAACAAGACCTTCAGTGATTACTCAAAGACTATACAAACACTTGGGACTAAAATAATTTAAAAAAGAACACTCAAAAAGAGTAAATATCCTCAATGATAGCACTCTGTGGCACACATATGTTTCTCTGATTAAATTGCTTACTCTGAGGGAGAATAATTGATCATAGATTTAAAGCTAGAAGGAACCTTGTAAGTCATCTGTCTGCAATGAGGAAGGAGAGGCCCAAATGGGTGAAATGACTTGCCCAAGGCCATATGGTTACTAAATGACATTGGTGGTATTTGAACCAAAGTCCTCTGACTCTAAAAAATAGTAATAATTAGCATTTATACAATGCTTTACGGCTTATGAAGTACTTTACATATGGAAAGTAGTTACTATTATTATCCCCTTTTGACAGATGAAAAAAATGAATCTTAGAGAAGTTAAGTGACTTGCCCAGGGTCACAGATAATAAGTGTCTGAGGTTGGATTTGAATTTATGTATTCTTGACTCTAGGACCAATATTCTATTGACTACACCACTTAGCTAAAATCCAGTGACTAGAAAGAACTTTATAAAAGCTATTTTATAAAGCAAAATTATATAGATAAATTACAGATAAGGGTAGGTGGAGGTAAGAAAAACAAGGCTACACAGTATCAACCTCATTATATAATTTTATACATATATTTATAATTTATAGACTATAGAGATTATATCATATTTTTATATAATCATATGAAACTTAGCATGAGAAACTGCATTGACTAATTCCTTAACATTACAATAGGAGAGCAAAGATGTACTACCCAAACAGACCTGGTAGAATTTGGGCATTCTCCATCTAATTTCTGAAACAGTAAAGGACGTTAGTTAAGGACTCACAATCTAAATTTATACCACTGATATAGATTTTAAATATGTCCCCATTAATCTTCCACTGTTATATCTATTAGTGGATCTTTGAGTGGAAAAAAGTGATACTTTGGAGCTCTGCAGACCTAGACAGACTATATAAAAGACATTATTGAATATTTAGAGTAAAGGATCATTGCTTTTGTGGAATTACTTCAATTTTACAAGACAGTGATTTTAAGGTGAACTATAGCTTGCCAACCAAGCTTAAAAACAACATAAAACAAAATAGTTAAATGAAAATCACTTTACCCATTATTTTAACCCAGGCATTCTATATCTATGTAACATCAAATATATTTGTTTTCAACATCTGATTCAAGGTATTGATGATGTTTCCAACCAATATAGACACACAAAGCATCATATTCAGTAAAAACAAAATTATTTTAATGACTTTAACTTATGTTTGTCATTCTCAATTACTCAGGCACTATATATTTTGTTCAAATGTTTTCTAATTTCCATAAAGCTTAATAGTCAATATCATATTTAATTTGAAACACTCCAGAAAGTCTACAAAGTGACTTATAATTCTTGATGGAAAAAGTAATACTTGGCCTCAAAATTATTTTTACAGACTTAATGTCTAATAAGATACTGGAAAAAATATGAGTGGGGTTTCCAGAACTAGGCTCGCTACATCTGCTACACAGGGTTCATGGAGTGATTCTCTAATTTTATAATCTTGAGCCCTCACCAGTATACTCTCCTCAAAGATATCAATTGAGAATCATTTAGTTGGTAAATCTTTAGTAGCTTTTAGACAAGGATATCCATTAAGGAATATTGATCAACTGGAATAAGATCAATTGAAAGAATTGGACAATTGGGATAAAATCACCCCTCAAAAATCTGTAATACACTGATTTCAAGGGAAATTGAGCCTAAGCTTCATGTAATATGGGGCAGCTAGGTGGTTCAGTGAATTCACCACTGGTCCTCAAGTCAGGAAAACCAGAGTTCAATCCAGACTCCTGCACTTACTAGCTGTGTGACAATGGGCAAGTCACTTAATCCCAACTGCCTATTTAAAAAAAAGCTTCAGATAGACACTAATGAGAAGATAAGAAATCCAAGACCAAAGTAGGGAGGTAAAAGGCTCCTCATAAAGGCTCAAGGCCAAAATCAAGGCTTCTCCTCCCCCAAATAGTTCCTTCTCAGGGAGTTCATCTAGGAAGCTATTAATTGGCCAAATTTCTGAAATGAATCCCTTTTCAATTTGCTTAATAATTTATAAATATTGCCTGGGCCATCTGAACCCAAGTTTCCTGGGCCTATCTGAAAAGTTATTCCAGTTCAAAGACCTTTTAGCATATAATCTAAAGCTTATAGATTGAGACATGTTATCACCTAGTTAAGGTATCAAGGCTAAAACTGGGTGGGGTTTTGAGCCACATCTTTATGTAGTTTTCCCAGGTGAATGAGGACCTAAAGTATCTGTGGGAGGTTGAAGGAAGGCAAATAAGTACAGGAACTTTGGAACCTTGGGACCCAGCAGCAATCAGATTACAAATAACTAGGTGTGACTACCCTAAACTACATATAACAAGCAGTTGGAGCCTCGTCTGACTAAGGGGCAATTAGGTATTGCCAGGATAGAGTAATGGGCCTGAATTTAGGAAGACTCATCTTCCTGAGTTCAAATATGGCACCAGACACTTACTAGCTGTATAACCATAGAGAAGTCACTTTAACCCTCTTTGTCTCAGTTTCCTCATCAGTAAAATGAATTGGAAAAAGAAATGGCAAATCACTACAGTATCCTCACCAAGAAAACCTTAAGTGGGGGTCACAAAGAGTTGGATATAACTAAAAAATGACTGACTCACTGAGCCATTTAAGGAATGACTTGCCGGAATAGACTTTACCACCAAACTATGGTCCTCTCCACTTTCTCTCCTTCCATTGCTGGTTGAACTGGCATCACCTAACCTAAGGAGCTTTCTGTCCCCTTTAAATCTTGTTTATGTACTTTGTATCCTTTCATAATAATTTTTCCAGATAAAGATACTGATTTTTATTGTATTCTAGAGCTCTCTCATTCTCTGTCTCTCTTCTATTTGTCTAGGCAAAGGAAACAAAATAAACAGAAAAATGCAATATTAGACTCCTATTTTGGGGGGCAAAGAAGATCGAAGCATGGATCAGGAAGAGGTCTGTGAGGTCAGAACTCCTGCACTAAAAGCCCCAAATGAAAATATAAGCAGGTTACAGGCCATAGAGGACCTTAAGAAGGATTTTAAAAACCAAATAAGAGAAGTGGAGGAAAAATTAGGAAGAGAAATGAGAAGGATGAAGGAAAAGTATGAAATGAGGGTCAACAGCCTGACTGAGGAAAATAACACCTTAAAAAATAGACTAACTCAAATGGCAAAGGAGGCTCAAAAGGGCAATGAGGAGAAGAATGCCTTAAAAAGTCAAATTTGCCAGATGGAAAAAGAATCTCAAAAGCTCACTGAGGAGATTCATTCCTTCAGAGTTAGACTGGAGCAAATGGAAGCCAATGACTTTATGAGAAATCAAGATGCTGTTAAACAGATCCAAACAAATGAAAGAATAGAAAGCAATGTGAAATATCTCATGGGAAAAACCATTGACCTGGAAAATAGATCCAGGAGAGACAATTTAAAAATTATTGGACTACCTGAAAGCTTTCAAAGAAAGAACCTAGAAATCATCCTTCGAGAAATTCTCAAGGAAAATTGCCCTGATGTTTTAGATCCAGAGAGCAAAATAGAGGTTGAAAGAATCCACAGATCACCCCCTGAAAAGATCCCAAAAAGAAAACTCCTAGGAATATTCTAGCCAGGTTCCAGAATTCCCAGATCAAGGAGAAAATACTACAAGCAGCCAGGAAGAAACAATTTCAATATTGTGGAAACAATCAGAATAGCCCAGGACCTGGCAGCTTCTACACTGAGGGATCAAAGGGCATGGAATATGATATTCCAGAGGTCAAAAGAGCTGGGATTAAAACCAAGAATCACCTACCCAGCAAAACTGAGTATCTTGTTTCAGAGGCAAATATGGTCATTCAGTGGAATAGAGGACTTTCAAGCATTCATGAGGAAAAAACCAGAGTTGAATAGAAAATTTGACATTCAGACACAAGAAGCAAGAGATGCTTGATAATGTAATCAAGGAAAAGAAATCAAAAGGAACTTATCAAAGTTGAACTATTTACATTCCTACATGGACAAACAATAACTGTGACTGATGAAACCTTCCTCATTATGAAAATAATTGAAGGGTATATGGGCATATGAATACATATGTGAATGTGTGTATTTTTGTTTATAGGTATACATCGATAGAAGGCACAGGTTGAATTTGTTGGGAAGGGATGATACTTAAGGGGTGAAGTTAAGAGGTGAGAGAGGAAAGTGGCAAGAGGAGATGGGAAGACACAGGGTAGGGTAAACTATCTCATGTAGAAGAGGCAAGGGGAAGTAGTTGCAGGGGAGGGGAAGAATGGGAAGGCAAAAAGGCAAAACCATATTCTCATTGAATTTGGCTCAGGGAGAGAATCACATGCATACTAAATGGGATATCTCACCCTGCAGGAGAGTAAGGGGAAGGGGGACAAGAGGGGGGATGATGGAGGGAAGAGCATTCTTGGGGGGAGGGGAGGTTGGAAGTACCCATTTTTGAAGAGGGACAGGATCAAAGTAGGGAATGGACCAGGTGGGGGTGGGATGGGTGGGAGGGAAATATAAGAAGTCTTTTACAATATATCTACTATGGTAATATTTTGCATAGCTATACATGTACAACACATACTTGAATTGCTTATCTTCCAGAGGGAGTGGGTGACAAAGGAGGAAGGGAATGGATCTGAAATTCGAAGTTTTAAAATTCAATGTTTCAAATGTATATAAATACTATTATTAATACTATTTTGCATGTAATTGGGAGATAAGATGCGTAGGCATTGGGGCACAGAGATTCACCTTGCCCTAATGGCAAAGTCAAAGGGGGTATGGGAGAAGACATGGGAGAGAGCAGATTGGATGAGGGGATATCTTGTGGGACGCTATTCTGGTGTGGTAGGTAGGGGGGGAAATGGGGAAAAAATTGTAACTCAAAATCTGGCAGAAATGAATGATGTAAACCAGAAGTTAATAAAGCATTTGTTAAAATTTAAAAAAAGGAAGAAACCAAACCTTTCCATTACCCTCCCCCCAGGATCCTTGTGGTCTCCTCATTGCTATGGCATTGATGTCTTGTTCCACTGCCATTGAGGGATCTCAGCTATGAAAAGGGGAGGTAATTGTGCTTCATTTGGGGCCACTTCTTCTCATACCCGGACCCCTGTTAGGTCATGCCAAAGCCCTCACCTCACATACTTAATGCATGACCCAGCCTTCCTTGGGATTTCTTTAGTCAAAGTGTCTGCACATGTGTGGGATGTTTGGGTTGAAGCACCACCTGGTATTAAAAGTTTTTGAGTGGTAAAAAAAAACCTCTTGTCCCTCTTTTTTCTCTGACACTGCCAACACCCTGGTGAAGGTCCTCATCACCTCACACCTGAACTATTGCAATATAGCTTACTGGTAAGTCTCAATTCTTTCTGCTCTCCAGTACATGCTCTACTTAACCGCCTAATTGATCTTTAAAGCACAGATCTAACTGCCACATACCCTACTTCAATAAACTCCATTGGCTCCCTATTACTGCCAGAAGCAAATATAAAATTTTTGTTTGGCTTCTAAAGCCCTTTATAAGCTTGTACTTTTCTAGTCTTCTTTGACCTTACTCCCATTTATGTATTCCACAATTCAATGACATCAGTATCTATTACAGTGAAACTGACCTCCTCATTGTCCTTCACACAAGATATTCCATCTCCTAGCTCTAGGTATTTTCTCTGGCTGTCCCTCACTCCTGCAATGCTGTCTTTCTTCTCATCTCTGCCTCCTTGCTTCCCTGGCTGATAAAGTCCCACTCTCTACAAGAAGCCTTTCGCAGTTCTCTTTAATCTTAGTGCCCTCTTTCTGATACTGCACCCCAAATTATATATATTACACATATGTACATATATGTGCATATGTATATATAACATATACTTACAGACATACACAAGGATGTGTATCTATGTGTTAGTATATGTGTATATATGTATGCACATACATATATAAATATATGTGTGTGTGTATATATAGTTTATACATAGTGGTTTGCATGATGTTTCCCCACTAGACTGTGAGCTCTTTGAGAGAAAGGACTACCTTTTTTCTGTTTTTTTTTGTCTTATTTTCAGCTTTTCTTTGTTATTGTCAGGGTTTAGAACAGTACCTGGCACTAGTAAGCACTTAACAAATGCTAGTTGAAGTACTGACTGATTGGGGATTGACATCCCCAGCTTTTTGCAGCTCCATTATAGAAGCAACTCTGCCTTCCCCCAAGTACCCCTTGATAATCCTACCAAATAGAGACTATCAAACTGTACAAACCAGTGGTCTGGATCAGCATAGCATTTCTTCTTGATCGTTACGTTTGGTTATACATTTATAAAAATCTCAGGTCTGGACAAAAATTGTATGTCTATATAAGTTAATGTTTCTGTCTTGGTTTCTCAACTTGTCGAGCGCCTGGAATGTTTCTTGTTTAACTTGCACTGTAGGGCACCTAGCATAATTTCCTATTCAGTTCAGGACATGAAAAATAGATTTTGAGGATGATTATGTAGCATCACTTTCTCCTATTTCATAGTCTCTGATACCTTTAGGGGCTACTTATGGGAATCTGAATGTGTCTTTCCATCTCTTTTTCTGGGCACCAGTGTGAAGAAGTTGACTGAAAACATTGCTTTATGTCATTGTTTTGATTAAAGATCTCAATAGCATATCCTTAGGGGAAGCTATTAAATCCAAGATTAATAAGTGTTCATTTTTTAGCTGAAGACTCAGGCAAAGAAATTGGCACAGATTTAACTGTCACACACCCCACTTCAATAAACTCCAAAGAAATTGTTAGACTTGGGAAAGTCATTGTCCTGTTTTTCTCGTCCAAACACCCTGCCCCCTTGTATGAACAGTCTTTTTTTATGCAGCATTTTCTAGGTAGTTAACCTATGACATCATTCACATTCCCAGAGCATCTGGTACAAAGAAACAGCTTTTTAATCACTCTTCCTAACATTTGTTGTTGTTGTTCAGTTATTTCAGTTGTGTCCAACTCTTCCTGACCCCATTTGGAGTTTTCTTGGCAAAGATACTGGAGTGGTTTGCCATTTCCTTCTCCAGCTCATTTTACAGATGAGGAACTAAGGCAGAATTGAGTGACTTGCCTAGGGTCACACAGCTAGTAAGTGTCTGAGGCCAGATTTGATCTCAGGAAGATGAGTTTTCCTGACTTCAGACCCAGCACTCTATCCACTACTCCATGTAGTTAGGAAAAACGATGTTGTACATGTTCTGTCCAATTAACACATCCCCCTTCTTCCTTCCTCCTACTGTCTTAAGAGGTATAGCTTTACAGAGGAATTAGGCAACATAAGGGTTACTTGGGTGGGGATAAAAAAATGGTAAAAACTATGCTACCAAGGTTCTTATTTAATATACATTACTTTATTTTTCATTCATAGCTAATAGATATGAAAGAAAATAGAGTGTCTGTTTACCAAAAAAAAAAAAAAACCCTAGAGCTGGTCTATTTACTATTGTTGCCCTGGTTCAATTTATTTCCAGCCTTTGGGTTTTCCTAGCCTTCTGAGATGCTAGATTAATAGTATTAATAGGAGTATTAATAGTATTAATAGGAGAGAAAGCTGACCTTAGAACCAGGAAAACCTGCATTCAAATCCTGCCTCCGACATATTTGTCTGTGTGACACTAGACAAGTCATTTAATCCCTTAAAGATCTAGGCAATTCATCTGAAATATAAATGTCAGACAAGATGCTGACCTGAAGTTATAGAGGGAGTTTCTTCGTCCACTGACTTTCCTACCAAAGAAATCCCAGATCCAGTCCCTGTCTGCAACTCTAGGTAAAATGCAGGGTCATACAAAACAAGTGGTCAGTGTAGACTTAGATGTATGCTGAATGCTTTGGGTACTCAATATGTAATTGGTTTAAATTTTAGCTAAAGGTTGGAATGGAGAGTATAGAAAACAATTTTGCTGTCCAGGAACAGATTGAGCATGACTTTGGGGAAAAGCAAGCAATTCAAAATCAAATTCCCCTGATTTATTAAAAAAAAAAAACATGGTCATTTCTCTCAACTCTAATGATAAGACCCAATATAAATATAAATGGATTAATACTCAAAAATTACCTCACTTATATGATTTCATTCAATCTTCACCATTATTCTGTAAGATAGCCACTATACATGATATCTTCTCCATTTACAAATTAGGAGGCTGAAATTCAAAGAGGTTCAATAGCTTATTAATACATACAAAGCTTGAAAGCATCAAAGGTGGGATTTGAGTTGTTCAGTCATTTTCAGTTGTGTCCAGTTCTATGTAACCCCTACAACAACAGTTAATAAGTGCCAGAGGCAAGATTTGAAGCTGGGTCTAAGTACTTTTTTGATTATACCATGCTGCCTCTCCTGACCCTCAGTCACTGCTCTCCACAGACATGTCTATGTCTTTACCACCCAACTGAGACTCAGTTTCACCATCTACAAAATGTAGGGATTGAACTAAATAACCTAGCACTGGCTCTGGATTTAAGAGATCCTAGATTCATACCACAGCTCTGCTACTTATAAGCTTCATGACCTTAGATAAATGACTTAACTTCTCTGGGCCTCAGCTTCCACATTTTTTAAATGGGAAGAGTTGGACTAGATGACCTCTGAGGCCCTTTCTGCCTCTCAATCTATGATCCTATAAATTTCTTCTAGTTTAATTCCTTCCTTTTCATAATTATGCCCATGACTCTTTCTGGGAAAAACAAAGTAACTCCCTTGAATTTCCAACAGGTATAATAATTGTACAAATATACCTGTTGGTGTTATGGTCTGTACTTTGGACTGGAGAAGGGTTGTTAGAGGTGTCAATGTATAAGCTGAACATGGAAACCATATGAACTTTTCAGGAACAAAACATCATAGTAACCACACCTGGTCAATTCAGTGATTTAATAGGGTATAGAGTACATTTGCAGCTGTCACTGTTTGAGGACTATAACTGACTCACCAAGTTCCCAAAGAGCCATGACAATGCTGCCCATGTCAAACCGAATGGAAGTATATTATGAACTAAGAACAAAGTCATTTTTCAATAAAAATATTTTTAAAAACTAGAAGCATAAGGCAACTTCAAGGGCTTATCCAATATATGGAGCAGTATTTATTTAACTTCATGATATTATTTTGCTGATAATAATAACTTACATTTATATAGCACCAAGTACTGTGTTAAGCATTTTATTTCATTTGATCCATACAACAACCCTTGGAAGTAGGTGCTATTGTTATCCCCATTTTTATAGTTACAGAAACTGAGACAAACAGAGATTAAATGGTTTGCCCAAGGTCACAGCTAGCCAATGGCTGAGATGGGATTTGAAAGCAGGCATTCCTGACTCCAGGCCCATTGCTCTATTCATTATGCCATCTAGCTGCCTATAAAAAATAAATTGCTTTATTTCTGATTTAGCCGTGTAGTCATTGTGTTAAGTCCTATGAAGATTTAAGTCTTAACACAATAACCTAGAGGTAAAAGGGGCCTCACAAGCCATTGAGCTCAACGATCTTCTTATACACATGAGGTATCTGAGGATCAGGGAGGCTGAATGATTTCCCAGGATCACACAGTGAGTACTTTAGATCTTCCTTAAACCCAGGTCTTCCTGACTGCAAGTCCAGCGTCCTATCTGCTACTTCTCATCAGTTTGTCTATAATATATCATTCTAATTCCATCAGAGTCAGCATTTATGAAGCACCTACTATGTGCTAGGCACGGAAGACACACAAACAAAAATGAAAACCATCCCTGTCCTCAAGAAACTTGCTTTCAAGGGGAAAACAAAACACATATAATACAAATAATTGTGTGTGGGGACATGCCAAAAACTTGGAGGGGGAAATCAATCTAATCTATTTGTAGAAAGCAGCTCTTGAACTGGTCCTTGAATGGAACTAGAGGTTCTTATAGACAGAATGGAGCAAGAAAACAATAGCCAATAATGATAGCTCACATTTATATATTACTTCCTTTGTGCCAGACACTGTGCTAAATGCTTTACAATTATTATCTCATTTAATCCTCACAACAGATCTGAGAGATAGTTGCTATTATTATCTCCTTCTTACAGGTGAGAAAATTGAGGCCAAGCAAGGTGAAATGTCTCACCTAGGGTCACTCAGCTAGAAAGTGTTTGAGGCTGGATTTGAACTCAGGTCTTTCTGACTTCAGACTTAGCACTCTATCCCTACCAGCAAGAGTGGGAAAAAGCCATTGCAAATGTTTGGAAGCAAGAGATGGAATGTCATGAAGGGGGAATCATTTTAGCGAATTTCCCTAGTTACATAAAAAGTACAAGGAAACATAGCTAGCATGTGCCAAAGCGAGAACTTCTCAACTACAGTGGCCACCCTCTATCCACTATAACATCTCTCACAGGTCCAGACTTACAGTAAGTACAAACCTTTGACAAATGCAGAGACTGAAACAAGTAACAATCCCCACCCTTACTTCCACCACCACTACCACCACCCCAAAAAAACTGTACAAAGGTTTTTTTTAATTTTATTTTTTAATCTCAAGGCTATTATTCTGTAATTCAATAAAGTTATTATTTAAAGTTTGACAACATTAAGGCTCATTCAATGAGAAGTTTTTTGTTTGTTTTTAATATTGTTGAAAATATCAGTGTTGTACTGTGAAAAAAACATTGACTTTGGAGTCAGAGGAACTGAGTTTAAATCCCAATTCAGCCACTTATTATCCATATTATATTGGACAAGTCATTTGACTTCTCTAGACCTTAATTTCTTCATCTTTAAAGTGATGGGGTTGAACTAAATGGCCCTTTCAGCTCTAGATTTCCAAACCTATGAATATTGATTTGTTTGGGTTTTTTAAATGTGAGTTATCGTAATGTAAGTAGAGAGAATGTTCACAAACTTTCCCAATAGAAACACACAACAAATAAGATAGTTCTACTTTTATTCATACTGGCACTCAAATACCATGTTGACTCAGAATACCAAAAAGACCATTCTTGGTCTTGTAGTAAATAGCATTATTAATAATTAACATCTTACCTTCTACAGAGGCTCCCCTTCATCATTCATCTCAGCACATTCTGTTTTAAGTCAGCCCCAGAAATCACAAAGGCTGTGGTCAAATGAGCACAATATTTATACCTAGCCAGACAACAAAGATTGTTAGGGAATTCAATGGTGGCTCTCACCAGAAGGTCCTGGCAGGTAATAAAAGATAAATCCCACACTCTGATGTGTCATGTCCACAGCACAGTGTGCTAGAATAATTCTAGAAGAGTACAATGGCAAATACTCATTTCTGCCTGGCTGCCTGCAAACAAAGAGCTCAGAAAGCCTAAAACTGGGCTGATTGGCTTCCCCCGATCCAACTCACCCCCAACACAAAGAAGTGGACTTTTTTGTTTGTTTATTTCTTTCATAATAAACACTCTTATTGTAGAATAAAATCTATTGTTAGCCTCCCAGAAACTGAAACCTTTATTGGACAATCACATTATCCAAACTCAGACAAAATCCCAAAGGGAAAATATAATACCAGGGTCCATTGTAGTACTAAATGACCTACTTTTTTTAATAGATGGGGGAAAATTGGAAGGGGAGTAGAGTTTTAGATATTCCCCCACTAATCTTTTTGATACTTGACTCAATATTTTCTATTTTCTATTTCATTGTCTCAAAGTAACCCCAAGTAATCTCTTTCCCATGCCATCTCTACAAGCATTTTTAACTGCCTTTATTCCTGTAAAAATAAACATCAGTCTTTGAAATAAATGTTATATGAAAAATGTCTTTTTTCATTAAGCATAATGGAATACTATATACATACACAAATACATATGGATAATGATTGGACCTGTGAGTTTAATACGAAAGGTAAGTTCCTGGATGAAGAAATGTCCTCTGCCAATGCAAGACAGCATTTTCTCTGTAATTTGTATTTTTAAAGCACTGTGCAGCACTGAGAGGTCAAGTGAATATACATATATGTATGTGTATTTGTATATACATATATATGGGGTAGGGGCATGAACATATACATATGTATATTCCATATGTAATGTTGCACATATACTTGTACATGAGTATGCATATATTTCTTTAGAAACTATACATAATAATTCACTGTTTCTTGTATAATCCTCTTGTTTGCTGAAACATTTGTTGCTGATTGTTAAGTTCATAATAAATTTTAAAAAATAATTGAAAAACATATGCAATGGAATTTTAAAAGTAGAAGGGATGTTTGTTGTTCAGTTGTTTCAATTGTATCCACCTCTTCATGATCTAATTTGGGGTTTTCTTGGCAAAGATATTGACGTGATTTGCCATTTTCTTCTCCAACTCATTTTACAGATGAGGAAACTGAGGTCCCCAGAGTAACACAGCTAATAAGTGTCTGAGGCTGGATTTGAACTCATCTTCCTTTCTCAAGGCCTCGTACTGTATCCACTGCACCACCTAGAAGGTATATTGGAGGTCATCTAGTCAAACTTTCCACCCAATTCAAGAATTCATTTTAAAGTATCTTTGACAGATGGTGACACAAATTCTGCTTGAAATCATCTAGTGACAAGTGGCTCACTGCTTTACGAGGCAACCTGTTCTATTGTTTGACACTTCTGACTGTGAGAATGCTCTTTGTATTGAGTTAAAATTTGTCTTCCTGTCATACCCAACTATTTATTATAGTTCTCTCTGGAATTCCATGTAGGAAGTCTGGTTCCTCCTCCAAATGACATGGTTCCAATATTTGAAAAATTGCTATCATGTACCCAAGTCTTCTCTATGGTAAATATCCCTCAGGTCTTCCAACCTTCAACCACTATGTCAATGCTCTGGCACTTGGAGACACTGAAACACACATGGCAGACAAGCCTACGGGTCAAAAAACTGACAGAAGACCATTCATTTCATTCATTGTCACTCTGCTCTCCTTCCCCTTTTACACACACTACACACACACACACACACACACACACACACACACACACACATACACACATATCACCATCACCACCACCATGCATTTCCCAATCTTGTATTGGCTTTTGTCTCTGAATTCTGGGTTCTCCCAGAGATGCCATGGTAGAAAGAATACTGTTCTTAATCAAAAGACCTGAGTTTTCATCCTGGTTCCAGCATTTATTAGCTGTGCGAACCTGAGCAAATCATCTAATATCTGTGTCTTGGTTTTCTAATTTGTATAGTGGAGATGACAAGATTTGCATTACTAATTTCTGAGTTTATTAAAATAAAATTACTCTGTAAGTTGCTATGTAACTACGAATTAATAGTATTTCCAAACTGTATCCTTTCCCTGTTTTTTGGGTAGGGGGAGGTAAGGAAATTAGGGTTAATTAACTTGCCCAGGGTCACACAAGGTAAGATCTGAACTCAGATCCTCCTGACTCCAGGGTCAGTGCTCTACCCACTGCACCACTTAACTGCCCCAACTGTGTTCTTTCTTATCTTGCTTGATTCAGTTTGCTTTGGCTCCTGGTCTACTTCAATAGGATGGCAAATCCCAGACTAGTATCGCACTGTGCTTCCTGCTTCCCCTCCTGAGTTTTTCTCCTCATTCTCCCCATCTTCCTACCTCAGTCAGTCTCCAACACATTTCACAAATATAGGAGTTTCTGCCCTGACAAGAACTTTGCAGCTATGAGCAATTATCTAGTCTACTGAATTCCCATGTCACAGCTAAGCCATCCTGGTCATCTGTTTGTCACTTGTATTGTTGGTTTTTTTTCCAAAAAGCAGCTCTCTCTTTTTTTTTTTCAATTTGATTGTTTCTTTCTTTTTTTTTTCTCTTTTTATTTGAAATTTTTTTTTATCCTTCTTCTTCCCTCTTCATCTCCATCTCTTAGAATCCCTAGTTTCCTTTAAAGTTCAGTCAAGTATCATAAATTAAGCCTTTACTGTGTCCCAAGGTGTTAGGACACACAAATACAAAGAATGAAACAATCCATATTTGAAAGGAACTTACCATCTTTTTCTCCCATTAGTATATGCAAAGCATTCAGGCAAATACTTCTTTGACTGCATCCCGTGCATTTTTACTTTTTTTTATTAAATCATTTTCAGTCGTGTCTGATTCTTTGTTGACACAATTTGGAGTTTTCTTGGCAGAGATACTGAAGTGTTTTGCCTCCAGCTCATTTTTATAGATGAGGAAAGTGAGGCAATCAGGGTTAAGAGACTTTCCCAGGGTCACACAGCTAGTAAGTGCCTGAGGCCAGATTTGAACCCAGGAAGAGGAGTCTCCTTGATTCCAGGCCGAGTACTCTATCCACAGCACCACCTATCTGATCCACATAAAAATGTTTATATTATCTTTAACATAATCGGATATTTTTATAATTTGTTATGTCAGGAATTTTATTCTCTTCATAGATTTTAATCTTTTGAGCATTTTTTGTTATATATTATTTCATTGTTCATCCTCTTTAAGTCTGGTTTTAAAATGTCTGACTGAACTTATATCCCAGAACATGATTTATTTTTTGTAAATGTTACAAATTATACTTGAAAAAAATTTATTTCTATTTTTTTACATTGAATTTTTTTCATAGTTATCAAATAGCTCAGCTTCATCAGCATTCTACTGCAGTCTGTGACTTCTTTCTTATTTATCTTTGTGTTTGACTTGTCATATTCTCTTGGTAGGCTGTTTACATTTCCTTCTATTGATTTTTCTGAATCTATTTTTTGCGACTTCATTGAATTTTCATTTAAAAATTTAGCAGCTAATAGTAGCAAGGTGCCACCATCCATTGAAACAGGAGTCAGGAAGACATGAGTTCAAATCTAGTCTCAGACATTACTAGCTGGGTAATCCTGAGCAAGTCACTTTAGTTCTGCCTCCATTTGTTCATCCATAAAATGAGGATAACAATTAGCACTCTACCTTCCCAAGGTTTTTGAGGATCAAATAAGACAATAATTGCAAGGCAATTATTGTGTCTGACACATAGTAAGCACTAAATGTTATCTATTATTATTTATTTTATCTATTATTATTTAGTTGCTTTCACCTAGGTGGATATGTATTAAATACTGATATTCTCTAGTTGTCAGTGATATCTTTAAGCATAATATACTTTGCTTAGGTCTCATTTACATTCAGTTTTATCAGATATTAATCACTGAAACTCAATTTGGAGAAGTTCACTAAAGCATGGTAAAGTGTCCATCTTATCATCTAAAATCCTATGTCCATGTCTAGGTGTTTACTATGATTCCTGTAGGTAACATGATATTGTTTTGTGTCTTTTAATGTATTTCCTTTTGTATAATTTTAAGATCTAACATTTAGGGTTCAGAAGGGTCTTAGAAATCATTTGGTCAAACTTTATTTAAAAAATGAGGAAACTCATTCAAACCAAGATTCTTCTCCAGTTTTCTGGTACTTCTCCTGTTTTCCATTATGCCTTAAATATTATTGATAGTTCTTTAGAGATTAAAATGGCAAATTCTTTCACTAGCATGGGATGTATTCAATCTGGGCTAGAGAATTTAAACTCAGCTAAAGAATCTAAATATTGACATGACCTCTTCAACTCTACTGGGTTTTGGTGATACACTACTCCTATAGTTCCTTGAGACTATTCCAAAGAAAAGTAGCCAAATTAGAAAAATAAGTTCTTGGACTTGACAAGTATCTTCAAGACCATCCAGGATAAAATCCTAATTTTGAGGATGGGAAACTGAGGTCCAGAGATGTTGTGTGTTGACATAGGTCCCATAGCCATTTAGTGGCAAAATTGGACCAAGAATCCAGATTCTTTATACTTTATCGTGGTATCTTCTTTCTTTTTCAAAAACTGTCAAACATTTCTACTAGGAAATTTTATCACCATCTTTTTATCAAACTAACTGAATTAGCCATACATTCCTTGTCTCTTTAATTTCACTCTTTCAATTCACTATCTGGACTGTTCTAGCTCCTTACCAGCTGCCTTGTGGGGAGCCTCCTTCTCCTCCCCTCTACCACTTTCTACTTCCCCCTGTGTTCTAACTATACAAGCTCCTTTGGGAACAAGGACCTCAATCCTAAAAATGTTTTCTTTTATTTGTATCTCCAGCATTCAGCACAGTGCCTAGCACTTTATAATAAATGTTTTATGTAGGTTGACATTTTTTCAAAGACATCTTTTCCATTTTCCCAACATTTTTCCTTACATGCAGTCCTTTCATCAGGTGTGGAGAGCCTCCAGTTTTGCTGCTTTTCACACATAGCACTCCATCTTCCTTCCTTGTGCCTTTGCACATAATGTCCTCTATGTGTAGAAAGCATTCCCTTATCATGTACTTCTTAGAATTTCTAGTTTCTCTCAAAGCTCAAAGATAGGGTATTACTATCTTGGTGGCCTTTCCTGATCTCAAAGCTGCAAATGCTAAAATAATAACAACAAATAAAAACAAAAACACCCTACCTTGTGTAACATGCTAGCTTTTTTGTGTGTGAAGAGTTTACTTGCTGAACAAGACTGACAATGAACACTTGTAAAAGCAAAACTGATTCAATTTGTGGAAAGACAAAGTCTCTCAAATAGCCAGAATGTTGAATCAAATTAATCTTTCCTTGTGTAATTTAAGTACAGTCCAGTAAATATAAAATCAAGTCAGTTATAGATGACCTCAAAGGGCCTTTCTTTTTTTCTTTTGTTTTTCCTTTTGGGAGGGCAATTGGGGTTAAGTGACTTGCCCAAGGTCACATGGCTAGCTAAATGTTAAGTGTCTAAGGCCGGATTTGAACTCAGATCCTCCTGACTCTAGGGCCAGTGCTCTATTCACTGTCAAAGGGCCTTTCAAACTTGAAGTGCATTCAGTCTAGAAGACAGATGCTGAACAGTACATCATCATAAAGAAGTCCCTTTCTGAAGATTGCAAGCTGGCTTAAATGAATCCTGCATAGCTCTTTCTAGCTTTGTCTTTCTATAAGAAAACTCTCAAGGACTAAAATTACTAACAAAGGTTATTTAACACTTATATTTTAAAGTTCTAAATGAAAATTATTTAAATTTCATTTCTTCTTTAAGACATTATTTTGGTAAGAAGCAATAAATGTGAAGCATATGTGGAAGCATGAGAAAACCTGGATGAACTGATGCAAAGTTAAATAAGGATAACTAGGTGCAATTTTCACAGCAATGATAATAATATAAATAGAACAACAGTAAGAAACAAACTTTATACTGTGTAATTTTAATGACTAAGCTTGACATAAAAAAAGATATGAAGATACACCTCTTCTTTGTTGGTGGGAACTATGAATGTAAGTTAATGTACTATTTGACTTGATTAATATGTTGAGTAGTTTGCTGAGCACCCCACTGCCAGAACTCCAGCAATCATTTTAATCTATTCCACACTACAACCTTGAACAGGGACCTTCAGTCTCAGCTCTGATTGGTGAACTTTCACCTTAACCCTGCTAGGAACCAGGCCTTTGAACCTGGCCATCTCCATACCATGCCTACAAATCAGATTCCTTCCCCCCACCAGCTCTTCTTTATGTGTTCTATTTTCCTATTAGAATGTATGATCTCTGAGGGCAGAACCTGTCTTACATGTGTTTGTATCCCCATGCTCAACATAAAGTCTGGCATATCATAAACACTTAATTGATTATTTACCTCTGTACCTTTTGAAAATTTTTTATTCCTTGTTTTGCATCATGGATCCCTTGCCAGTCTGGTGAAGCCTACAGACCCCTTCCCAGAACAATATTTTTAAATGTATAAAGTAAAATATATAAGATTACAAAGAAAACCAATTATGTTGAAGTACAGTTTGAAAACAAGCTCATGGATTCCAGGTTAAGAACCTCTGTATTATATAAGGGATAGGTGTGGATGAGAGAGAAAGATATGGAGAAACGAAGGTGATGTTTAAAAAAAATCAACAATCATTTCTTTCAAATAAAAGGAGATGATATTTTGACAGGTTCCAGATAAGTTTTAAATTAGTTGTCAATCTTTCCCGAAAAGTGGTTTAGACATACAGTATAGATTATATTCAATCTTGTAAATATTGTATTTTTCTTGACTTTCTCTTTCTTAATGAGAGAAATGGATTTTGTTATCTGGGCAAATGAAGAGAGGGTGTGCATTGCCTAAGAATGAAGTCTTCCAAGTAATTTTGAATAGAATGCTTCTAATGATTTGATTGTGAGATGCCCTCTACTAGAGTCAATCAATATAGCTCCTGAGATAGAATGACTAGCTCTTTTCTCTTTTCTAAAGAACTACTGATATTTATGACTAGACATCTTTACCTATAAGTTGCTTTTTGATTTATGCTACTTTGTTTTTCTCAAGTAAAATCATAGTCCTTTGTGCACCTTTATCATCATGCAAGCACGTTGTGGTTTGATGCCTGTTTTCAGATAGCAATCTCTATTACCTGTTCCCAAAATCTAATTTGCTAGGAATTATCTTAGAGATATCCACTGAAGGTTACCTCATAAGCCAAATGCCATTTCAACATTTCCACCACACAAGCTGCCTGAAATACTTGGTCAAAAGTAGACATAAACTGATTAATTTATTTTCATCTGGATCATATCAATAAATCTCACCAAAAAAATCAAATGGGAAAAAATCTGGAAACAATGGTCAAAATATTTAAGTTAATTATGAAACAAAAATTGTTTTACTTGCTAAAAGAAATTAAATCCCGCTATGTGCTCTGACTGTACTAGAAAGCCAGTTCCTTGCATAAATTTACATAAATTATATTTTCACATATCAACCTTTAAAATGTTTAGCTCTAGTCCCCCATGGGGCCCATGGTAAGTTCTTGGGCCTGCTTGGTAAGTGCTTCACTGGCATCATTAGGGCTAGTCTGGTTTTAGTCAACATGCCCTACCCCTTTTCTCCATCAGCTTTCCAGTTCTGGAACCATAATCAAATGAGTACTGTCTGGAAAAAAGTATGCCAATCTACTCCTCTGTGTCCATTCATCATTTCTATAACTTCCCAAAACAAACTATCTCTCCCTGGCAAAAATTCCCTTCTATACCTTGTCTCTGCAAATTAGAATATAAATTCCTTGAGGGCAGAGAACATCTGAATTTGTATTTGAATCCACAGAGCCTACACAGTGCTTGGAACATAGTAAGTGTTTAATAAATGTTTATTTATTAATTCATTCAAATATATAGATTTATAGCTGAAAGGCTTCTGGCTGCATTTTAAGCTTGAAACTTTTTTTTTCAATTAAATATCTTATTAGGAGCTTAACAGTGAATGCCAACTGAATTTGCTTAGTGCCTGTTTACATTTAAATTAATTTTAACTCAAAAGTATCATAGTATAGTCATTAGTTCTAAATCCTAAAAAGGACATTTGCATCTGTTTGTATTCATTCCCATTCCTTCCTATGATAATAGTTTGTTTTTATTCCATTCTTATCATTTTTTTCATACTTTCATTTCATAAAGATCTTTCCTACTTTTTTTTAATAGTACAAATAAGTGCTTCTTAATTGCATTATACTGTAAAGGTATGGTTGATTGAACTAATCAATTACCCCACCCCGTGTAACACTGACACCTTTATCAAGAACACTAAGGATTGAACCAACCTGAACTAGGTATGAACAAAGACAAGGCACTTTTCTAGCCTGACAACAAACTGGAAGAAACTTCAGATTGGTTAGGACACTTGGTCATGTCCTACAGGGCTTACATAAGTATGTCATGCATGGGGCAAGAGAGAATATTTTGTACCAACTGTTCTTATTATAGAACCTTAGCAAATATCCCTCTCTAAAAGCTAATTAAGTCTATCTAACTAATGAATATAAACTGACAGCCATGAGAGATAAGCACACTGGTGGAGGCTTATGAGCTATAGTATTAGAGAAAAGACATCTCCTTCCATATCTCTCAAGGTTATCCCTAGCATCCAAAGAGGAAGATCAATAGCTTTGCTCCAGGGAGTTGACCTGTCAGTAGGAGACTACTCTCAAGAGCATGTATTACAATGGTATTCCATTATGTTAATGTATAAAATTGACTTGAAACCCCTTCGATTCTTGGACATTTAAGTTACTTCCAGTTTTTTGCAATCTCATGTAATGCTACTATAAAAATATCTTAAGAAATCAGTACCTTTGTTTTGTTTTGATTATTTTATCTTGATATATTTCCAACAATAGAATTACTGGGAATTGTTATTTTAGGTAGCTAAGGTGGCACAATACACAGAGTACCAGACAAGAAGTCAGGAGGACCTGAGTTCAAATTTCACATCTTACTGACTGCGTGACTTTCAACAAGTTAACCTGTTAATTTATCCTATCTTTACCTCAGTTTCCTCATATATAAAACAGGGATAATAATAGCACTTAATAATAGTTTGAATCTTTGGAAGCAATACAATTTGAGGCTAAATTGCTCTGCTTATATAGAGGGGGGAGAAGCTCTATCAGACTTTATGAGCTCCATTTTTATACAAGTATTCTTGAAGATTTTGGAGAAACAATTGACCCTAAGTTATTGAAAAAGTTATTCTGAATGCTAATTTCCAGGTTACTAAAACCTAGTTCTTAGATAGTCTTTTCTACTCTCATGATTGATCTACAAGTCATCATAATTTATAGATATTATACATAAAGTATATGTCTTTATATGTTAGTATCTATATATACATACATATACATACATATATACATTTATATATATACATGCATATATATGAATATGTATAAACCCCAGTGATGTTAGTATAGTCACAATAACAATAATTATAAGAATGACAAAAATACCTGTATTATTTACAGGTATTATTGTCATTAATTAGCCGCATTAGCCTCATCACTTAGCCTAATTAGCCTCATCACTTAGCTTCATTTCTACAGTTAGAAATTCAAACTATTGGGGCAGCTAGGTGGCACAGTGAATAGAGCACTGGCCCTGGAGTCAGGAGGACCTGAGTTCAAATCTGGCCTCAGACACTTGACACACTTATGAGCCCTGTGACTTTGGGCAAGTCACTTAACCCCAATTGCCCTCCAAAAAGCAACAATAAAAAAATAATAAAAGAAAAAAGAAATTCAAACTACGAGGGAGGTCACTACAATCAAAATAAGGCGCTAACTAATGAAAAAAATGCTGCTCAGGACTCATTGAAAGAACTTAAGCTTATGCAAACAGAAGTATGACAGTATAATAGAATATTAGATTTGTCAGCTGAAAACAAATGACCAGAGTCACAGAGGTTTTGAAACTGCTGTTAACTCTAAAAATACCAAAGAGCTCACACAGGTTATCACAACCACAGTTAACTCTGAAAAATAAAATATAAATAAATAAAACCAAAGAGCTAACAGTGGTCATAAGCAAAAAGCTTTCTTCATTCCATTGGAAGAGGGAAACTAGACACCTGCTGAAGCCTCCTCAGGTAGGAGATTGACTTTAGTGTGTGCAAATCTCATTACATATACTAGTGGCTATGCAGTAAGCTGTAACCCTGACAATTTGAAGTCACAGCAACAAGAAAGTTAGTTTGATTCATCACATTGCTTCATGACTAGAACACGGGTAACACAGGTGCTTGTCCAAGTTCAGAGATCACATGATACTGGTGTGAAACAATTCTGGGCTTTTACTGTGGCTGAGTTCATCCAGAGAGTGAGTGCAAAGGATTGTTGTTATGTCAAGCTCAGGGCAGAGCATGCTTGCTGGGCCTTCATTCTGGAAAATAGAATGTCTCTTAATAGGAGTAAAAAGAGAGAGGTGGTCTTGACATGGGGACCCTAAAAGATTCCTTTCACCAAGAGGGGACATGGACATGTGAGGCAGAAAAGACAATGGCCTTATTGGCTAAGCAGAAGCCATCTCTGAAAGCAATTTTGAGATGTAATTATTAAAGAACCACAATTTCTGCCTTAAAGCCATCCTCTAAATTACAGGTGGTAGTCTGTGAGCAGACCAACAATATTATCCCTGCTGTATGAGCTTGGTAAAAAGGAAGAGCTACAGATTTCTGAGCAGAAGAATAACAAACGTTTTAGAGAAACGGTGTTGGAAGCCATTTAGCGTATAAATCAATATTCTTCAGGCCTATGTAAGGCAATATCCCTGAAACAGTATAATCATGAAGGCAAAGTTCTTTACGATGAAGAAAGGATAAATGGAGGAAATATCCCAGCAACATGGCTCCAAAATCGGAAGGGGACCTTAAGAAACAGTTTCTCATCTCTAAAGTTCTGTCTACTATAAATAAATGCTGTGCACAGTTGGTATATTTTGAGGTTGTCATTCTCCTAAACCACCCCCACACACACACACCAACATTTGCTATTATTCCTGTTCTGTGTCCTTTTAAATTCAGTTTTACTCTGCTGCCCAAGATGGTGGAGTAGAAGGACATAGTATAGATTCATTCTCCTCCTCTTCTCCATTCAACAACCCAGTTGCCATACAACTTACCTCTCCTCCCTCTTTAACAAGCAAGAGATCTAATCTCGATCCTTTGACCTATGAAAGAGAAAGAGATAGTCTTGAACAATGAAGGTGAATGTGTAAGACTTTGAAACAAAGGGGGAAAGTTTCAACACAAAAAGAAAAACCTCAACTCTGGAGGTTCTTTTTTTTTGGAAGGGTGCTGGGGGAGAAGGATCTTATGTGAAAGGGGGAGGAGGTCCTTCTGTGAAAGAAAAAGACCACAATAATAAAATAACATTACCTTATTAATTAACTAAATAATAAGGTAAATGAAAAAGTCCTTCCCTTGGTCCCCTAAAGAAACCAGGTGAGATTGCTACTCAAACATAGCCATGGATTAAAGAAAAGACCTCTCCTTAATCTTTCTCCTTCTCCAAAGAAAAGGACTTCACACTAAAGCAAATCCCCAAAAAAGGGATTCTCATTATTCCAGAAGAAAGGTCATAGGATAAAGGAAGGGGCTCTAACTTAATCTGAGTCCCAAAAACAGAGGAGTATGTATAGAGGAAGCACCCATAGGATGATGCAAAGAACCCAGGAGCAAAGAAAAATGCCTCAGCTTAGTCTGATCCCTGGAAAAGAGGAAACCTAGAAATCAGCTCCCCGAGGGGCTAACCACCAAAATTGAATATAATTAATTAATTAATAGATGAATAAGTGGATGGATGAATAAAAATAAGTAAATAAAGAAATATATAATAGAGATAGATAGATAGATAGATGATAAAGGATGCTTATGATGCTAGGGAGTCCAAAGACACCACCACAGAAGAGGTTAACTTAAAAATACTACAATGAAAAATATTTAAGAAAAAAAAATAGCTTGTCCACAAGATAATAAGGATTCCTAACATAGTGTGATCAAAAATAATTTTAAAATATTATATATAAAATTAGCACAATGGAGGAAAGAATTAAAGAAATTGAGAGTGATAGATGAGATAAGATACTCGAAGAAAAAATCTCATTAGCTTTAAAAAGATGCACAAAGCCTTATAACATGATAACAGACTCCCTAGAAATTATAATGGATCAAACTGAAGTTAATGACTCCAGGAGACAACAATAAATATTAAAAGTCAAAAGACTAAAAAAATATATGGAAATGTATCTCATAGCAAAAATCATTAACCTGGAAAAATAGGATCAAAAAGCACTAATAACAATAATTTGGCTACTTGAAAGAAATGACAAAAAAAGATCCTTGATATAATATTTCAAGTAATTATGAAAGAAAACTACTCAGATGTATTAGAACATGTGGGCAAAGTGAAAACACAAAATCCACTAGTCATTTCCTGAAACTCAAAAATGAAAATTTCCATGAATGTCATAGATCATAAAAAAGCTTTCATGTCAAAGAAAAAATACTACAAGCAGCCAGAAATACAATTCAAGTGCCAAGGAATCACAGTCAAGATCTTATAAGGATGAAAGGTTTACCTTCTAACGGAAAAGGGTATGATACAAGGTTTCCTTCAGAGCCCTAATGTCCTCAGGGGTCCTAGAGAGAGTCAAATAAGACTGTGGGTATATGGGTATGGGAGTTTTGTTTTGAGGATGTTGAATGAAGGAAAAAAAGGGAGAATGATATACTTGGTGGAAAATTGTAAGAAGATTGGGGGAATTCATAATTAGAGTATACAAATATATACAAATATGAAAGGAGTAGAGGGAATGAGTTTCATTTAAACTTTCATGTAAACTGTTCAAAAGAAGGAAGGAGAGAGAGAGAGATAGAGAGAGAGGGAGGGAGGGAGAGAGAGAGAGGGAGAGAGAGGGAGGGAGGGAGGGAGAGAGAGAGAGGGAAAGAGAGGGAGGGAGGGAGGGAGGGAGAAAGAGAGACAGACAGACAGAGACAGAGACAGAGATTGTTATATGAATATATTCAAATTGAGAGAAATAAAATAATGATCAGGAAGAAAGGAAAGAGTGTAATAGGAAGGGTAGATTTAGGAGGTAAACAATTCTAATTTCAGAGAGGAGATGGGGGATGTAGTTAAAGGGAAAAAAAGAGTAAGAACCTTAATAAAGTGGGGACAGGGAGAAATAAGAAAAAGTATATGAAAATAGGATTGAGAGAAATACACAATTAACTATCATAACTGTGAAAATGGGATGAACTCCCTCATAAAATGGAAGAGGATACCAGAATTAAATAGAAAGCAGTATCCAACAATATGTTGCTTACAAGAAACATAATTGAAACATAAAGACTCAGAATTAAAAAATAAAGATTTGGAACAAAATCTATTATGCATTGACTGAACTCAGAAAAGCTGGAGTAGCAATTATGGAATTCAGATAAAGTAACAGCAAAAATAGATTTAATTAAAAGAGATAAAAAGGGGGCGGCTAGGTGGCGCAGTGAATAGAGCGCCGGCCCTGGAATCAGAAGGACCTGAGTTCGGAGCCGGCCTCCGACACTTAATCCGCACAAACAAAAACCTAGCCCTGTAACCTTGGGCAAGTTACTTAACCCCAATTGCCCTAAAGGGGCGGCTAGGTGGCGCAGTGAGTAAGAGCACCGGCCTCGGAGTTTGGATGACCTGAGATCAGATCCGGCCTCAGAAAATGAGCACCCACGCATAAATCAAATGACTAGCCGTGTAACCTTGAGCAAGTTACTTAACCCCAATTGCTTTAAAAAAAAAAAAAGAGATAAAAAGATAAACTATATACTGAGAGATACCATAGACAATGAAGTAATTTCAATGTTTAACATATATGCACTATTTGACCAAGCATCTAAGTACTTGGATTACAAGGAGAAATAATAAAACTCTAATACTGGAGGGAGAACGGGAGGAAGAGGTGAGTGCTCAATGTGATCCCTTTTAGCCTTAAGTAAATCTAACAACAAGAACAAAAGAACAAAGTTAAGAACTTGAACAGAATTTTAGAAAAGTTAGGTATGATAGAAACCTGATGGTTATTGAATAGGAATATAAAGGACCATGTTCATGCTGTTTATGGAACCTTTACAAAAACTGAGGGAGGGAGGGAGGGAGAGATGGGGGGAGAGAGAGAGAGAGAGAGAGAGAGAGAGAGAGAGAAAGCAGATCAACAAATTGAGCATAAAATGAAAAAACAATTAGAAAAACAAATATATATATCAATTAAACTCTGAAACAGAATTCCAGAAAATTAAGGAAGAGAAGATGAAGAAAACTGAAAACAAACCAAAAAAGAATCAATAAATAAAACAAGGAGTTGTTTTTGTTAAATAGTTAAACCATTATCTACTTTAATTTTTAAAGAGAAAAAACAAATTACCAGTATCAAAAAAATTTAAAGTATTCACAATAAATTAAGACATAAAGGACATTATTAAAAATTCTTTTGCCCAAGTATATGCCCAAAAACCGAACAACTTAAGTCAAATGATCAATATTAACAAAAATATAAAATATACAGATTAATGGAACACAAAATAGAGCATTTCTCAAAATCCAATGTCATAAAAAGCAATTAATTCCAATATTTCATAAGTAATTTACAAAAATAATAAAAGAATGCAGCCTACCAAATTCTTTGTATAACACAAATACGATCTTTATGACAAAAAGGAGAGTTAACAAAAAAAGAATACTATAGCCCAATTTCCTTAATGAACATTGAAGACTAGGTTAGATGTCTGACTGGATTGGTTTAACATTAGGAAAACTATAAATTTAATTAAACATTAATAACAAAATAACAAAAAACAAAAAATATATTATTATATCAATAAGTAGAAGAAAAGCATCTAACAAAATACAACACTCATTTCTAGTTTTTTAAAATAAGAATAAATGGGCCTTTTCTTATTATATTATGTTATCAAGCCAAGAGCCAGTATTATATATGATAGGGATAAACTATAATCCTTCCCAAAAAGATAGTGGAAAAACCAAGATATAATTGTCACCATTTTTATTTGACATAGAATTAGCTGTAGGAACACACCAAGAAAAAGAAAATGAAAGAATAAGCATAGGTAAATAAAAAACAGAATTATGATTTTTATGTCTTATTTAGATAACCCTAGAGTTCCCTAAAAATGAGTTGAAAACCTATAATAACTTCATCAAACTTGCAGGATATAAAATAAATCCATACAAATCATCAGAATTTATATGATATTAATACCAATAATGCCCTACAGGAAGAGATAGAGAAATTACATTTAAAATAACTACAGGGGGCGGCTAGGTGGCACAGTGAGTAGAGCGTCGTCCCTGGAGTCAGAAGGACCTGAGTTCGGATCTGGCCTCAGACACTTAACGCACACACAAACAAAAACCTAGCCGTGTGACCTTGGGCAAGTTACTTAACCCCAATTGCCCTCCAAAAGGCAAAAATAAAAATAAAAATAAAAAATAAAATAACTACAGAATGTGGTAAATTACTTGAGTCTACCACGATACACACAAGAACTACAAAACACAGATTACAAAAAATAAAGACATATAAATACACATAAAATATGCAATAAGTGCTCGATAGGTAGCCTGAACAAATATGGTAATTCTGGCAACATTGCCTAACTCAACTTACTTTCTAAGTTCTATACCAAACAAACTATCAAAATATTATGTTATAGAACTAGAAAAAATAATAACATAATACATAAGTAATCATGTAAGGTTAAGAACCTCAAGATATAGAGAGATATATTGGTATTAAATAAGAGCAAAGAGGGCATTAAAGTACCAGATTTCAAACTATGCAACAAAGCAGTAATTATCAATGCAATTAGTATTGGTTAAAAAACAGAGATGTCAAGCAGTGGAACAAATGAGATACACAACATGCAGAAATAAATAAGTCTAATAGCCTTGCTCTGTTTGCTGTGTTCTATAAATACACACAAAAATAATCTGTGTTCTATAAATACAAAACTCTCCATTTGATTTTTTTTATTATTATTTCTTAGAGAACTAGACAATAGTCTCTAGATACAGGGGTGGGGAACTTGCAGCCTCGAGGCCATATGAGGGCCACATGGATTTCCCACCCCTGGTAGAAATTAGTTTAGGGGGAGGGTAGGTGGCACAGTGAATAGAATACTGGCCCTGGAGTCAGGAGGACCTGAGTTCAAATCTGACCTCAGACACTTGACACACTTACTAACAGTGTGACTTTGGGCAAGTCACTTAACCCCAATTGCCTTACCAAAAAAAAAAAGAAATCCATTTTAGACTAATACAACACTTTACACCAAGGTAACTTCCAAATGGATACAGAATAAAAAAAATAGAGAAACAAGTAAGAAATTGCCTTTCAGCTTTGTGGATAGGGGAAGAATTCATAACCAAACAAATCATAGAGAGGCTCACAAAAGATGAAGTGCACAAAAATCATTACATAGTACACACCCTTTTGCCCAGTTATATTTTTGCTAGGCCTATATCCCAAAGAACTCAAAGAAAGTAGAAAAGATATTAAACATAAAAAATCATAACATCTCTTTTTGTGATAGAAAAAACTGGAAATGAAGTGGGTGCTGGACAAATTGTAAATATAATAGAATCCTATTGTGAAGTAAGAAAGTAGGGAAAAGATTTCAGAGTCATGGAAGACTTGTATGAATTGATGCAGAGTGAAATGAGCAGAACAGAAGAACAATTTATACTCTAACATCAATATTATAAAAACAAACTATTCTGAAAGAGCTCTGATCAATTGAATGATAAACTGTCATTTCAGAGGACTGACAAAAATGAATATTGCTTACCTCATGGCAAAAAATATGATGGAATAATATTCAGAATAAGAAAAGAGTTTTTGGACATGACCAATGTGGGGAAATGTTTATATGATACAGGGATTCTGAATTTATTTCTTTCTATCATTTTTCCAATGAATGGGAAAAGTTGGAGGGAGGAAAAAAAGAATGCTCAATAATTGAAAATAATAAAATAATTTTAAAAAGAAAATGCTCTGCTATGTCATCATTTAATATAGTATTTAAAAGTTGCAACAAAACCTTTGAATAATCTATATATGTACTTTTTAATTATATCAAACATAACTTTTCTAGCTGGATGAAATTTCTACAAAATTTTATCATTCTTAGATTTTTAAAAATTGCATTTGTCAGGTCATTCACTCATAGGAAAAGGCATTACAGAAGTGAGAGATATGTGTTTGGACACCATGGAGGTGAGGAGAGAAGCCAGAGGAAGCCAAGATGTAGAAAGGACAATGTGGTCCCAAAGTCCCTCCAAACTTTTTCTACTCAAGTCATATGTGCATCTTCCCTACCCACCTAGGAAATCTAAGCCTCTAGCTCAAATCTATCAAACTCTTCCTTTGAGAGATATCATGGCATAGTATAAAGAATTCTAGAAGAGGTATCTTAAGATATATAGTAGCCTTGGCTTTGGCCTTTACTAGTTATGTCCCCCTTGCTGACAAATTCCTGGGAGAAATTGCCTTGATCTAATGATTATACTTCCTCACTGCCCACTCTTACTCAACTACCTGCAATCTATCTTCCCCCAATACTACTAAAATTGCTTTCTTAAAGATCACCAGTAACCTCCCAATTCCAAATCCAATAGCCACTTTTTTATTTTGTTTTGTTACCCAGCATTCCCATTCTCTGTAGCATATGGCACTTTTGACTATCCCCACCTGAATATATTCTCACTTGGTCAAAGAAATAGCCAATTTTTCTTGCTCTCAACCATTACACTTCTCTAACACCTTTCTCTCTTTTTATTTAGATACTCCTTTTCCTTACCCCATAAAATCAATGATCCTCCAAAGGCGTGTCCATGGCCTTCTATATTCTTCAACTTGGCAGTCTCACTCACTTTCATAGTTTTGGTTCCTACCTCTACAAGATAATCCTAAATCTTTCTTGCAATATCTAGACCTGTTTCCAAATGCCAATTAGACATCTCTGACTAGCTGTTCTACTAAATTCTTAAATTCTACTAAGTACCTTAAATTCAGCATGTCCAAAATTGAGTTTATCTTTTTTTTAATCTGCTTCTTCTTCTTCTGACTGCAATATTTCTGTCAGTTTCATCTTTATTCACTCAGTTTCCCAGTCTCTTCCCTCTTCCTAACCTTTCCAAATGATTGATTCTAATTCCACAACGTCTCTTGCATGTGCCCCTCATCAGAAGATCCACTGCCACTGACCTACTAGTAGTATACTATTAACTACCTTGACTATTTGCAATAGCCTTCTAGCAGGCACTCTTGCTTCTATTCTCTTCTTCCTCTAGTCTTTGCTTAATACAAAATCTGTATGCATAAATATCATGGCACTTCTTTGCTCAAATTGCTCCTTGTGCCTCAAATGTCTTCTCATTCCCTTTTAGATTCTTGAATCTTGCAAGAGATTGGATTCTGGAATTGTTCAGGTGAAGCAGTTAAAAGAATGACATCAGGGAGATTTTATTTCTTCTTTCAAGCCAAAATTAACCACTACTTCATCCTAGAAAACAGTGTCCCAATACCAAACCTAAGTTGGTAACAATTTTCTCTCCCTTTAGTCATCATGTAACCCATCAGCTAGACCATGAGCTTTTATGTAACTAAATCTTCTCCCAAAGTGTCTAGCTAGCATAATGCACTGTTCCCACATACTTAGGTAGTACAATGGATAGAACACTGAACTTGTCCTCTGGGGTTCAGGTGGGGACAGAGTGCCAAGGGCTATGCATCAGGGGAACCTGACCCAGTCTGAGTCTTGGAGCTGCCTCTGGGTCCCTAAGCTGCCTCTCAAGCCCCAAGGGATTCTATAGGCTATTACTGTCAGATAGGCTTGGGGAATAGGGAAAACCAATGTGGAGGCCACCTCACTAGTAGATGACTTCATAGACTGTGGCCTTCTTGTGTCCCAAACTAGTGAGAATAAATTGGTTGTCCATGGAGAAGTCACAGCTCAGGAATGATGAGGACTCTTTTGACTGGAAGATGCTCTCTCACTAGGCATTGAGCAGATTGTCTTTTTAAGTGTTCACAAACCATGTCTCATAGGAGGTAAATTTGAGGGAGAGGAGGCAGCTTTCATGCAGGTGTAGTTTGTCCAGCTTGCTGACATGTAGGATCTCCACAATACTGCTCTCCATGCCCACCACAAGCCAGTCAGTTGCTTGTGGGGCAGTTGTCCAAGAAGATGTGACAGTTAAAGTCATGCTATAAGAGCTCTTGACTTTAATGCAGGTCCTAGCAGAGAACAGTGTTGTCCAGGTCCCCATCATTACAGCTGTGTCCCGTTATTAGAGATGTCAATACAGCTAGCCCCATCTGTGTGGTCCTGGAACTACCTGACCATGGTCTAATCCACACAATAATGTTGCTTTCGCTGAAATAGGAAAAACAGACCCAGAGCTGATGACCAGGTTTTAGAAGGCAGATGCCAATGATGTGAGCTCAGCCTTGATGCAGAAGGTGATGGCTGCCAGGTCCCAGATGGACAAGGTTCTGGTTTCCACACCCACAATCAGGCCCCACCCATACGGCAGCAACTTGCAAGAACAGATGCAATTGTCTCATTTCAAGTAGTCAAGCTGTGCCATGGGAGTCTTTGTGCCTGGCTGAGCCATATCCTATACCTTCACACAGACTTTGCCCTCCATACTGGGTAGAGTTACTGATGGTTACAGCACAGTTGATTTTGCCAAGGGTCAGGATGTATAGCTTTCAGGCATGTATAGGGATGCCAATGCTCAGGAAGGCATCTGATGAGAAGGGCACTGACCTGCATATACCCATCAGCAGACAATTGAAAAGAATAAATAAGTTTTCCCGAGGAGCTGCTGGACCAGTTAGTTGGGGAGTGGCTCAAACTCATAAATTTGAATCAGTTCCTTATGTTTTGGAAATGAGACCTTTATCAGAGAAACTCACTGCAAAGGTTTTCTCCCCAGTCAAGTGTTTCTCTTTTCATCTTAACAAGTGGATTTATTGTTGCAAAAAAACCTTTTCAATCTTATGTAATCAAAATTGTCCATTTTTCTGTGATCTCTATCTTGTTTGGCCCTGAACTTTTTTCCTATTCATAGTTCTGATAGGTACTTGTTTCCATGTTTCTCTAATTTGTCTGTTATGTGACCTTTTATATCTAGGTCTCATCCATCTGGAATTTATCTTGGTATAAAGTGTAATATGTCAGGCTAAATCTCATTTCTTCCATACTTCTGTACAATTTTCCCAGCAGTTTTTGCCAAATGATGAATCCTTATCTGAGTAGCTTGGGTGTTTTTAATAATTGAATGCCAGGGTCCTAGATACACTCGCTTCTGTAGGTTTTGTACCTAATCTGTTTCATTGATATTTCTCCCTCTACTTTTTTAACCACTGCCAAGCTGTCTTAATAATTACTATTTTGAAGTATAATTTGAGATCTGACACTGTTAGGGTCCCATTGTTCCCATTTATTTTTATTGTTTTTATTGAGAATCGACCTTTCTTTCCATATGAATTTTACTTTTTTTAGTTCTAAAAGTAATCCTTTGGTATTGCAAAAGATAACAAAAAGAAAATTAGGCAATAACAAATAAAGAAGAATCAAAATGATCACTTTTGCAGATGATATGATAGTATTCTTCAGAATCCTAAACAGTCATATAAAAATTAATTGAAACAATTATTTCAGCAAACTTTCAGGATATAAAATAAATTTACACAAATCATCAGCATTTCTAGATAATACTAATAAAACCCAGCAGGAAGCAATAATAAGAGAAACTTCATTTAAAATAATTATAGAATGTATAAAATAATTTGGAATTCTACCTTCCAAAATTCATACAAAGACTATATAATTGCAACTAAAACTGTATACAGAAATAAAGACAGACCTAAATAATTGGAAAAAATATTAATTGTTCCTAGGTAGGATGAGGCAATATAATAAAAATTACAATGCTACCTCAATTAATCTACTTATTCTCTTGTTTTCAATGCATGATGGTCCTTTTCTGGTCATACATTCCTGATTGATTTATTTTAATTCAAGTCATTAGCAATATGTTGCAGTCATTTTACATTCACTGTATGTTTCTTCTTTGTCCTTTGGCTTGGCCTCAATTGTAATTCTTCAGAGATAATAGAGTTCCATGATTCATTCATAGCCGTAGAGCCTCATCAGAAGAATATTAATATAAAGGGATGTGTGTGTTGTCAGAGCATAGCTTGCAATCATCAAGCATACTATATAATTTCCTATTTGCAATCCAGCCTGCTTCCTTTCTCCTATTCCTACTTCAAAGAGTTATTGTAAGGAAATTACTTTATGAATGCTGAAGTGTGCCATAAATATTATTAAATTCTAATATGCTAGAATGCTAAAATGATGGGTTCCCTACCAAATTCTCACTTTGATGAATCATTGGGCAATGTCAAGAATCCTAGGTTCCCAAAGGCTGTCCTGGGGAAATCCAAGACCTTTTAGGTTTTACCAAGATGGAACAGCTCCATTAGAGGCTCTGTGATATGTTCAATGTCTCTATTTGAGGACCAACCAAGTTTGGATAGGTTATCCCCAAAAGACTGGCAACAAAATGATGATTTTTTGGGGGGGAGGGATCACAGAAATTCATGGAAACTGTTACCTAGGGTAATGAGTAATAATGATCTTCCCTGGTTGAGGAAATTCCTGTGCCAATGAAATTATGAGTCTTTTGAGAAAATTTTGAGATAAATAAATTTAGAACAAATAAAATGCGCTAAGAAAAATTGGATCTGGGAGGGGGCAGCTTTAACCATTGAAATTAACATCAGAGAGAAAATCCATGCTAATTCTACATATACTTTGAGGTACTATCAAAGATGAAATATTGAACTCTAAAAATGAACTTCATGTGTTAATTTTTAGGTGTTATTCTGTTAGTGCAATTAACAAAAATAAGGAAGTTTGGAAGGAAATTTTCAGGAGTAAGATGATGAGTTCAGTGGTGGACTTGAATAGTTTTGAGTCATAGCAGGAAACTCAAGGTAAGATGTCCTATAGTTAATTGGTAATAGTTTTGGAACTTGAGACAGAGTTTAGGGTTAGAGACATAGATTTGGGGACAAAGAGGTGATAACTAAAGGATCAGTTAAAACAAGATCAGTTTTTTAAAAAAGACTGTAAAGAGAAAGATCAGTGCTATGTCTTGAATAATCCTTAGGGTATGGGGAAAGGAATAGAGTCTTACATATGAAAGCTAATTAAAATAGTGCTCAAAAAAGAAACTATATATAATCAAAGGAATTGGAAGACATATTAAAGATATGGTTTTAAAAAATTATCATTGAGGAGATAAGATGGTGAAGAAGTATAGCTGAGCTCTATGCTAAAACTCTTGCACAAAGATCTAGAAAATGTACCAGACAGAGTCCTAACTGGCAAAGTCAAGATAAAACCATAAAGAATCATTTTTCCAGCTCACATAATCAGAGAAAAGACAGACTGAGGAATCTGTGGACATTGGTTTAGCTAGGAACTTCCACAAGGAAAATTCTAGTGTAGGAACTAAATAAAAGGTAATGCTATTCATCAAAGTAAAAAGAGGTCCCAAACCTTGTACAGAGGTCTGACCTTTTACAGAGTGCAGAAGCAGGTGCCAACTAGCTCGTTTGGAATCAGAGATTTAGAGTTGAGTGAGGAGACCTGTGCCTAGCCATGACATTCCAAATTACGAAGTAATCATTGTCCCTGGGCTATGTACTGAATGAGGAGCAAGTTCAGAAGCAAGCAGCAACTGTTTGACTCAGACCCCAAAAGTAAAATAGCATGGGTATCTCAGTTTCAGCCTCCAGCCCAGTCTAAAATCTACAGAAGAATAACTAAAGTGGGAAATCCAGACCAAAAGCAGTAGCTTTGTCATTCTGAACCAGCAGTTTTCCAGCTGGCTGATAGTGTATGAGTTTAGTTGGACTATAACCAGGGCCAAGCTCTTGCTGCTTGGATGTAAAACCAGGTCAGGATCTTACAAAGGTCAGACAAAGAGGGCAGCAATCAGTTTTGCCCTGGATCAGACCACTCTTAGAGCAGAAGATACAAACCCAAAAGTAAATGACTTCAAACTATCTACAAGCAAAGCCTCAAAGAAAAGCATAGCTTGGACAGAAGTTCAACTAGAATTCCAGGAAGAGATGAAGCAAAATTTAAAAAGGGAAATGGAAAGGGATATAGGGGAAGAGGTGACAGGAAGGGAGTTTAAATATGGTCTCACATAACTTGAGTGTGTGTTTTGATCTTCCTTGTCACCATAATAACTTTCTATAGTAAGAGTTTTTTCTGCTTTTTTTTTTCATTTTTCAGCTTATTATTTGATTTTTTAATGGTTGTTAAGGTAGGGTTCTGCTTACATGGTGGAGGGCACATTGTCCCAAGCTTCACAAGTTTTGTGTAACTGTTTTCAGAGATATTTCTAGGGACCTCTAAGTTTGCAGTTCTTCTAAGGTAGTATAATCTAAGGAAAGGTGTGTTTACTACTCTCCTGACCTGTGTTCTGGTCTATAAGAGACCACAAGCACTCATTTCTGCCCTGGAACTGTAAGGAGGGTCCCCCTTCTACCGTGTCTGCAAGCTGTACTAGTACTGCTCCTCAGCCTGGGACTGCCACCCAGTACTGTGACCTAGATCTGCGTATGGGCAAAGCAACACAGTCCTGCCTCAGTGCTAGTGAAAAGACCCCTGTAATGGGCAAGTCATTGAATCTCTTGGTGCCCCCCAACAACTCTCTAAGAATCTAAGTTACAAATCAGTTTCTGACCCACATCAGTGAAAAGTCTTTCCACATAGTAGTTCCTCATACCACTGAAATCCTATGTGTGGAGCATGAATTAGATAGATACTTAGATCTCCACATATCTATATGTACAGATATATTAAGAGAAATGTGGAGAGATACAGAGAGAAAAATAGAGACAGGGAAAGAGGAAGAGAGAAAGGAAGGACAAGGAGGGAGGGAGGGAGAGAGAAAAAGCTAAACTAGAATACTGCTATTTCCCATGTATGACATTTTTAAACAGGCTGTAAAATGCACTTTCTCCTTATCTTCACCTCTTATAATCTCTACTTCAAATGCCATCTCTTACACAAAGCCTTTCCTGATCCTGCCCTCCCCCCAGTTATTACTGTCCTGCCTCAGTTACTTTGTACAATACTTATTTTGTGTACATGTGAATGTGTTTGTGTATTTCCATTGAATGTATGGAAATAGTATGTACTATTCCCACCACCTAGTATGATGGAAACTTTGCAAGGGCAGAGACATTATTATTTTTGTATCTTTAATGACTAGAATAGTCCTTTGCACTAATTAGGTGCCTAATAAATGTTTGTTGAATAACTGAGAATATATGGATACAAATATAATATATGTGCATGCACACATATATGCATATTAGAGACTCATCTAAGAATGAGTAATAGTAAACTAGGGCCCCCATATTCTGAAATTTGTCTTTCAAGTGTAAATTCAATTTCAACTCAACAAAAATATCAGAACCAATTTTCCCCACCACAACCCCCCACCACTCCCCGATTAAAAAGCATAGAAAAAAGGGGGAGGAGAGACTATAAATTGGCAATAGATCTCTGCGAGGATTTTTATATTGGCAAAAACTTGTTGAGTATTTAATCTGTACACTCTATTAGGAAATGTGTTATTATATGCCCATTGAGTCAAAAAGGAAAGAGACAACTTCTTCACATAATCCTATAGAGACAACATATGGAAAACTGTATTCAGAATTGAGTGCCATAAATATATAGAATAATTGGATGGATCCAAAGAAGAATGACAAAAAAAAAAAACAATTAGAGGAACCAAGGGATACATTTTATAGACATAGATTATAGAAACTAAAATTTGACTAAGTACCAACAAGGGAAAACAGTATGTTGTTTATACTACCTAAATGTCTTCTGATGAATTATTTAGCATGATTGGAGGAGCCAAGGAAGAAAATTAAGGGAAAGAAAAGCTGTTTTGAGAGCATCGAGAGAAAGAGTAGAAAGTTTGTCCCTTGGTGCATTTACAACCCTACTAACAGAATCAAGGTATTCATGGAATTTGTTATATTTCATTCTTTAGATGATGACAGTATGATAGACAGAATAGTGAAATGGAAAAAGTAATGCTTTTCAAGGCAAGAGACCTTGGTTTACATCCTCCCTCTGTCACTTATTTCTTGTGTGATTTTACACAACTCATAACTTCATGCCCCTCAGTTTCCGATTTATCTGTAAAATGAGGGTATTAGACTAGAGCCTCTGAAGTCCCTTCCAGCTCTTCTTTTATGAGGCTATGACTGTGAAATGCAGAGAGTATTAAGATGCCATTCCTGCTGTCCCAGAACAGAAATGCTAAACTGTCAAGACAGGTAAATACATACTTTGGGAGAGAGGGGTGAAACAGGTTATTATTGCAAGAATACAGTGAGGATTCAAAGAAAAGAAACTCCTCCTCCTCATAAATTGAACCCTAAGATTCACAAGGAACTTTGAAAATGTCTACATTTTAATTGCCTAGCTTCTAGCCTCAGAGGATTTTTCTTTTAACCGTTGTCATAACATTTCCCCTTCGTTTCCTAACAATGAAAAGCAGACATTGAAAATTAACTAAATGAAGTTTCTCTTTCTTATCATATAACTTCTATGTACTGAAATCATTCTATGCTTTCAGGGTCAGAGTCCTGCACCAAATCTTTACTGAGCAGTGAGGTTTGGTATAACAGAGAGATAATTGAATTGGGGTCAGGAAAACATGGGCTTGAATTCTGACTCAGGCACTTGTCAAGTAAAGTAAACTAACATTAAGTACTCACTGTGTACCAGGGACTGTGCCAAATGTTGGTGATACAAAGAAAGGCAAAAGACAGTCCTTGCCCTTAAGGAGCTCGCAATCTAACAGGGGAAACAACATGCAAAACTATTTACAAACATGATATATGCAGGATAAGATGGAGATAATTGCAGAGGGAAGGTCCTAGGATTAAGGGGAACCAGGAAAGTTTTCTTGCAGAAGGTGAAATTTTAGCTGAGACTTGAAAGAAGTAAAAAAAAAAAAAAGTCAGGTGGTAGAAATAAAGGGCAGAGAATTCCAGACAGAGAGAATAGCCAGTGAAAATAAACACAAACTGGTTGTGTTGCTGAGCAAGTCACTTAATGTCTCTAGGTCTGTTTCTTCATCTGTAAAAAGAGGGAGATTGAATTCAGTGGTCTCTAAGGGCCCCTCCCGATCTATGTCTGTGATCCCATGATTTAAAAAAAAAAAGGCATCCAAACAAATGGGTCAGGAGTCTCTTGACAAAGTTTTTCCTTTTTTCTAATTGCATCAAAGTCAAGTCAGAAAGCAAGTGTAGATCCAGGTAAGGTTTCTGTCATTCATTTTGTTATAACCAAGGCTCAGTTGGTGCCAGCCTGGACAACTAGGAATGCTTGTGCAAGCAAATTCATAGAAACAGAATAGACAACTAAGGAGTTTCCCCTGACAACAAGAACCTGGAGACAAATGGTCAATATGAAGAAGAAGTAATGGGGGTTCCTAGGCAGGAACACCAAAATGGGCACTGAGGGTCATGGAGTTGGGAAGCAAAATAGAACTCTCGGTACTAAAAAAAACTGGATTACCATACAGGAAAGCATGAGAATATGAGAGGTAGGAAGGAAACAAACATTTATTAAGCATTTACTTTGTGTTAGTTAAGTGCCTAATACATATACATCAAAAAAAAAAAACCTCAAGAAGTTTGAATTCTAATGAGGAAGAACATAAAAAGGAAAGTGAAAAACTGAGTTGAGGGGAAATAAAGGCACCCAGATCCAAGGTATTATTTTGAAATCCCAAGAAAGTCAGCAACAGGGCTAAGTTGGGAATAAAGTCAGACCACCCTTGGTCCCTTTACAAAATGGAGGCTCTATGAGCTGAAGAGAGGCAGGCAGAGGGATATTCCAGGGTGTTCTAAGTTGAGATAACAATAGAAACATCATTGCAAAGTCCAGAGAAACCCAGGAACAGATCAGGAGGGTACTGGTTGGTTGGTTGTTGTCCTTTGTTCTCAAAGAAGACCAAAATGAGATCACTGTGTTAGAGTCAAGTGTGGCTTATCAGACCAATATGAACTTGGAATGTTCTACCACAGGTCAGGCACAAATAGTCCATGAGAATATTTGGGGTGCACATCGCATTTCTTTTGAGCTACTTCAAGTCGGCTTTGCTAATAAAGCACATTTTCTCTGATGAGGACAAGTTCATGATGGGAGGTCCAATACTAGTGTCTCCCGTGTACACCATCAATTCCAAAGTTCTCAAGCGAGACCTTGAGAATGTCCTTATATTGCTTTTTCTGACCACCATGTGAGCATTTGCCCTGGGTGAATTCTCCATAAAAAGTCTTTTTGGGGGCGGCTAGGTGGCGCAGTGAATAGAGCGCCGGCCCTGGAATCAGAAGGTCCTGAGTTCGGAGCCGGCCTCCGACACTTAATCTGCACAAACAAAAAAACCTAGCTGTGTAACCTTGGGCAAGTTACTTAACCCCCGATTGCCCTAAAGGTGCGGCTAGGTGGCGCAGTGAGTAAGAGCGCCGGCCTCGGAGTTGGGATGACCCGAGATCAGATCCGGCCTCAGAAAACGAGCACCCACGCATAAATCAAATGACTAGCCGTGTAACCTTGAGCAAGTTACTTAACCCCAATTGCTTATTTAAAAAAAAAAAAAGTCTTTTTGACAAGCATACATTTAGCATTGAAACAACATGACCAGTCCATCAGAGTTGCTGTCTCTGCAGAAGAGTTTGAATTCTTGGCAGTCTAGTTCAAGAAAGGACCTCAGCAGGGCAGTAGTGAGAGCACTGGTCCTGGAGTCAGGAGGACCTGAGTTCAAATCCAGCCTCAGACACTTGACACTTACTAGCTATGTGACCTTGGGCAAGTCACTTAACCCCAATTGCCTTGCCTTCCCCCCTCAAAAAAAAAAAGGACCTCAGTGTCTGGTATCTTATCCTGCCAGGTGATCTTCAGTATCTTCCTAAGACAATTCAAATGGAAGCAATTCAGTTTCCTGGCACGGTATACTGTCCAGGTTTCACAGGCATACAACAATGAGGTCAGCACAATAACTATGTAGACCTTCAGTTTGCTAGTCAGTCTAATGCCTCTTTTCTCTTTCAAAGCCTCCCAAACACTGATCTAGCTCAACAATGCTTGTGTCAACCTGATCATCAACTTGTACATCCCTGGAAAGTATACTACTAAGGTAAGTGAACTTATCTAGAGTGTTCAGAACTTCTCCATTTGATGTAACTGATGGTTCCACATATGGATGGTGTGGTGCTGGCTGATGAAGCACCTGTGTTTTCTTGGTGTTAATTGTTACACCAAAATTAGCACAAGCAGCAGAGAATCAATCCATATTTTGTTGCATCTCAGCTTAAGAAGCTGCATTGAATGTACAATCATCTGCAAACAAAAAATTATGGACCAACGGTCCCTCTACTGTAGTCTTGGCCTTTTCAAGTTAAATAGTTTGCCATCAGTGCAGTAACTGACCTTGATACCTCATTGAAGGAGTTTGACAACATGGCTGAAAACAGACTAAAAAGCATGGGAGCAAGCACACAGCCTTGTTTCACTCCACTGCTGACTAGAAAAGCATGAAAAAATCATCCATTATCTAGAACCCAGGCAAGCATGCCGTCATGAAATTGACATACAATACTGATGAACTTCTATGAGAACCCAAATTTTGACATAATTTTCTATAAGTTTTTGTGACTGATGGTAGGTATCAAAGGCCTTGGTCAGATCTACAAGCACCTGTTCTGTTCCTGGCAATTCTCCTGGAGTTGTTGGGCAGCAAACACCATATTGACCATTCATTCCTAGTCCTTTTCTGAAGCCACACTGGCTCTCAGGTAGATGATCATCTTCCAGTAAAGCATCAGCCTATTAAGGAAGACTCTAGCAAGAATCTTGCCATCAATGACAAAGAGAGGCCCCCTTATGATTGTCACAGGACAATATATTTCCTTTACCTTCATAGAGATGGACAATGGAGGCATCTTTGAACTCCTAGGGGATAACTTCCTCTTGCCATATAACCTGGAAAATTTCAGTCAGCTTTTATATGAGCAATGCAAATCTTAGATGGAATAGAATCAGTACCAGGCACTTTGCCACATGAGAGGAGTGTAATGGCATTCAAAGTCTCTTCTTCAGTTGGAAATTTGGCTAGAGAAGAATTGACTTCACCCTATATGTGGTCAATCGCTTCAGCATTGATTGACGACAATCTGTTGAGAACATTGTGGAAGTATTGAGCCCATCTCTCTAGGATCATATCCTTATCACTAATCAATGTGCTCCATAAACACTGAATTGTTGAGATGCACTATACATCTCTAGCTCATAAATAGCCTTCAGGACACCATAAAAGTGCTTTGAATTATTACTATCACTTAAAACTGAATTTCATCTGCCTTCTTACTGAGTTAAGAATTCTGCATCTCTCTAGTCTTCTTTTGTACTTTACTTTTGATGAAGTTAAATGCTGCTTTCTTTGAGATGGATAAACTATCCTGGTAAACTCTATGAAATTCTCATTTTTTTCACAGCTTCCGAATTTCCCCATCATTTTTGTCAAACCAATCTTGATGTTTGTGAGTGTTCTGGCCCAGAGGAATAAATGCAGTGTTGCGCATCAAATCTCTGAAAGCTGCCCACTCATTTTCTGCTCCACTGTTGCCAACTGCATGTTGGCTCATCTTTCCTTCCAACTTAGCAACAAACTGTTCCCACTTAGAGAAGCATTCTGGTCTGTTAAGTCTTCTGGTATTCATCTTGCCTTGGGTCTGCTGCTTTTGCTGAATGCAAATATTCAGCTTGGAGAGGGATAAGTCTATGATCAGTCCAGAACTCTGCACCACTCATCACCTTCATCACTCTCACATCCTCGCTGTCTCTTGCCCTTATATTCACATAGTCTATTGAATGCCAATGTTTAAAAACTGCAAAGGTGCATCCATAAAGTTTTATTGCATTTAGGGGAATGGGAGATGGTATTAGTGATGAGAAGGACATGAGATGTACAAGTCTTCAGTAGTGACTGCTGCTGTAATTGTTTCCTATTCCATTGTTCCCAAGGGCTCCCTGCCGTATCTAGTAGTCAGTAACTACTCTTGCATTAAAGTCACCCAGAATTATAAGCTTCTCCTATTTTGGCACATTGATGATAAGGGTCTCCAGGTCTTCACAAAAATTTTCTTTTATCTCATCAGGGTTCATCATGATGGGAGCATAGGCATTAATGGTGGTGGCATGGCACTTCCCTGCAAGTGGCAATTGCATTGTCATGAAACTGTTATTCACTCCTTTTTATAGGAATACAAGTTTGTTGACTAGATAAGTTTTGATTGAAAAACCTACACCAGTTTTATGGTGCTCCCATTCACTGCAGCTGCTCCAGAAAAACATGTATCCAGTTCCAACTTCAGTAAGTTAGCCTTCATTTGCCAGTCTTGTTTCACTCAGGGCTGCTATTTGAATGAGATAGATACTTGCTGAGTTCTCTTGCAACAAGACCTTTGCCTTTTAGAGCTACTAGATTTTGTGTTGTCTATAAGTGTGCAAATATTCCATGTGTCAATGGCAAGTGATATCATCTTTGCAGATGTTTTTGTACATTTTTTGTGTTTCAACCACAGGTGGGATCTCCACCTTTTTTAGGGCACCTTTTCTAGACCCCTCCTCACACCAGGAAGTGAACAGTGCAATCCTTGAAAGGCTGCTCAGACACCCAGGGGGCTGCTGAATCCCACTGCCGCTTCTAGAGAGAAGATAACCTTATGATCTGGGCCATCTGTATGCACAATTGTGACTACAGCTCCCAGTGTACCTACGCCTGCTGCTTCATCACTTGGCTGTCAGTATAGGACTTTAAGAGAGGTAAAAATAGAAAAATAGTGATTTTTTTTGGTTCATGTAAAAATTGGATTTAAGTGAAGCAGAGTTGCACAAAGTTATCAGCCTCACTCTCTCTTCCACAGTCATCAAAGTTCAATGGCAAGACAAGAGTCAAGATACCTGGTGATGGTTCAAGATAAAATGGATTACCTTGGTATCTTTGATGTCTGAACAAGCTCTAAGTGATCCACAGCATGTTTCAGCTGCCTTCATGGCTGTTAGAACAAATTGTTCTCATCCACCCTTTCCACCAGTGGAAACTTGGGATAGATACCCCCTAACTCACTGACAGGTCTGAGACTCCTTGGTTACCTCAACCTGGTTTAGCCCATCTGCTGAGACAGTTTTCCAGGGTGTGGCCAATGTTCATGCTGCAGTTTCTTGGAACCACAAGTGAGAGTTAGGTGGAACAACAAAGGTGGAAAGTAGCCCTGAAGAGGTCTAGGGAGCCCCCACACCCAATTGTACTTGTCTTCCCTGAACACACCCTATGCCCTGGAAGGCAATGAAAGGAACAAGAAAAGAATCCACTTAGTAAAACAGGGCTATAAATTAGGGGTTTAGCCATATGGAACAAAGCAATAATTCAGTTCCTGGAATCTGGTACAAGGTTGGAAAGCCAGGTCAACAACAAACCTAAAGAGAAACTGAGTCACTGAATTATATTGTGTAATTTGGCCTAGGGTTCCTTAAATTGTACCTCATTAAAGGCAGGATTAGTCCTAGAATGTAAATTAGTGCTCAGGGGCTCCAGTTTTGAAAAGGGGAAGGATATCAGGGAACCAAATATATGCCATTCCTTTTGCAGGTATAGAGAGGACAAAGTAACCACTCTTTCATTTAATCAATATGAGTCAATGTCACTGAATCTTATAAAGATTTCAATAGCCTTATAAGTGGCTATTGTTTCTTAGGACAATATATAAATTCCTGTGTAACCTAAATTTCAAAATTCATTTACCTAGGACTCTCCTTATTAGTGGATATTGATTACTTAAAACTCCTCATCTGTGAAAAAGGCAAAGTTGTAAAAAAACTGGTGAGAAGAAAAATGCTAGACTTCTGGCTTTCAGCTTTGAGAAAGAAGACACACAGTTCCAGACTCACTTCAAGCTCCTAAAGAGAAAGTTTGTGTTAATGGAGATGTTCATACTGTGAAAACCTATGATACTTTTGAAATAACTTATTAGCATATTCCGTTTTTAAAAGTAAAGACCTGTTCAGGTCTTCCTGAGTCCAAGCCCAAGTGCTCTATCCAATGTACCACCTGGCTGCCCTTCTAAAGGGTTCCATAGTCCCCAGATTATAACTTAGAATATTATAATGTATTAGTTCTGTTATTTATTGTATAGGTTAATCTTAGAACCTAATCACTACTTTTGATATTACTTCTTATAGAACAATGTGTTTCATGTTCTAAGCAGTAGGTTTGAAAACAATTTTTTGAAACAAAAATGAGTACAGTATTGTACGTAGGGTACCCTCTCACATGTGGAGCTCCCAGAAAAGCTGTCCCAAATTAAAGGTAATCTTGAACTAACTCAAAACACCATACCTCTTGAATATTCGATTTTATGCTAACTTTTACTAGTCAGCCAGAGGATGCAAAGGAATTTAATGAACTCACTTAGTAAGATAAGTTGTTTTTGTTGTTGATTTGTGGCCGATTCTTTCTTCCTGACCCCATTTGGGGTTTCTGGGCAAAGACACTGAAATGGTTTGACATTTCCTTCTCCAGCTCATTTTACAGAAGAGGAACTAAGGTAAACAGGATTAAGTGACTTGCCCAGGATCACACAACTAGTGTCTGCAGAGACCAATTTTGAACTCAGTAAAATGAGTCTTCCTGCCTCCGGGCCCAGAACTCTATCCACTGTACCACCTGTAAGATAAGTAGCAATAGAATATTTCCCCCACAAACTTGAGTTATTGTTATCTGCTGACTAAATCAGCTCCTATCTGCTAGGGTGGACTGGAGGGTGGAGTATTAAATTCTTCCCAAAGTTTTCCTTTATAGTGAGCTCAGAACTTCCGGTAACTCTCCATTTTCCATCAGAGGCTCTGCATCAGTTTCAGGAACATCATGCCTTTCCCAGGAAAAGCTGATCACCTGAAATCTCATCACCATCCAAACTGACTCAGTTTTTGACACCCAACAATTTCTCAACTCTCTCCATTGCCTCTTCACTCTATTTTTGATGGGGTAGAAAGTGAAGCAATAAACTTCTCCTAAAACTTTCCTTTACAGTTTTCTCAGAACTTTCCAGCAAACTCTCCATTTTCCATCAGAGATTTTGCTTGCTTTCTATGCCTGGAACATGATGTCCCCCATTACTTACCCCATGGGTGTGCCCTCCCTTTTCAGCTCCCTTTTCAGTGCTGTAGTCCCCCACTTGATTATAAACTTCTTGAGGTCAAGGACTGCCTTTCTTTTGTTTATTTGTATCTGCAATACTTAGCAGAGTGCCTGGAACATAGTAAATGCTTAGTAAATTGTTTATTGATTTTTTATTTAGGGTACAGTGTCTAGAAAATGATTCCCTAAGAGCAGACTTGAATCCAAAGAGCACAGACCAGTCATTCAATCCCCAGACTCTGCCACCATACTCCACCCTGGCTTTTCAGCTACCTTTTATGTGCTGTCTTTCCCTGTTAAGTTCCTTGACGACAGGGCCTCCCTTTCTTTTTAAATTCATGTGTATCCCAGCTTGCTTACATTTGCATCCCTAGTTACTTAGCACAGTGCCTTGTACACAGTAAGCACTTATTAAATGCTTACTGATCTGACTGTTGATTTAGTCATGCCAGAAGCTATGAACCAGTAGCATACCCAGCTAAAGGAACTAACTAACAAAAGCCAGTCGAGTTCTTCATGCTAAAATTTGTTTTTTAATCCCAGTGTCAGGTTCCGAATCCCAGTTCTTTGTCTGATACAACTATTTAACTTACTCAGAGAAATTCCCAAGATCCTCTGCTACTCAGAATGAAAATGAGTTTGAGCCAAAACAAAAGCTAAGACAAGAAAGCAAGGTCATGGCCACTCACCTGGCTTACATTCCTACCCTTGTTCTATATAACTGTCCAACAACAAACATCCTAGTTTGATTTACCTCACATTTTAATTTGGAAAGAAAAGAAAGAATATCCTTTAGAGTAATGCCATATTATTCTTAGACAGCTACATAGTGAACTCAGGCAAATAAGTAACTCCCTAAAGATTTAAGATTCTTAATATCAATTTAATTGAATTCAGGAAACATTTATTAAGGGTCTACTCTATATAAGGCACTCTAAGAACAAAGAAAAATGACATAGTCCTCAGCTTCACAGAACTGGTATTCATTACCTCATATTAACATACTCTTTTTTTTTTTTTAAGCAATTGGGGTTAAGTAACTTGCTCAAGGTTACAGGGCTAGTCATTATTTATGCGTGGGTGCTCATTTTCTGAGGCCGGATCTGATCTTGGGTCATCCCAACTCCGAGGCCGGCACTCTTACTCACTGCGCCACCTAGCTGCCCCTTTAGGGCAATTGGGGTTAAGTAACTTGCCCAAGGTTACATGGCTAGGTTTTTGTTTTTTGTGTGGATTAAGTGTCAGAGGCTGGCTCCGAACTCAGGTCCTTCTGATTACAGGGCCGGCGCTCTATTCACTGCGCCACCTAGCTACCCCCCAACATACTCTTATACACTCACAAATATCTTCTACCTCTCTCTAGATTGCCATTGGAATGGATATTAAAGTCCTGATAGTGTAATATGATATGGAATAGCCACTCACCAATGTATGACAATATGTCATCTCTTGATACCTGTTGTCCCTATGTTCTAGACTTATTTTATCATTCTCACCTGCCCTCACACTTGCAGGCCTAGGTGCCCAGAGATGGACCATCACCAGATGGTTACCCTCAAACTCCACCAGGTTGCTTGGAAATCCTTGAAAGAAAATTCTATTTCCCTACTCACCACTCTATCTCTTGAGTACCTATCCAATTCATTTTCTGTCTATATACCAGCCAGTCATAATGCAATATACCTAGAAAATGTGTGATGTTTATGGAACCATCTACTTACAAAAATGACAATTTCAGACTTTAAATATAACCATTTTATTTTTTTACAAATACTTTATTAATTTCTAGTTTACATCATTCATTTCTGCCAGATTTTGAGTTACAATTTTTCCCCATTTTTCCCCTACCCACCACCCCAGAATAGCAGTCCCACAAGATATCCCCTCATCCAATCTGCTCTCTCCCATATCTTCTCCCATACCCCCTTCGACTTTACCATTAGGGCGAAGTGAGTCTCTGTGCCCCAATGCCTGAACATCTTATCTCTGAATTACATGCAAAATAGTATTAATAATAGTATTTATATATATTTGAAACATTTAGTGTTAAGACCTCGACTTTCAGATCCATTTCCTTCCTCCCTTGTCACCCATTCCCTCTGGGAAGATAAGCAATTCAGTATGTGTTGTACATGTATAGCTATGCAAAACATTACCATAGTAGATATATTGTAAAAGGCTGCTTATGATTCCCTCCCACCCATCCCACCCCCACCTGGTCCATTCCCTACTTTGATCCTGTCCCACTTCAAAAATGGGTACTTCCAACCTCCCCTCCCCCCAAGAATGCCTTCTCCTCCATCACCCTCCCTCTCATCCTCCTTCTCCCTACTCTCCAGCAGGGTAAGATATCCCATTTAGTATGTATGTCATTCTCTCCCTGAGCCAAATTCAATGAGATTATGGTTTTGCCTTTTTGCCTTCCTGTTCTTCCCCTCCCCTGCAGCCACTTCCCCTTGCTTCTTCTACATGAGATAATTTACCCTACCCTGTCTCTCCCCATCTCCTCTTGCCACTTTCCTCTCTCACCTCTTAACTTCACCCCTTAAGTATCATCCCTTCCCACCAAATTAAACCTGTGCCTTCACATATGTATTCATATGCCCATATACCCTTCTTCCATTATTTTCATACTGAGAAAGGTTTCATCAGTCACAATTATTGTTTTTCCATGTAGGAATGTAAATAGTTCAACTTTGATAAGTTCCTTTTGATTTCTTTTCCCTGATTACCTTCTCAGGCATCTCTTACTTCTTGCGTCTGGATGTCAAATTTTCTATTCAACTCTGGTTTTTCCTCAAGAATGCTTGAAAGTCCTCTATTCCACTGAATGACCATATTTTCCCCTGAAACAAGATACTCAGTTTTGCTGGGTAGGTGACCCTTGGCTTCAATCCCAGCTTTTTTGCCCTCTGGAATATCATATTCCATGCCCTTTGATCCCTCAGTGTAGAAGCTGCCAGGTCCTGTGCTATTCTGATTGTGTTTCCACAATATTGAAATTGTTTCTTCCTGGCTACTTGTAGTATTTTCTCCTTGATCAGGGAATTCTGGAACCTGGCTATAATATTCCTGGGAGTTTTCTTTTTGAGATCTTTTTCAAGAGTCAATCGGTAGATTCTTTCAACCTCTATTTTGCCCTCTGGGTCTAAAACATCAGGGCAATTTTCCTTGAGAATTGAAGGGTGATTTCTAGGTTCTTTCTTTGATCATGGCTTTCAGGTAATCCAATAATTTTTAAATTGTCTCTCCTGGGTCTATTTTCCATGTCAGTGGTTTTTCCTATGAGATATTTCACATTGCCTTCTATTCTTTCATTTGTTTGGATCTGTTTAACAGCATCTTGATTTCTCATAAAGTCACTGGCTTCCATTTGCTCCAGTCTAACTCTGAAGGAATGAATCTCCTCAGTGAGCTTTTGAGATTCTTTTTCCATCTGGAAAATTTGGCTTTTTAAGGCATTCTTCTCCTCGTTGCTCTTTTGGGCCTCCTTTGCCATTTGAGTTAGTCTATTTTTAAGGTGTTGTTTTCCTCAGTCAGGCTATTGACTCTCATTTCATACTTTTCCTGCATCCTTCTCATTTCTCTTCCCAATTTTTCCTCCACTTCTCTTATCTGCTTCTAAAGATCCTCTATGGCCTGTAACCCGCTCATATTTTCCTTTGGGGCTTTTGGAGCAGGATTTCTGACCTCAGAGTCCTCCTCCTGTTCCCTGCTTCGATCCTCTTTGCCCCCAAAATAGGAGTCTAATGTTGCATTTTTCTGTTTATTTTGTTTCCTTTGCCTAGGCATGTTGCCACTTAATTACTTGACTTTTGGGCTTGTTGCCACAGTAGGACTCTGCCACCAGACAGGGGAGCTTCCGTCCCGAATGTTGACAACTTCCAGTTCTGGCAAGTTGGATGCTCACCCCAGACCTCCCCCCAGATCAGGGTCTTCCAATCCAGATCCAAGCAGGTTAAAGCAAGAGCGATTAACCTCCAAGACTGATTGCTGGATCTCCCTACAGTTTGCAGGCCAGGAGCTGATGCTGCCAGTGGAGCTGCAAAATGGCGACTGTACCACATCTCCTCAGCGGCTTCTAGCCCCCAGGGGAGGAAGCCGATGCGTTCCCCAAATACTGGTTCCAAAGTCCATAGGGCACTAACCTCTTACTTTGTCCTAGGCATGTCTGTGTTGATAATTCTGGAATCACCACAGCTGCTAGTGTTCTGGGGTCCCTCCAGCTGGCTGCTGGCCCAGTTGCCCTGGGGCTAAAACCACGGTTCACACAGACTTGGGCTTGGCTCTCCATGCACTGGGCTGTCGGCTCCCGGAGTGCTGCACTGGCCTTCCCTGTAGGGCTGCTGGGCTATCCTCAGTGGGAGGTTAGCTTCTCTGTGTCGTTCTGTGGGTGCTGGGGTTCCAGAAAGTGTTCAGAGTCCCCTTTTACATAGTTTGTAAGTGGTGTGGGGCAGAGCACCTTGGAAGTGCTGTTTCTACTCTGCCATCTTGGCTCTACCCGATAACCATTTTCTTAACAAAACAAAAGAAATAGTAATATCACAGATACTAATATACTGAAGTCAATGAATTAATATATCACAATAAACACAAAAACTTAGAATACATTCTCTGCCCCCCCCCCAATCTAGTCAGTATCTTCTGTATTTAATCATAATATTTATGAACCCTTTCAGTTTAGGATATGTAGAAAATATTGTTTCGTAATGGGAATATCAGTATTCTACTCTGAATTAAACATTTATTAAATTGTTGTCATCATTGTTGTTCAGTCATATCTGACACATTACCCCTTTTGGGGTTATCTTGGCAAAGATACTGGAGTGGTTTGCCATTTCCTTCTCCAACTTGTTTTACAGATGAAGAAACTGAGGTGAACAATGTTAAATGACTTGCCCACCACTTTATCCACTGTACCACTTAGCTGCCCAGCTATTATTATTAGCACTTTTAATTAAAACTGTTCCTTTTTTACCTATTAAAATGATCATCTATAACAATGATACTACCTTATATCCTTTTAAAGTTAATATGAATCTTTTCCTTTACAAAAAAGAATATTTTTTCTTTCCCTTTCAGCTCTAAACTTCTTTGTTTATCTCAAAGAGACATTTATTCAAGGTACTTTCTTCTAATTATATCTTAAGTTCTTCTATTTGACCCTTTTGTCTTAGCTATTTCTGTTTCTTCCATTTGAGACCCACTAAGGTCCAAACAGATAGTACTACTAGGAAAGAAAGACACCATTAAACTCCATGTGACACATAATTCATAAACTAATATGGAATAATCAATGTAAAACTGCTTTAAGAAAAGGAGAATTTGCCAAATAAATGAAAGGGCAGCCTCATTAATGAATCAATGTCTGAGCATACAAAAGCTAAAGCTAGTAATAATGACTGATCAAGTTCCCAAACTCTGGTTAAATAATGAGTAATTCATTAAAAATGTAAAACGTTGCCTTGTCATATATGATGATTTACACTGTGGAGTTTTTAGGTAAGGTATGACCTGTATTAGCTATGCAAAGTGAGTAAGGCCTTTCCTAATACTAAAGGTGGCTTAATGGTATGAATGAAGAGATAAAATAAAGAGATTAAATCTGGCTTCCTCATTAGTAAAAATCTCTAAATGTAGAAGCCAGAAGTTTCCACTGACAGAAAGGAAACATTTATGTACAAACCAGGCAACACTAACCAGGGACTAAAGAAAATAAATGTCCTAAGAGTCAGCTTTTAGAAGAAAGGGAAGGGAGTAATAATTTAGTTAAGCACCTACTATGTTGCCAAGCACTGTGATAAGCATTTTACAAAGATTTTCTCATTGGAGAAAAGAGACAATGTCTTTGAAAAACAATACTATGCCAGGGCTAAAGCCAGTCCAAAAAATGAAAAATGCAACAATTTAGTTGATAAACATTGAAATGGAGATCCTGTAGACTCTTGCCTTTCCCCAGATTATCAGTTATAGATTGATTTTTAGTTACTGTGTTTTTGAAATTTAGCCATCTGAGATTGTTTGGAAAGACCTAAACCTTAGCAAACCAAATATTAAATGCAATACTTGAGCAATAGCATGCTTTTTTACCTCTTTGATCTATGCACGTAAGACAAAAAAGTCTATTAAACAGAAATTTGCCAAAGAGTTTCAAGGTGAATAATTGAATAATCTATAATAATTCCATTAATTGTGAAACAATACCTATTATGCTGCCAAAATCCCAAAGAAATATGACCAGATGTGATGGGGTGATGGGACTTGAACCCCTAAAAAGGAAAAAAATCATGTCTTTTGAAAGCAGCCCAGTCCCTGACTTTTCCCATACATTCCAGCAGCCTAGATCACTGGCATCTCCCCCAAGGCAATTGGCCCAGTCTGCCTAGATACTCAACAATCCTTTCACTGTGGTTCTCAACCCTCCAATGACACTTAACTCCTTTTACTTTCTCACCTGGACCACCCCAGGCTATTTATCACTCCTTAATCCCATCCAAATCTTCTCACTGTCTTTTTTTATTTTGTATGTAAGTATCAATCACCCCCATCAAGGCACAGATTCACTAGGAACCTAGCCGACCCCTATTGGTGTTAAAATAAACCTTGCATCCCTGACTGAAAGAAGGTTTTAGTACTTGAATTCTTTCCAGGCAGACTACCCCCCAACCCCATACCCTGACATTTTGGGGTTCCCAGCAACACCAAACTGCATCATTTTCATGAGTACATAGCATTAAGCTAAGAGATCCTAGGGTCATTTAGCTCAATGACATAATTTTACAGATGAGGAAATTTAGGCCAACAAGGATTCAATGAGTTCCCCAAGGTTACACAGGTAGAAAGTTCTAAACAGGAGCTAAGTTCTCCCACTGAAGAACTTAGACATAAAACCAGGTTCTCTTAACCACAAATCCAACATTCTCTC